>OU015497.1:82098306-82253306 GCA_907164885.2 Dolomedes plantarius | reverse complement strand
TTCCTGTTAGCCCTCAATGTTGCCATACAACCACTCTTTAAAGCAATTTTATTGCTCACTTCATTTTGCATCAACTGCTTACATTTATGATGCCAAACCGCGCATAGAAGAACGAGTTCCACTTCAGCATGAGACATTTTCTAGGTCAAAATATTTCGCATTTGTTGTGTAAAAAAATACTGCGGGTTTTTGTGGGTTTTACGAAAAGCTTAACAGTTGTTTTATTGCTCTTTCTTTTTTCTTTCGTCATACGTATGGAAAATAAAAGTATTTGGGTAGACCATGCTGGGTTAATAGCATGAGATTTTCTTGGAAAACAATGAGGAAAGAGAAAAAGTTAAATGGCAAAGGGCGTTTTCTACTTCCGTTCATACAGTATCTCACCGGTTTTTTTTCTTTTCTAAAATATTGAAAATTACCTCACATCACTGGTGTCTTCTCAGAAAAAGGGCTCTATTCAGGGAGGAAATATGTCATGATTTATCGGCAGTCTCCAGTTTTCATTCCTCCAATTCTGAAAAGAAACCAGATTCGATTACAGGTATTTCATATAACATGAAATTATATCAATTTTCTCGCAGTAACTTCAATATCCATATACCTATTAGAGCTGTTTAAAGCTAAGAGAATGTTTGAATAGGAATTAAATTTAACATTTTGCTGAGAGGGACGATAACATTAATTTTTATGGAATTGATATCATCTGAACTTATTGTCTAAAAGTTAACTGAACTAATAACGTCGCATAGTGTGTTGTACTTTGGGTAAATATACACTTTGGATTAATCTAAATTAAAAACCAAAAAGTACTACCATTTGGGTTATTGGACATAATAAAAGCTTCTTAAAAACGGTAAATTTCTTTATTTTTTAAAAATTTATTTTAATTAAAAAAAATATTTTTTTCAAATGAAGAAATAATTTCTGTTCCTAAAAATTTTAATTTATAATCAACCTTATAATTTTTACATTTCAATAAAAGCACCTTTTAAAAATGTGGGATTCCGTAAATACGTGTAACAAACCAATATTGCAACATAACATAATATTTAACCATGTAAAAATAAACTTTCATACGTTAACCATGGATAAATCCTCTTTCCATATGTTAACACTTTCAAAAGTCCTTTAAAATACATATTTCACTAATATATACATCTTTTAAGAGCATATGTTATGAATCCACCACATTCAGACGCGATTAACAATTTCGTGTGAACCTTCTAACAACTTCCATCGTGTATGATCGATTCAAGCTAATAACATAAAACCTCGGTGTAAAGTTTAAGGGAGTACATGTTGTTGTTGTTGTTTATGCCGCTTGACCGACAACAACATCAGATCAAGTCCCGAAGGCTATGGGCGATGAAAGTGCGGCTCTTGTTTTGACTGGCACCTCAAGAGTCGGAGTCCGGCTTGGCCAAAGTACCGGTCCTGTAATTTTGAACCGACTCAAGTAAAGAAACCAGAACACTTGACCCCGCACCTCCAGAGGTAATTTTGAAAACTTGGAGGACATTGCAGCCACGACAGATTTCACGTGCACAAGCCGCCATTTGTCTACAGGGCAGTGGATTTGTCAGCGACGAGCATCGAAGCAGTGACTTTCAGATCACTGGCCCGCTGCTCTTGCCAACTGGGCCATTGAACTCAGGGAGTACTTGTTCGGTATTCATCACTTAATACGTTGATTAGATATTTTTTATGCCGTTTTAACCATATTATTATAACACAAAGGTGATTGGACAAACATGAGCCAGGGGCAAACTACAAAAATTACAACCAAGATGAGTATTTCGAGTATTTAAGAAAACTTAATTTGATACATTAATACATTGTATTCTTTTTGTTGTAACTACATTTTTTTTCTTATAAAGCGTCACGGTTTTACATAGAAAGTTTCTCAACAGTCTGTATTATTTTTCAAAAGGTATTTTTTAAAATTTTTTTGAATGTGTGCTGTCTTTTTACATTTTAACGTTGAGGAAAGGGGAAGGTCAGGATCAGAGAAAAACCACTTAGAGTCTTAAAACAGATTCTATTTGATTCTTTGACAAAAAATAAAAACACATTTCTTATTCTCCTTAAAACTATACATGTCAGTACAACTGACATCTTACGCGTGAAATCTTAATAAATTTTTTTCTTTAGGGTTTTCTTGAATTGAATTACAGTTTTAAGATATATAGATTGATAAGTAAAAGATTAAATAAAATCGAATAGAAAATCAATAAATGATTCAATCTTGTTCGAAGTAAAAAAACACAGTTTGACTTATCAAAATCTAAATACCCAAAACATAAATTTTAAGTGAGTTTTAACGCATGGAACTTTGTTTAAAATATACTTTACAACTCTTATATCTATAATGCTTATGACTTCTCTTTCAACTAAATGTTGAACATTTAAAATCCGATGAAATTAATTTACCTCTATGATTAGGATTACCTCTATGTGTTACATTAATTTCTGATATTTACCTCTATTAGGATTACCTCTATGTGTTACATTAATTTCTGACTTTCTTCAAGTATTCAAGGAAATTTCAGTTATAAATTTAAGATATTCCAAATATTTTTAGAAGGATAATGTTGTTGTTCCAAATATTTTTAGAAGGATGATTTGTCTGTTAGCCAGAAGTTACAGGCCAGGTCCATATAGGCTTTTCGGGCTGAGTAGTGTGACTCCGGTTTATAAAAGCACCACCAGGGTCTGGGTCCAACTTGGCTAAGTGCCACCACAATTTTGACCAAGCATGCCCAGGCGTGACATCTAGCGAGATCGTACATTACCCACTCCCTGACCTCATATAAGGACTTACCGGTTTAGGGATTTAACGTGCCGATATCTAACCTAAACACGAAGGTATTTATTTCCGCTTGTCAGGATTCGAACCGAGCACCCTCAGTACCGAAAGCCGGCGTGCTACCACTAGGTTACCTCGAGCCATAATTATAATAGTTAACAAGCTTTTGTCAAGATTTATATTTCTGCTCTGTTGAATTCCTTGGAGCAAAAAATAGCTTAAGCATAGAATCCAGATTATGTAAGATATAAACAGGAGAGATTTGATACTTTGTAGTTAGATTTTAGTTTTAACTACATCATAAGAAGTTCTAATACGAAATTTCAAATATGCTTTATCTGGCTTGATATCTGAATTTCCTGAGAAGTATGGCAGCTCATTTATTTAAGCCGGTAATGCTGACGGTCAGATTAAAACAAAATGAATTCTTCAAGTTATATTTTTTATCAGCCTCACGTTTTTGTGCGCATGTACTGAACTATTCAAATCATATTAATTTAACAAATATCCTCAACGGACGTATGGTCTGATTTATTTTTCATTCTTAAGAATCAGCCGTGAATTTTAAGAGCTTGAAATATGATAAAAATAAAATGTAAATGATTAGCTGCTTATTTATTAAAAAACTGTGTTTTATGTATGACTGTTGGGAACTGTGTTTGTAAAGTAACCACATAAAAAAATCTTAAATTCTTTCTTGACTCTTTTACTCAAATTACCTCTTTTCTCCTTTTATACATATATACTATTGGATAAGAATCTAGATGTTTTTCCCTTTAAGCTGTTTGGACAAAACTTCACGCTCATTCAGTTTTCATTACCTGATGATGATTGACATATTATTTTTTATTTAATTGCCAGCCACACTCTTTCATCAACATCTCAAGTGAAAAGGAGTTATTTCAAACAACCGAAATGGTTAATCCGTTTGAAATTGATAGGCGTTCAAGAAATGGTCGGTACGACATAATTAATGGTTCTGAGACAATCGTATGTAGGTTTGAATTTCGCACGCTTTCAATTCCACTGGCGTTTGGAGCATAATAAGTACTTAATTTCTTAAGAATTCAAGGATCAGCCATTGCCCCGTGGAATAGTATTTCTTGCTGGGTTTCGTTCTAAAGGGAATTTCTTTACATCTTTGCCATTTTTAATTTTAGTACAGATGAAGCTCCCAAAATCCGAGGTGCAAGATGTAAAAATCCGAAGTTAACAAACAAGATACCCATTTTTAATGCTCTGTTCAAGACAACCATGCCCCTCTATATGTGCTAGAATTAGCTAATAATCTTCATCTTCTTTAAAAGTAGAGAGACGTAGAAAAAAAAAGTAGAGCTGATATTTTAATCTGAGTTTGCATTAATGCTTAGAGCATCTAAATGCGAAGTAATGTTCAAAGAGCTCAGAAGAAAATCTACTTTAAAAATATTTTAAATAATTAAATATTTAAGTATCAGTAGATTTTCTAAGAGAATTTAAGGGCTTTACTATTTATTTTTTCTTGAGATTTAGTAATTGATTTTTATGAAGTTTCAAGTGATATAATTTGCATTGTTTATTTACGTGTGAGTTATGTGACAGGTCGAATCCATAACTTAGAGCTAGTGTCTATCGACTTTAAACGTGTGGTCATGACGTTGGGTGCGAAAACGAATTAAGAAGACGAGCGGTTACAACAGATTAAACAGGGCGGGTTGAAATATTGACGGAATAGGAAATGGTATTCAGGCTTTTGTGGTTTGTCCTATTTTACAAGTTCGTAGGTTTTAAGAATGCTTCAGTCACCTTTTGCTGTATTAGTTCTGGAAAAACCTCCACGAGTAGTGTTTAGAATGTTTATGTTCAGGTGGAATACTTATATCGGTTTAACGTAAAACTTTTGTTCTACTGAATTTTTGTTCTACTTTTTGTTTACCAGGTCAAGGATAAATTGTTCCAGTAATGACTTTTAACTATTATTTCCAGTTCTATTGGGAGTTAGAAATGCAGTACAGGATCAAGGCAACCAAACTTCTTAAATTGAAGACGGTTTGCAAAGTTCCAAACGAAAGCATAATTTTGTCCTTTCTGGTTGACTAATTTGCTTCTTTTATGTCCGGTTGTATAGCAATACAGACAGAAAAATGAGCAATACTTTAATTAAAATCTCATCCTAATATACAATAAATTTGCACTATTCTTGTAAAGCAATCCTTACTTTTCTCTTACTTGATATGACGAAAATCAATCGAAAATAAAACTAAAATTTAGTGTGCTTGACTTACCTAAATAAATTGTTCAGTTTCTTTATGGATGTGTTTCCTACATTTTTTCCGTATTGCAACTGATTTATTCTTCTAGTTGTTTATACATTAAAACTTCATTAATTAGTTCAACTTAAACCAGTGCTTTTCGTTTCGACTGATGCCTATTAAAATGAAAATGCTATTCAAACCGTAGATAACTCTGTGTTTGACAAATACAGCAAAACTTACCCACAATGGCTTGGTTGAAGTTTACTCTTTTCTGTTTCTTAAAGACAATTCATCAATTCTTCTTTTTTTTATTATACATCATTAAAAAACGTTTAAGAAAATTATATTGTACTTGACCTACGAATCCCCCCTCGCGTTTGGGGCCACTATTGTAAAAGCTTATTACGTGCGACCTACTAAGCAATGCAGGAAGTATTTAAGACTAATATTCTGACACATTTGTCGGTAGTCATCCGACAGACTGCATGACTCAGACGCAAACGCCTAAGTTTTCTCGAATTTGTGCTATTAGTTCACTCTACAACCATGTTCAACTAGAAAAAAAAATAGAATTTCTAAAAGATGTCATGCGTGAGAATTCCTAATCCTGCAACATATACTTTTCATATCTGCAAGGCTAGACATCTTTTTTCCCCTCAAGCAAGGGCTTCTTAACACCTCATATTATTAATCCGTGTGTTACCCGGAAACTTTTCATTGCATCTAAATATCGGAAGTTGTTTATACTGAAAGCAAAAGTATTATTTTCAACTGAAGTGACTTTTTTCTTGTTCAATGTTTCTTGACACAGTGTGGGAATGCGTGATTTCAGCGTACGTTCGTTCCACTTTCGGGGTTATTACGGGGGATGATTTGGAATCTACTCGAAACTGGAATGATGAATTAGAGAGAAACAGCTCTACTCCATAACCCGGAAGACGCATATTTGCATCTTTCCAAACAAATACAAATGAAAAGGGAATTATATAGGAAATGATAAATTATATGATTTTTTTTCTAGGGGGGGGAGAACTTATATGCTTTGTGAATGAATAAAAGGTGTGTCATTTGCATATGAGAGTACCTCGTTTGTATTCTATGAATTTCGAGATTCATTATCGCTTACCCAGAGCAGAAATACGAAACTGCATTTATTGATATACACAAGTATCGTATCGACCTGTCTTTGGTAGTCAAACATGTTCTGAGACACCATGACATGGTTTGAGAAAATTCTTGGAAATACCGAAATACAAAAAGAAAACGGTCTATCTCTATTATAAATTACATCTAAAACACAAAAAGAGCTTTTTGCAGAACGGTCAAATCATAGATTAAAATTTTACTACAAGCGTTAACGTAGTAGATATCATGTTTGGTTGACAAAATCAGTATCGACATTATGTGGCAAAGCAAGCCTTCAAGTGAAGTAGAAGGTAGTTCAATAAGAAGGCATGGAACAACGCAAAGGCGTTAGTTATAGATTGTTAACGTATGCAGTGAGAGTGTCTTGTTTAACGTTAGTGGGGTAAGCTCCAAATAAAAATATTTGTTAGTCAAGTACAAGTTTCTACAATAAGATTTTTGTACTTAATAATTGTAATTCAACTACCGATGCATTTAAATGTTTTATTTCAATCATAATTCTAACTTTTTATCATTCGAAGATACATCTCTTTCACTGCAAGTATTCCAAGAGAAAATCCTTCAAGATAAAATATCCGAAAGGGAAATATCTGTAATTGATATCTACACTTATGACCCCTATTTATACTGCTTTTATCACACATTACTGAAAGATGAAATTATATAAAGAATATTTATTACGAAGGAAATAAAAAATGACAGTGATGTAGATGACGATTTTTCACATTTGCTTGTATTCCTTTAGGATTTTATTTTTAAAAACTCATATCTGTAGAGAAAAAAATCCGTTGTATGTAGACTGTATCTGCTATTCAAAATTTATGTATATTCCTAATATGCTACTTTGCTATAAAGCTATCCAAATATACCTACAGGCAAATTCTTTTAAGAAAATGGATTATTTATAGTATTTTTTAAATTAAAAATTCTAATGCTTTGTATAGATTTATGATTGGGGTAAAAGTTTCACTTCAGGAGAAGAGAGGGATATTTAAAAATTAAAATGCTGGATCCATGATCGAATAAATTTATCGGCATCAGCATAAATTTTGATAACTTCTATTTATTGAATAAGATAAAATTTGCTAACTAACTTTTCTTATTTTTGTAGTGAAAAATACTATATTAAGTTTTCTAAAATACTGCTTATTCATTTTTTAGAAAGACTAGATGACACTTAAAATGATTTCTTTCAGTATAAATGTGCAGTAAAGTGAGAAATATTTCAAGCAACCGAAACCTTTTACCCAGACTTCTCATAAATTTTTAGTTAATCAAAACAAAATCGGATTGTGGTTACTCTGGTATGCCGATCAAAATGCGCATGGGCAAAATCTTTAGTTCCATAGGAGTTGAACTGGAATACTCAAGTGACTAGTTATGTTGCTGTTTACAGAAAACGCAAAATGTTGAACTGAAAGAAGGCACAATGCAATGCAAATGCTAGGTAGTTCGGATATTTACCGAAATAATATTTAAATAAGAGATGTGCCTTCATCCTAGTTAAAATACTTCCATGTTTTTCTAAACATACATGCATATACTCGTAGAGTAATTCTTAACTAAAAGCAAACTCATTGCGTTAGATGTAGTTTTAAAGTACTGTAGTGTTCATGTTTTATATTATAATAAATTTTTAAAAAAATCCGATTCTTCTTAACGTTCATTGAAAATCAACCAAATTACAAATTAATTACCATTATTCCTAGAATAGGAATTATTTGTTGATTTTTCTCATATTTTCCTGTTTTATTACGATTCGTAATTGCATTCTTGAAAACAAAATTAAAAAGGAATTCACTGACAGTAGCATTAAACGAGTTAAAACGAAGTTATGTGATAAATTCTTATACAATTTCCATACCTTTAAAATTATGTTATCTCTTCCTTTATAATCGGTTTATAAATTTAAAGATATATCTAATAACGTTACACTAAACGATTAGCATGTAACGATGTGTAGATGGCAACTTTTCAGATCAGCTTGCATTCCTTCACGGCTCATTGAGAAAGTAAATTGATACATTCAAGGTCATATTTCTATGAAGAAAATGGATTTCCATGAATAATTCATAGAAATTGGGTAAACTGATCTTAAAAGTGTATAAAAATAATGCATTATTTGCAATTTTGTTTTTTAAAAAGAACTACTTTCTTTAGATTTCTTTAAATAGTATAATCTTTATTCACATCTGTTTTATGTCTTTTTTTCCTTTGTGAGCTAAACAACGATTCAAATAGGCGTGTGAATCTATTAAATCAGTATTAAAAAAAAACTCATGTCACAAGTATTTTTAAATAACATGCGTCAAATGATTAGATATAGTTTACAAGATGGTATCTAATTGCTTTGTGCTAACTACCTTAATTTTGTTTTATTCACAAGACGTCGTGATAAACCGTAGCATTAAGAAACCGACAGTTGTGCAGAAAAAAGGAGAAGACGATAAACCAAGGTACTGAACCTCGAGCAATACGTAAATTAAAAAATAATAAGCGACAAACATTCTATAATTTTCTTTATGTTTTACGTAAAAGCCCTTTTGTTTTATAGTGTAAAAAACTAATGTATAATTTGCAAATATCAATCATAAATATTAAAGCATAATGAACATAGTATTTGGATACACACTTCAAAATGTATCTTACTATGTACTTATTATAAATTCTTGTTTTTGTTGTAGTCACTTATGCCCCCTGCCCGGACGTATTCCACACCATGCTCATATAGGTTTGCTGGTTAAGGAGTGTGGCTCCGGTTTACAATGTCACCACAATTGTCGGAGTGGGATTTAGCCAGGTGCCCCCTTAATTTTGACCGATGAACCCAGGCGCGGCATCTGGGGAATCATACCTTCTTCCACCCTCTCTGACTCGTGGAAGGACTTTTCTGTCAACGGATATAACGTACTCAAATGGGCCTACACACGAAGTTATTTAATGCTTTCCGTCGGGATTCGAACGGAGCACAAAGCGCTACTACTAGGTTACTTGTGCCTAAATTCTTAAACTAAAGAAACAGTACCACAAAAATTAAGTTTTTTTTTCAGATTTATAAATGTTTATTGATTTTTTAAATGTATTTTCAATAAATGAACTTCATATCAAAGTCATGGAAACCTTTTCTCTTTTGCAGTATCATTTCAAGCTCTTTGCGGTATTGCTTATATATTTGATAAAGCAAGGCTTTTACGATTTTGGTTTGGCCTGAAACCAATTGTCCTTTTCTTCAAACCTGAAACCGTTGAAGTAAGTACATAATCACGAAATGATTTAATTTTTATTACTGAGAATATATAAATGAAATATTTTATATTTGCTATTTATCTTGGTTATTAATGTAATAGTCAAATCGTTAAGTGTGTATGGGTGACTCTTTGAAATGTTAGTAAAACAGAGAGGAAATGCAAATTTTACAAAAGTTCCCGTAATATTCTAGTGTGTGTATATCATTTATTTCATGTAAGTGAGCTCGCTTTCACTGTTTGTGGCCCTTCTTAATCGGCATCCTCATAACACTTTCTGTTTTCACCGCATTCTCACAAGAAACGTGTCTGTGTGCAAGCTGAAACCTTAACTGACTATCAGTGACAAATGTATTTCGTAAGTTTACTTTAACATGGCATTTTAATTTATTGTCAGAGAAATGTTTTATGGTGCACACGGATGATACCCAAAATCATTACATTTTTGTTAGCTACTCTCTCGTGAAAGTCAATAAATAAGTTATTAATTCTTAACCCATAAGTCGAATCATCTGTCTTTTTTACTGTTCCCCAGCTCGTCGGTCTTACAGACAGCTGCTCTATAAAATTAGGATATTTTCCTATTTTTATAAGTTTTCCGCAGTTATAAGTCATCAATACAAAGCTACTGCCACCTCTCATTCTTGAAAAGTGTAAATAAGAAATAGATTATTCAATTAAAATTTCAGAATCCGATTCCTCAAACTGTGATAGCGCGAAAGATACAAAATATCAGGTTCGTTGTGAAACAGGAGGAATTTTTCCAGCCATGCTAGCTACAACAATAAAAACAAAGATCTTGGAAATAGAATGCATGCAGACTGACAGATAATTAGTACGGTTCAAGGTTTATCGGTCATACAGACCGGCAAAAATTTAAATCAGTTCAAGGCTCATCGGTCCAAAAGACCGACTATGTTTTACAAAGATTAAATTTACCTACGAGCGGGCGAAAATCTCCGATGTGTTGTACTTGAAGGTTAGGACCCGACTGAAGAGCTCACAAACCCTCAACAGTCTGATCACCCCCACCCTCACCTCACGCTTAAGAAAAGGTGCAATAGCGGTCTCTTAGACCGATGAGCCGAAGTAAGGGTTAACTACGGTTTTACACCACATGGACCACTTCCTTCATCAAAGATAAACACCAGAATACGAGTTTTTTTTCTAAAAGTCGTGTTTTAAGCGCAGTAATATTTTATAAAAGTGTGAAGCTACCCTTATAATCTGCGGCTACCATTCATAGCCTAAAAAAATACTCTGCTAAAAATTACATTATTCTGGGTATTTAGACCTTTATGCATTTTATTTTCAAATAATAGTATTACTCATAATGTTATATTTTCTTTTTTCAGGTCGTCTTAAGTAGCAACGCTCTTTTAGAAAAGACATTTGTCTATGATTTTCTCGCTCCATGGTTTAAACAAGGACTCATCACTAGGTATGATTTAATTTGAGTGTACACATGGAATGTAACACACTTTTTAATATATTACGTTAATAAAATTCAAATTTACATCCTACCATGGGCCGTGAAATTCGAAAATGATTCTGTGATATAAAAAGCAAATTGATATATCATCCCCAATAATAATCTAATTTGAAAATTTCTTATTTTAAAATACAATGAATTGTATTAACAGCTATTGAGCAATGGTACCCCAAAATACCTTCAAATCATTACATATGTTAGAAGTAGTATCCGAATTATCTTGAAATGTTATTCATCCTATGAACAGACCAGAGAAGTAAACTCGTATCATACATGAATTCTTACTATATGCATATATTATATTATATACTATTACTATATAGTATACTATATTATATATTATATGTATATGTTATATGTATATAATATATACATACACTTTATACATATATAAGCATACATGTATGCTTAACATATTTAAATTTGTGGCCATGCCCTAATATTTTCTTTTGTAAATGAGGGATAAAGTAGAAATTTTAATTATAAGTATAGTTTCCTACTAAAAAACCGATACAACATAAGGTAAGTTGGTGTAACTGGAACATTCCCTCCCAGATTTTTCCTTTACATATCAAGGGGGAATTCCACTCTGTTGTGGCAACACTGGTAAGGAGAAGTCAATAAAACAGCCCTTTTGTCTCCAGCTTAGTTGAAGAATGTTTTATGGCTGCTAATGTTTTTTTGTATTTGTCATCATAAAAAAATCTTTCTACAAGGGCGAATTCAATCATTTTTTTATAAGTCTATTTTTATCTCTTAAAAATTGAATGTAAGAATTTTTAGCTCAGTCAATTGCAAAATAATCTTCTGTGTAGTTTTTTAACCTGTCCTGCATGTTAAAGGTCTGTGGAGGGCTATGACCCAGTTGCCCCATCAGATTTAGTGATTTGGGGCAACTGGACCATACATTCAGGGGGACTGGATCCAGGTATGGCCCAATTACCCCACACTGATCCACTTTATACTTATATTAACTACTACTAACATAACCTAAGTAACTGAACTAGTTAACTTATGTAATGTTAATAAGTTGCACAAAGTTAATCAAGACAAAGCCCTTATAGATAGAATGTTGTTGAAGAAATTTATACTTTTAATGCTTGTGAGAGTTCAAACATGTTTTCTTTTTTTCTTACAACTCACCCAAGATTTGCGTCAAATTTACATAGAAAAAAGACAAGAATAAAAGAGGTTGGAATATTTGGCTTTATAAGAAAAAAATAAAAAAAATAGAAGAACAACTCCTAAAATAACAGAAAAGAGATGACATTGTGAATAAAAAACTTAAAGACAAACTTGAAAATAAAACGGAAGAGAGAAGCAGCAAATTGAAGACGCAATGCGAGGGAAAAAAATAGAAAAAGAAAAGAAAGATTGGATTTAAACCACTGGCTTCAATAGATTTAGAAAACCCATTGCTTTCAACTTCTGGACTCTGCAAGTTTAAAAAGGTGAAACCTGTAGTGAATTCATACTCAGATGATGATTCATCTGATGATGATGGCTCAACAGGTATGAGCATTGCGGACTGTGAACCAGACGAAGTTGTGCCTGGTATAACTGTTATCAAAGAACCATGTTATTGTATCGTATAATGGTACAAAATATCCTGGACAAGTTGTAGATTTAAATAGAGACCAAGTGAAAATAAAACACATGAAAAGTACTGGTTTAACTTACTGGCAATGGCCAGAAGAGGAGGACATTTTGTGGGATGAAGAAGATATTTTAAGATTGATTAGACCCCCAAACCCCATGTACAAAAGTGGAACTTTCAGTGTTCCACAGTTAAAAGGTTGTTTAGTTGACTATGAGTAAGTTTAACTACTATTATAAGTTAAGTATTTAAGTCACTCATTTGTGTTCGTTTCCACTTAACCTTATTACCGATTAAGTTATTACAAAAAACATTTTTTGCAAGTGACACATTAATTCACCCTTTAACTCATTAACTAACTCAGGACTTGTTAAACTCAACTTAATATTACATCCTTCAATAGAAAGGCCATTGCAGCTACTAACTAAGCTAGAAAGTATGTTTGTACTTTTGAAAATGTGTTCATAATCAATCACATTGTGTTTTTTAATCGCTTTGTGTGTTATTTTTTTTCTGGTGTTCGCAAGAATCTATCTTGCAACATTGGTAATTGCTTTGAAAAAATAGTTTTAAATGAAGGTAGAATTTTTTTTTCTAGATGTACAAGCATTGGACCCAGTTACCCAGTCACAGATACTGTTGTTTCTTATGAGAAATAGACCTGAGTGGTCCACTTAACCCAATTATCAGTGGAACTGGGCCCACCTGTATTTAAAAATACAGTCCTAGACAAAAAAAATACGTACTAAGAAGGAGTTATCCGAATGGGACGAAAATCGGTAAATGCGATGTACATGTACAGGAAAACAAATGATTTCAATTTGAGAAAAAATGGATGATTTATTCAATAGAAAGAGCTTTACAAAGTTGAAAAGTAAATAAAGCGTTGATCCACCTCTGTCCCTTATGAAAACAGTTATTCGGCTTCTCACTGATTGATAGATGTTTGCGGATGTCCTTCTGGGGATATCGTGCCAAATTCTGTCCAACTGGCGCGTTAGATCGTCAGAATCCCGAGGTGGTTGGAGGGCCGACCGCTTCCTTCTTGACGCTGTGTTCGGCCATTGTTCCCTCATTCCTGCCAACATTGTCAAAAAGTGGCATCGCTCCTATCTAAATGTCGGCCGATTTGACTAACCGACTACTTTGAGTGCAACTACACGTCCTCTCTCAAATGCGGACATCTGCGCATATTGTTCACGCATCTGTATGCGAGGCATAGTTAGTGTCTACCAGAGTACACAGAATGAAATTCGCAAAGAATTTATGACCTGGAATCGAAATTTCTCTTCTTTAATAACCTGTCAGTTGCACAGTTAAGATGCGCTGCAGCTCACGTGTTCATTCATTGGCGCAAAGATTTAAAATTTTGCATTTTCCGTCGAAACCTGTATGCATATCAATTCGTGTCAAATTTGCATCACCCTTTCTTGGTGCGTCTATTTTTATGTCTAAGAGTGTATATACAATATTTTTATATAATACATATACAATAAAAACCAATATCATAGCTTGAACAGAGTCCCTAAGACTTACTAAAATACATGTAATACAGAGATTTTTGAAAATTATACATATTAGAATAATTTTAATGTGTTAAAAGTATAGTTTATTAAAAGGTTGAAACTCTATGGCCCAGTTACCTCAACATACCTTAGATAGACAATATTTTCTAACATATTTAGTACTTAATTTGCTGTAAGATATGTTTTATTTGATCTCTGAATATTAGATCCATGCATAAATTTCTCTGCTTAAAACTCACAACGCGCGTGTGATAAGTGCCTGTAGATGTATAACAAAATTAACGGTAATTCAGCTAGCTGGATTAGCTGATTTTGTTTGTTAGAGGATATAGGCATATTTTCTCTTTTGAGGAATTTCTCATCCTAAGGAATTTCTCATCCTAATCTCTGTAAACTTTCGAGAGTTGATTTCCAGTTGCTTGATTCTGATAAGGATTATTTCTACATCCAAAGGATTATAAGATATTTAAGGAAAGTTCTATCTTACATGTAATTGTAGATTATCCGATAATCCTTAAATTAAAGAGCATCCTTAAATTAGTAACATTAACGTCTTACAGCTTATCTTACAAAAGAAAACACTTGTCGTATACACTTAAATACAATCTTTTATTTAGGAGAAGATTCAACCCTGAATCTTTTCGGAACTGTAACGGATTCGTCTTCAAATGTCTTTAGATTAGCAAATGAAAATTTTAAACATACATGATATATATATTATTCTTTTATTGCAATTAAATTAAATAAATATGAATTATTTTATTCACTTTTTCTTCTACCATCGTTAAATTTGTTCTCATCTAACGAAATCTCTACTCTAAATCCTAATACCACTTTCCCAGGTATAGTTAAAGACTAAATAAATAAGAAACTGCTTCACCTTTGCATTTAATGTTATTCTATGAAACCTATTTGTCTCTTCTCTAAGACACTAACAAGATCAATTAGTTTATTTTCTATTGTTAAAAAAAATTCTGTATGTCAGAATCACTTGAATAATTTGATCTTACTAATAGTGAATATTTTTTTCAGTTCTGGCAACAAATGGAGGAAGAGGAGGAAGCTTCTTACTCCCGCTTTCCACTTTCGTATCCTTGATGACTTCTTGCCGGTCATTGACAACCACGCGCGATTTCTAGCTGAGAAGCTGACGCAAGAAGTGGGCAGCAAGTCATTCGACGTGGTACCATACATCACCCTGTGTTCATTGGATATACTTTGTGGTACGTTGCTACGATTTTAAGTCTTTTAAAGATAATTTTACTTATTTCAGCAATTCAAAAAAAGGATGATTAAGGGAAATATTCTTATAAAATTTTATTTAAGTCTAGCATATACGAATTTAACCCCAATGGCAGAAGATAATTCTCAAATATATATATATATATATATATATATATATATATATATATACAGAAGGTCATTCTCACTTTATGGAAACGATTTTGATAGTTAAGTTTTATGTATAAATGCCGAATTTTTTGCAACGATTTGCTTCTGTGTGATAGCCATGGTTCTTGACAGTAGCTCTAGCTAGAATTTTCCATGAAAGTAAACTTTTTCCTCGTACTGTCATGTCCATTTTACGCCATTCCTCTTGGACCATTTTCCAACGTCCGTTCAGTGTTCTTGGATGCCGTTTTCCTAAGGCTCGTTTTAATAAACCGAAAGCGCAAAAGTCCAAGCGTCAGTTGATTTTACAGGTATTTCATTAAATGGGATACACTTTATTCCTGTTTCTGATTCTTTCTTTGTTAAATAAGCATCAGTTGATTTAGAGTGTGACTAGAGGCTTTGCGCATATGAAGATGAACTTTATCAATGTCCTTTCCATATAATAGCGGAATTGTTTCTTCAAAAATTGGTTCTAAAATATTCTGCCGATAATAGAGTGAATTAATTTTGGCTTTACTTGATACTTTTTTGATTTTTAATTTGCCGTTGTAACAAAATCCTGCAACTATCATGAATCCCTTTGGGAACTTTTCTGTACACTGACGAAGCCATTTCGTACGGTCATTCCCATCAGTTGAACAATATAAAATTGACCTTTTTTTTATTACAGCCACTTAAATACACCCATGCCTCATCGAGTGTTACCACAAATTTAAATTTTTCAGTAGCTATGTGTTGTTCATATAATTTTCTACCATTTGTTTTTCTTACAGCAATATGCTTTGGCAAAAGCAAATGATCTTTAGGTTTAAAAACCTTTTTAAACTTCAAATCTTTATGAATGCTTTTACTTACAGTGCCATGAGACATTCCCAGTTTCGATGCGATGGATGTTTGAGTCGGCGAATTTTCTTTTAGGATCCGAGACTTCACTTTCTCGATATTTACCTGCGTTCGAACAACCTTAGGATGAGGTTTTGGGTTCATGTTTTCATTTTTACTTTCAGTTAGACTTTTTTTCTTTCAAATTTAATATATATTGGAATCTCGATCTATCGTTTTCCAAGGGACCGATTGAAATGAACGATAAATGCGGGAAAACGATAGATGCGGAAACATAACAAAGCAATATGATCATTGGAACTGGATAAAATGAACGACACATACGGAAAAACGATGGATCCGAAAACGATCGATCGAGATTCCACTGTATTATAAATACATTTTTTTAAAAATGCCATAACCGCGATTTTTACACCGCTTTATAATTTGATGATACGAATATTTCTCCTCGGAAAACGCAGTTACGAAACCTTCGTGTGATCTATCAATTTTAGGATCCATTTTCAAAATAAATCTTTTATTTTACATTCCAGTCAAAACAAAACAGTACTAAATGATTTTTCTCAAGTTTCCAAGTTTTTATCTCAAAATACAAACGTCAAAAATAAACTACAAAAGCGTTTCCATAAAGTGCAAACGACCTTCTGTATGTATATATATATATATATATATATATATATATATATATATATGAATGATAATAAACCATAATTAACACACGAGAGACATGATGGCCGTCATTGATCCAGGAAATCACTTTTATTTAATCAGTAAGCATTATGAAGGAAGCCCGGTGGCGTAGTGGTTAAAAGCGTCAAGCTGCCATCCCACAGGTTCAACCCTGTGACTGGGCAAGGTCGACTCAGCCTTTCATCCCTTCAGTGGGTCGATAAAATGAGGACCAAGCATGCTTGGGAACTAAACTCTGGGGGTCCCACGTCAGGTTAACCACCTGACTGAGACATATGCTGTATGGAACCCCAAGCCCACGGTCACGAAAGCGGAGATGGGTACCGCCGGCCCTGGTCCACATCGGACTGTTGCGCCATGAGTTTAAGCATTCCGAAGCATTACAGCTGTAGTGGCCACTTGACTGGACTGGAAAAGAACATGTTATCTGACAGTCTGCAGTAGCTACATGAAAAGGGAGTTAAAGTGAGGGCAACAGCAGTGGCTTTACATAATTTCATTGGAGATGGGGCGTCCGCAACAGGACGGGTCACGGAGACAACAGCTGCTTACATGACACAGTTAAGAGAGAAGTCTTCCGTTCAAGCTATTATCAAATGACTATTACTGATCTGGCCACCAGAGATGGAAGTTGCTTGATTGGTCAGATTTAGTCGCGTGGTGTCCAACGTCGTTGTTTTACCGGGGATTAATTAATTGTTAGATCACGCGTGTTGTATGACGAAATATGTGCGTGGCCTTGAATCATCTCTGAATTACGCTCGCGTTAATGTGTTCTGTTAGTGACTGGGAGTTTAAAAATAACTTTATATATTATCAAGTGACTGCGTAATGGTCAGCACGTGCATTAAGGGGTAGTATAGATGGTCAATCAGTTTATTTCTAGATCCCAATTTGGAAAAGGTGTTAAGCTTTATTACAAAAGAGAATATGCTTTAAAAGTAAATTAGAAAGACACAGTTTTTCGTTATATATATATATATATATATATATATATATATATATATATACAGTGGAATCTCGATCGATCGTTTTCGGATCCATCGTTTTTCCGTATGTGTCGTTCATTTTATCCAGTCCCAAAGATCATACTGCTTTGTTATGTTTCCGCATCTATCGTTTTCCCGCATTTATCATTCATTTCAATCGGTCCCTTGAAAAACGATAGATTCCACTGTATATACATATATATATATAGTCGCAATTACGTGAATGAATTTATTTTCAGCGAAAGCCGGCGATTTAAAAAAAAACGCTAAAAGCATTACCTCTAGTAGCAAATTTCAGAGGTTTATGATAAGAAAAAAGAAGTCTCTCATGCATGCGTGTTTAAAAAGTAACTTTTTAAATAACTTAAGACAAATTTTTACCAATTTTCATAGTTCTAGATATGTGGTCAACATAACCTATTTTTCCGAAGATTTATATTAGAATCAATTTACACATTATAAATTCATTATTTATGCTCCACTAAGTTTTTTAAGTGAACTTCAGAGAAATAACGATAATGACCATAAATTTGCGTGCAAGCGATTTTACACCCATTGCATCTTTCAACAGTCATTTCTTTCCCGAAAATCTAGGTTCTCAGGCCAGCAGTTTAGTGTCGTAAATATTCAGCTAATTTAAAGCATGTTTCTATCCCGTGCTTACCTTTTACCGTCATCAAAATAATTGTGTAAATAAGAACTACAAATGATAATAGCATCAGAACCATAAAGATAGTCGTGTTGGTCAATTCTTTCCCATTATCACAATTACTACGCTTTGTTACCTATACTTTCGCTAGCAGGCTATTTGCTTTTGAAACTTTAACGTTTCCGCTATATGCTACTGTGTTTTTCCCTTTTTACTCTTTTCTCGTGCGTAAAACATGTAGAAAATGGATAATTCTCTAGTTTTCTAGATCTAGTAATGTTACAACGGTTACACAGAGTACGCAGAAAAGAATTAATCAAGGATAATCGTTTAATTCTTCAAATTTCATTCTCTAAAAAGATTAACGGAGAGTTTTTAGTTCACTTTCCATTTAAAGGATCAACAAAAAAATTTCAGGTAGTCTCTTGTACCGAAACTACCGCGGGTTATTAACGTAGGATTACTTAAAGCTGCTTACCTCTTTTGTATATATATATATATATATATATATATATATATAGATAGATAGATAGATACATAGATATATATATATATATATATATATATATATATATATATATATATATATATATATATATATATATATATATATTGACGCATTTTGGTACTTTTCTGTTTACTTGTTTACTGCTTGTAAAAGGGATAGAGACTGGGTTTGGTGCGCTACCAAAATTATAAATTGCGAATAATTATTATGTGTGTAAGATCAATCACAACTCCCATAATATATACAAAGTATTCTGTTTTAACTTATTAATACGCTGTTGTTCTATTACAGAACCAAACGTGCTGACTTAAACTAAACTTTCAATAATTTTTTTTAAACAAAATATTATCCCAAAATTAAACAAGACTAACTTCATAGTCAAACACTTTTTGCATTTTTTACAATCATTTGACTTAATAATTATTTTGCATAATGTTTTTTATACTTATCGTGTGTCTCAATTTATCAAAAGCAAGTTCCACTTGATTCCTTTTTTTCCTTGACACATATCTGTAATGAAGCGCTTTCAAAAAATTAAAATTAATATTTTAAGAGAAAATAAAAAGTTTGAAAGCTTTGATTCATTACATTTTGTGTTTAAGGTTGGTAACGACTTTAATGCCGACGTGACTATAGGGCATAGCCTTTGTCGGCGACGTTAGCCAATTTTCGAAGCCAGGCGTTTGTGGGGTCTGAGATGCTAGACGCAGATAAGCGGAGGATGGCACCAATTGTGACGTTATGTAACAATGACTCTTTGTGGGTGATTGATAGAGAGGATCGTTAGTGGACCACGAGGTTTGGCGGTGTTTTGCGGGTGGTCATCAGCTGTTTGTAACATTGTGTAAGAGGGCCTTTTTGATTAAGAAAGAGGGTAGCGAATGAGAGGTTTTTAAGTGTAGAGATTCAGCAAATTAAAAGGTGTGAGTTTCCTTAATTGCTGGTGAAATGGGTCCAGAGGCGGGAACGTTTAGAGAAATAAAAAATTTGAAGTGAGTTTAAGAAAGGGAAAAAAAGTGAGTCGAAGTCCAGGAGGCCTCTCCCTGGGTGGGCTGAAGAAAATCTACCCCTATTTGACTGCCCAAAGTCCGGTCGAATCTTCCCGGAGCTAAAATAAAACGAAGGAGATTTGATGCGTAGAAACTCGGTGGATCCTTCCCGAGAAAGAAAGCCTGTGTGGCGTGGAGACCGGTAGATTATCCCGGATACAAAATAGAGGTGTACTGCTGAGAAGATTGCCTCCGGTCCCCCAACAGGGAAGAGTGCCCCATCATTAGAAGAAGAGAATCTACAGTGCCCCCACTAATTTCACGAAAGAGTCCCCTACCAGAGAGGAGAGTCGACAACTAACCCCAAGATTTCACTCGACTGAAGAACGTGAGTGCTTTCTCTTGTTTTTGTCTAGTTCAGATCCCAAGGTTGCTATTGATGGTTAGTGCGGGTTTTACGTGATTAAAATATAGTACATTTTGTGATAGGAGATTTTAGAATTTTGTTTTAGTTAGTATTACGCTCCCTGAATCAAGAAGTTAAACTAAATAGAGCCTTTTTTCATTTGCTGGTGTTTTTTTTTATAGTGAGTAGATCAGCTAATATGTTAATTAAATTTGATGAGATAAAATGTCAATATTAGGATAGTGTAAATAAATAAGTTTTTTTTTTGTTTTAAACCTTGAGTCAGTATTTATTTATCTGCTGTGTGTTTTAATGTGGAGCAAAGTTGATTTAGTAGATCAAACTGGTTTTAAAATTGTTCGTAAATTGCTAACTACGTCCAGAGCTTTGGGTTACAAAATAAATAATATAAAACTCAACGCACCCAACTACCCCTTTATAAAATAAATAAATATTTGTACTACCACAAAATAATCATGCCCTATAAAATAAATGGACGAGCAATACGACACTATCTAGTTTATAAACACGGTAGAAAATAATAAATATTTATATTTATTAAAAAAAAATTAATAAGCCTGTAAAAACATTTACTTTAAAAATTAATGCATAAAAATATATAACTGCATTTTAACGCTGTGAGTTCAGTATTTTGTTTTCTAATCCCGTTAGTTTCTTAATACGTTCACTTGCATGGGTGTCACCGGTGGGTCTCAAAAAATTTTCATTCTGTGACGTGAGCATCACCCGTGGATCACTGGTATCATTGCATATTATGTTAAATAAAATTTCCTGGGCAGTTCAGCAATGACTTTATGTTTGTAGTTGGCACTCTACGATAACAGTTCTTTAAAAAAATCAAACTTGCACACCCTGCGTCATCTATTATCGGCTCGGAATTTTTTTTAATTTAAAATCTATTTTCTTACTATTGCAATCACTTGTGCAGAAGGTTAGAGTTTTATATTTTTAAGCTCAAAATGATTGTTTTTATTGGGAATGTAAGTTTTTGATATTTTCAGCAAAATTATTTGGATTTTTCTTGATATTTGTTATTTTAGGCTGTAATCTGTAAGTTTGGCATACCGGTGATCAGTTTAACTTCCTATGGTGGCAGTGAACGTGTTAAGCCTCTAAAGATAAACCTTTTTTTTTTTTTTGTCTTCAAACGATAATAATAAGCAAAATGTATGTTTGCAAATAATCTGTCATGCTAAATATCATTGATCTATAATATATATTTTAAAAATTAACAATTATATGTCATCTGACAAGAAAAATAAATTCTATTGTTCTGGTATGTACTTACCATTCCTTTTGTAGGGGTAATATTAAAAGAGAAAAACATCATCGAGTTTTATGCAATGGTAGTCTTTTATGCATATAAAATGGGACCACTGTTATCCCCATTTTCCCTACTATTATAAAAAGATGATTGCATAGTTCAGAAAATTGTAGTTTCGTTTATTTCCCATAAATGTAAATCCCTCCAATTTTGAAATTTCTTCATTTATCAAAGCAGTAAATGCGGATTTATTATATGCTAGTAATTCTATGAAACAATAATAAAAACTTTTGTTTAAAATGCACAGACTCGAAAGAAAACAGTTCATTACTGTTTAATGTAGTTTACATGTTTAATGTAGTTTAAAGAAAACCGTACACTACACAGGTGAAATATGGTTGTCGCAAAAAGCAATCTATTCGAAGAAGTTTATATTACTTGAAGCAAAAAATTTATTAGATTGTGCTCTAGTGTAAATAATAATTGAGTTCTTGTAAGTAAGTGTAAAACTCGAAAACTTAAAACTCTGAAAATGTCACGTAATCTCAAAGAGGAAGTTAACAATTGGAAAATTCAAAATTTATTTTAAAAAGTCAGAAAAATTTAATCTGTCTGCGAATAATTATTCCAGATGACTGCTAGTTTTACTTCCGCAACATCATGTTTTTGCTCGTAATATTCGTGTTTTCGTAGTTTGTAACAAACGGGAGTAATATAGAAGAAAATGTGTCATCCTCCTGTCTTTTCTTATACAATCTACCAGTTTAGTTCGATAGGAACTTGATATGCCTTTATGGTTTACTTGGTGCATAGATGACGGGCTTGGTGTATCAAGATCCGATTTATTTAATTCTGCTAAAATGTAGGACATTATTTATTAAAGTTATGTAATGCTTTCAGCGATCATCTGGCAGGACTCGATTCCGCGTTGCATCTCAGTTGCTCTTAAGTGTCTTTCAACGAAGAATGACTGTGGGGTTTGGGAACGGGAATCTGCCCAGACACAGACACACACAAATATAGGGATATATATATATATATATATATACAGTGGAATCTCGATCTATCGTTTTTCAAGGGACCGATTGAAATGAACGATAAATGCGGGAAAACGATAGATGCGGAAACATAACAAAGCAATATGATCGTTGGGACTTGATAAAATGAACGACACATACGGAAAAATGATGGATCCGGAAAAGATCGATCGAGATTCCACTGTATGTATATATATATATATATATATATATATATATATATATATATATATATATATATATATATATATATATATATATATATATATGTATATACAGTGCCGTAACTATCCATTCCTGTGCCCTGGGCAAGAATTTGCATTTGGGCCCCTTAATTAATTAGGTTTGGGGAAATAATAAAAAACTACAGCATTTTAGGCCCTCTTCAATGTGGGCCCTCAGCGGGTGCCCCTGTTGCACCTGCCTAGTTACGGCGCTGTATATATATATATATATTTATATGTGTATATATATGTATATTTATTTATTTATTTATACCTCCTCAGAACGCACTCATAATCCTTTGCTTCGACTTATAGTTCCGTCTTATAGCTGCAATCACAAATGGTATAACATAAATCATCCGGCTTCCCTGCATCATTTCAGAAAAGGAATTAGATTTAAATTTCCCATCCGTGAAGCAGAGACTTTGAATAAAAGGTGTGATTATGGGATGTTACAGTGGTAATCTGTTTATCAGACTAACAGCAGATTCTTTAAACATACAAAAGTTTGTGGTTTTGGATGCAGTACATAGATGGAGGAAGGCTAGTGCCCCTCAGTTATCATAAAGGTAGACTGAAAAAAATATCAATGATAGGGACCTCTAAGTCTAATGAGAGCCATAACCTCTAATCCACGCATTACTGCTCAGAAGCTTAATGCACATGTGAATAAAACTGCTGGGAACTCTGTGTGTGCATGCAATATTCACAGAATACAATGATTATGACGTCTGCGGGGAATAATCATATTGGTCATGCGTGAAATGCATTAAACAGACAAAATGTATCACGTCAAAAAAAAAAAAAAAACTGAGCTGGAGTGCTCTTGCTAGACTAGAGTGTACTTACCTACCCAGCTTTAAAATAACTTCCGAATCATCGATGTGAGTTCGGAAAGGCTTTCAAATCAGCAAGAGTTAACCACCCTTTGAATAGTGACTTTGTGGTATCGTTTTCTAAGTTTATTTTACAAAAAAATTCTCTTCCTTTTTACTTTTTCTTTCTGTTTGTTCCTATATTTGCAATAACTTTTTACAGGAGCATATTAAGTTTCATTTAATCCCAAATTTTGGATCTTGAAACATAAACAAGTACAAATTTAAAAAAACACAAAATACGTAGGAAAGGCATAGCTTTTTTTTCTGTTTGTATATTTCTTTTTTTGTTCTGACAATACTGTTTTTTGCCATTATGATTATATGCGATATAGTTTTTAACGATCTTTTCTCATTTATTCCAACGTTTGCCTGTTTACCTATGACATTTGCCTGACAAAACTTTAGTTACGGGTATCCAACGTAGAGGTCGGTTTTCTATCAAATTAATTATTCGTGAGATGTGAGAAAGTATTATTCCAGTGGATTTTATCACATGCTGATCATTCTTTTTTTAGGCTATTGATTATGTCTATTTGAATTTACCCTTCTACAATAATGATTTTTTTTTCAAAATACTTCAGACGTCGAGTGACTATATGACGACCGCTTTCAAATACGAGACATCAGAAGTGGTCCTCAAACCTCGACATCGGTAGTTTGCAAACTGAATTACCCAAATTATTAGAGGAAGTGTGCTACGTTCACGTATAATGGATTTTAAAGTCGCTCAGAAAGAAACTAATTTGAATTCGTGGGAAGAAATTTCGTAGTCCATTTCTCCATTAAATATGTTCCGATTTTTTTTTCAAATGCGCACATGTACGGGCATGTGTATCTTACTCTACATTTCCATGATCTCTAAAGATTAGCAACTAATCTTGTATTTTCCTCTTACTATTTTTTTCCTTCTAGAAAAGACATGCCTTTAATTTACGTTATCCTCTGAATCATTGAGAACAAAACGTAGTTACCGAGGAAGGGGATTAAATCTTGAAAGTTATGTCATTCGTCTTGACCTATCCATGAGTCACTGATGGTTTTTTTTATTTCTTGACAAGTTTGGTAATTTTATAGGTCATTTTGCGTTTTCCTGTTTATCCCATGGATAAAAAAACGTGTTCTGACTAATCTGTTCAAATTAATTAATTGTACCGGAAGTACTATCATTTGGAAAGGCTGCTAAAAAACTAAAATTTCAAAACAATTGTAAGAATGAAACATTTTTCGAATTATTTCCTTATTTTTTCAATGTAAGTAGCCGAAAAAATTATTATTCCAACAAAATTCTCAAGGAAAAGTAAAAAAATTTTTTATCCTTCCAGGTAATGCATTGCATACTTATCAAACATATGAGCCTTGCCTTTATACAATCGTATAAGTATATTCAGTCATACATACACACACAGACACAGATATATGTATATATATATATATATATATATATATATATATATATATATATAAAGAGAGAGAGAGAGAGAGAGATGATAAATAACCTTTACATATTTCTGATGAAATTTTGTAATTTAAATTTAATTAAAATGCAAGCAAAAGTATAAACAAAAATATTTTAAATAAATGCTAAAGAGCATAAGACTACATCAATAACAAATTTCCTAGTCTCATGTCGTTCACACTACAAATTAATTCATTGTCAATTGGCAATAGAAAAAGAACATTTGCTGCGATAAAGGGATCTATTCATAGAGATACCAAGAATAAATATACTATTTTAGGTTTATTTATTACTTGCATTAAATATGGACGCATTCTCAGATATCCGTGCTAAAATCCAGTTATATTTTTCCTCATACAGGGATTTTTTTACGGCTTTCCTTTCAAGGAATCTTTTGTGTTAAACGAAACATTTTATATCTTTTGAGTAGATTAAATATTACCTTAACGACATCAGTGTAATGCTGTTGAAAAAAATAAACTACGAAGATATTAATCACTAACTTAAAATCAGTAGGTAATTTTATAAAAATCTGCTGGGAGTTTCATAATGTTGTCTCTAATTGTAAAATTCTAATATTTTCTAGTTTTTTTTGTTTGTTTAAAGAGGCACTTAAGAAATTCCGTGGTTAATCTGAATTTGCATCTTTCTTTATTTAAACGACCTTTTATAGAAAGGCTACTAAAAAACAGAAATTTCAAAACAATGGGTAACATTTTGCTTACTAAGGTGCTAATGAGAAAGTCCTATAGTAGGTACCCATCCCAATGTTTATTGCCTTTATACGAGTTCTCCAACGATCTTTTTAAAATATACTTCCCTATGTTTTTATCGTTTATCATTTTCCTGTAGATTTATCCGATTGAAAAATTGAATTTAATGAAATTACCTGAAGGAATTGATGGGTTTGTAAAAGAGCCGGGAGAATGGAATTATTTGTTCCTTAGTGGTAGTCAGGAATATTTGGAAATAATTTTTTGCTGTTGTTTAGTCTGTGCATTCACTTAAATATTCTTTTAATTAGCTTGCTCTTTTTAATACTGGCTGAATTTGAATGTTGATATGCATTATTTTCAAACCTTCAGGAATAGTCCTTCATGTTAACTACAAAGATTGAAATTACATGAGCGAAGAAATAAAAATTATTTCTATGATAGATAGTTTTACGAGCATTAAAAAAACTCAAGAATACACGCAAGGGCATCAGATCAGAGCTTGAAGAAGTGGGAAAGTCAGCAGATGAGTTCAGAAACTTCTTACCTAATCCGTATATATGATTCCCTATGCGGCAGACGTTTATTCTGAGATGAAGGAATGCATGGAACATGCCCTCGTGGAAGGGGTCACAAATGCGAATATATATTTATCCAGCGTCCCCAGCCGTCTTGGACCTATGTTTTATCTTTGGTATGGGTCTTTAGCAACGAATAGCCGATAAGCATGCTAGCGAGGAAGTAATTCCAAAAGCGGATTGTCTCTAAATGTTTACTGATGACTCACACAGTTCAGTCATCCAGCCAAATATCGTTTATCACGATTTAAAAAATAAATCCTTTAGAGTTCTTAAAGATGAAAAAAATATGGGACAGCCCCTCACGAGTTTAGCTGGCTACTTTGTTATAGGACCGTTTATATGTGAACCAGCTTTGTTCCTTTTAGAACGACAACCCAGAGAGATCATTGTCTTGGCCGAAATTCAAACTCGGGACCCATACGGTTAGCTTATAACACTAACCACCATACAACTAATGCTTTCATTTAAGTTATAGAAGACCCAGAATAATAGGTTGAGAAGAGATTGGTAACTATCACTGCATAAAATCTCTTCTAGAGATTTAAACATTCTGAAGCTAGACTGATGTGGTGTAAATAATATTGATCTGAAGGAAAAAGGGGAATATTATCACTCAATTGTCCCCTACTGACAACAAACGAGAGATAAGGTAATGAATGCGCTCTGCGGAACCAATCCGGATTAATTCTCAAAACTCATATATATATATATAACGAGTTGGCCCACCTTTGGCGCGCAACACAGCTTCAACCCGCCTTGGCATGGATGCCACAAGTCCTTGGTAGATGGCCGGAGACAGATTGTACCAGATGTTTAAGCAACGGTCACGCAAATCAGAGATATTGCGAATTGGTGGTCTATGAACTCCAATGGATGTCATGAGCTGCCGTCCCATGACATCCCAAATGTGTTCTATCGGATTGAGATCCTGTGAGTTAGGCGGCCAGGACATTAACTGGAATTCAGCATCATGTTCCTGGAACCACTCCAACACAATTTTAGCCTTGTGACACTGGCGTTGTCCTGTTGGAACATTCCATTTCCAGCTGGAAAAACAGAGGCCATGTAAGGGTGCAACTGGTCCGCAATGATGTTCAGATACCCTGTAGCATTCATGGTCTGCTCTACCACAACCACGGGTCCCAGAGACGCCCAAGAGAACGTCCCGTAAAGCATAATACCGCCACCACCGGCCTGTGTATGACCTACTGTACATTGAGGGAGCAACAGTTCGCCTGGAAGACGGCGTATCCTGACACGGCCATCGGCGTGATGAATGACAAACCGTGATTCATCTGACCAGGCAACTCTCTCCCACTGATCCATGGACCAGTCGCGATGTTCCCGGGCCCAGCGCAGGCGCAGTTGGCGATGACGCTTGGTCAGCAAAGGCGCACGAGTGGGACGTTTGCTGCGTAGCCCCATATCCAACAGTGTCCGCTGAACAGTGTGCTGCGATACTATTCTACTTGGCCCTGCATTGTATTGGGCTGTCAGCTGAGCCACTGTCTGGCTCCGGTTTTGCTTCACCATGCGAGACAGTCTCCGACGACCTTTTATTTTGATAGCGTGTGGACGTCCAACACCATGTCGTCTATTGCTGGCTTCACCGTCATTCATTCACTTTGCATAAGTACTAACAACTGTAGGTCGCGAACAACCCACGAGTCGTGCAGTTTCGGAAATACTTGTTCCGAGCCTTCGAGCCATTACAATCTGCCCTCTATCAAAGTCGCTTAGATCCGCAGCCTTTCCCATCACACACAGAAGTAAGTGAAAGAATGATTCTTCAGACTCTCCAGCAGCAGTTAAATACCACTTCCACCTGATCACGTGCCTTCCACGTCATCCAGGCGAATTCATTGCAAAATGTAGGGGTGGTCATAATATTTTGACTCTTGAGTGTATATATATATATATAAGAGCCAAGAAAGCTGGTACAGGTGCACGTATGCAAATAACAGAGATATGCAAACAATCAGCGTAACGCGATACGGTCGGTAGCGCCTATATAAGACAACAGGTGTCTGGCGAAGTTGTTAGATCCATTCCTGCTGCTGCCATTTAAGGTACATCCATAACAGGTCATCGTGATTTATGTGACTTTTAACGTGGTGTTATAGTCGGTGTTCGACAGATGGGTTTGGTTTGCTTTGCTTTGAAGCGCTATGGTCAACTTTTTTCTACACGAGGGCTAATTAGACCGGGACCTACAGTTTAAAGCCGATTCCGAATGGCTACAAACACCCATGCCTACAGTGGGACTCGAACCCACCGGATCTGAACCGAATACCAGTGCCCTAACCATTCAGCCATCACCTGGCGAGAGAGATGTGACATAGCATCGTCAAGGAAGAGATGTAATTTGGATTTTCGCACACGACCATTTCACGAGTGTACCGTGAATATCAGATCTCCGGAAAAAACATCAAATCGGCAACTCCGGCAGCTGTGCGGCCGGAAAAAGATCTTTAAAGAACTGGACCGTCGATGACTCATCAGAATCCTTAAACGAGATAGACGCTTCTCACTTCCTCAAATTGCTGCGTATTTCAATGCTGGGGCATCAGCAAGTGTCAGAGTGTGAACTGTTCAACGGATCATCATTGATATGGGCTTTCGGAGCTTCAGGCCTATTCGTGTACCGTTGTTGACTGCTCGGCACAAAGCTTTACGCTTTGTCTGGGCCCGCCAACACCTCCATTGGACTGTTGATGACTGAAAACACGTTGCCTGGTCTGACGAGTCTCATTTCCAATTGTATCGGGCGGATGGACGAGTACGGGTATGGGGACAACCTCGTGAATTTATGGACCTCACATGTCATCCTGGGAATGTTCAAGCTGGTGGAGCCTCTGTAATGATATGGGGCGAGTGCAGTTGGCGTGATATGGGACCCCCTGATACGTGTAGAGACGACTCTGACTGATGACGTGTGCATAAGCATCATGTCTGATCATCTACACCCATTCATATCCATTGTGCATTCCGAAGGACTTGGACGATTCCAGCCGGACAATGCGACACGCCCCCAGTCGAGAGTTGCGACCGAGTGGCTCCAGGATCACTCTTCTGATTTTAGACACTTCCATTGTCCACCTAAATCCCTAGACATTACAATCTGTGCTGCTCAATACAGAATGTTATTGAGCATCCCAGATATGTTCAATAAAATTCTGTATTGAGCATATCTAGGATGCCTTGCAACGTGCTGTTCAGATAAGATCTCCACCCCCTCACACTCCAATGGATTTGTGGACTGTCCTGCAGGATTCATTGGGTGAATTGTCTCCAGTATACGTTCAGATATTAGTTGAGTCCATGCCACGTCGTGCTGCAGCACTTGTGCGTGCTCGTGGAGGCCCTACACGATATTAGGCACGTGTATCACATTTTCTCGCTCTTCAGTGTGTGTGTTTATACATATATATATATATATATATACATATATATGTAATATAAAAATAATTTTTATATTAATTATCTGACTTGTCCATATTCCTGTAAAACATAATTTATTCCATTTCTAATGATGATGTAATAGCTCTTAAAGTTTGCAGTACTTAATCTTTTCGTTCCCCTATAGACAGAGAAATATCCTCATAGACTTAGAACAGCCTCTGTCTAGGGAGACTGAGCCGATAAGAATCATCGGACACGCCCTAGTCCATGACGTAACATAGCGTCATAGGGATTAACGCTTACACCAATTCTTCTGTATATTCCCGGTATAAAAATGTGAATACGGCTAAAAGCCGGGCTCTTCTTGATAATGTTTGAACATATAATATGTCACACGGTCTAGCTCCCTTCCTATGGGGAACTACGTAATAAACGGCAAATAAATCTGTGCTAATTCAGTCGCCTGTTTACTGCGTCCCAAGAATTCCTTTGCAGGTGTTCCAGTATCAGCTGTTCCAACGATGTCTATTGCTATGATATTTCACATATATATATATATATATATATATATATATATATATATATATATATATATAAATGGGTGAATGCGCATATCTATATATTTATATATGTATATAAATACATGGTCACTCTCATGCAAACACTTTTGTAGCAAAACTTGACCGTATCGCTCCAGACTAACCAGGAAACCAAACAACCTCCCTCAAAAATAAAAATATATGTTGTTCTGCGTATATTTAAAAAGTATATGCACAAAATTATACTTAAAAAACATATTTCTTTCCAACAGTAACGGCAGGTACTCCAAATAGCTTCTTCATGTAATCTTAACAATCTCTTTTAATCCGATTAAGCAAATATTCATTACCTAAACATTTTTCAGTTACAAAGTACTACCTCTTTAAATTACTCACGCGTTGAATGAAGTTTAAGATTTTCATTTGATAAGTGCTTTTAAGGGGTTTTGAGTCATACTGTACACATTAGCTTTCATCCAGAAAAGCGTAAAGGTCATGATGTTATAATGTCTTATATGTATGTTCGGGAATTTTTCAGTCCATTTTGAAAAAATGGAAGAAGTAAAATGGCAGAAATTGGTGAATTTGCAACATTTGAGGCTTATATAAACAGTGGTGCATGTGCTGTAGGACGCCTAAAATGATTTTCATGTCTGTTTAGTGTATTTATGATATATCTTTGTCTAATAGATCTCTTAAATCTCCCTAAGCGACTTACAATTTTGATTAATTTTATACCTTTTCCTTGAAACAGATAAGTTAGGAAATTATTTCTAATATATAATATTTAAACAAAATGGTAAAACCATTTTAGGTAAGAAATTGGTTTAAAATTTGCATTTTTTATCAATAAAGATACACAATTAATAACTCTCAGCTACCACAGTATGGTAGGACTATCCATCAGTAATATTTAGGCTTAATTACTACTTCCTGGCTAACAGAAGAATTAAATTACACTATTTTTCAGCATTATAATTAACATTTATATGACCATTACAGCTATTCGACTTTTCATTCGATTCTACATTCTTAACTTCATTAAAAGTGAATTCAGTCTGCAAGAATTTAGTCTGCTGAAAGCTCCATAAAGCTTAGAAAGAATAGGTGTATTTGACATTTCTCGTTGATATAAAGTGAAAATTCATTGACATCTACGTTTTACATTTGTAATAGACGCCTTCAATTGATAGGAAGATTTATCTTTCTATCTATTGAAGAACGATAAATCTAAGCTTTATCTTTCTTCAATAAAGCTGTTTTTTTAGCTAAAATTGAATCTATTAAAGATAAAAGTGTTTAGAATGCCTAGCAACGAATTAGAGCTCACCATTTTCAGTATTCCGGGATGATAATCCGAATTCTAAACTACAGTGACCTATGGTCATGACTGTATCCTCCATTGCTGACAGATTAATATTCAGGAGTATGAAAGAGGAGGTTCGTGATGGCCCAAGTTCTCAAATTATACGTGATATAATCATATGAATTACAATAATGTAATTTTACGTATCATAAAATACAAATTTACATATTTTAATAATTTTGCATATTATTACAATGCGTTGACTTAAAATTTTCCACACCCCTAAAACAGATAATACACACCATCTTCCATTTTGTATGCAGTAAGATATTTTTATTTACTCTACAAAAATCTACACTTTTATTAATAATTTTTCTTTTTCTTCGGAAGATATATCGCGACCAGACGGATACAGCGTGACCAGACTCGTTAGAATATGCTTTGAGTATTTAACAATCAAAATTCAAATAACAGTATGCTAAGCATTCTATAATCCTTTGACACTTCCTTGTCATTATTTGGTCTGTTTAACTCACGTGTAAATAAGAAGACCATAGTGCTCCAAAAACAAGCCATCAAACTTCCCCAATAAAATTTAAGGCCCTGTAAAAAGGTAATCCTTGAAAAAAATTAATCTCAGAATATTTCTAATATCAGATAAACAAATGTAGGATTTTTAAATTTTCTCTTCTGTCTTTGAACATATATCTTTTGATGAATTTCATATGTTTTTAAGAAATATTTTGTTTTAATCTAATTTTTGAAAAACGAATTTACCACCCCCAATTAAATTTAAGGCCCTGTAAAAAGCTAATCCCTGAAAAATTTAATCTCAGCATATTTCTCATATCAGATTAACAAATGTATCATTTTTAAATTTTGTTTTCTGTCTTTAAAGATGTATCTTTTGATGAAGTACGTATGTTTTTAAAAAATAGTTTGTTTTAATCTAATTTTTTGAAAAACGAATTTACTACCCCAATTAAATTTAAGGCCCTGTAGAAAGGAGAGTAGAAAATAAGAAGGTATGTAGAAAGGTAATCCCTGAAAAAAAATTTAAAAAACAGTACACTCTATATTGAAACGTCTACTTATGAAAAGAAGAAAAAAAGCAGAATTTAAAAAATATCCATTTTCATATCTGTGGCTACAAAAATACCGGGATTTCATGCAAGTAAGGGTTAGTAATTTTACATTTCAAATAAATTTCAGCTTTATTTTCTTTATTTTGGATCTTCATTATTCATGACTGGTAATTTCTCCCCGGGACATTCTATATTTTTGATCATACATTCTATGCGGTCTCAAAGCAGACGGCATTACTCTGCGGCATAATGATCTGCATAATTATACGGTAAACTGGAGATCAAAGGTTTAGTTCTCACCTGAGCCTAGTTGTTTTTAAAGAGAAGGATTATATATGAAAAAAAAGGCTGTCATAACTTTGCACTTGGAAAAACTTTAACTCTAATTGAACTGATTTTCATTCCAGAAACTGCTATGGGAAAATACGTTGGAGCACAAAAACAAGATACACCTTACATCGAAGCTCTTAGCGCGTAAGTAAATTTTAAACATGTTATACATTTACATTTTATTTAGTTTAATGAAAATATTTTATTATTTTGTCTTGTGAATTTACCATTAACATGAAAGGAACATGGTGTGGTTTTGATAAAAACATAGAATTTTTATTTGCTTATTTTTAATGAATTATCTTTTTCCTAAGGCATGACCCAATATGAGTTCCCACGTGACGTCAATACATACCTCATAATTGCATTTTATTCCAAAAGTTAAAGTAAATATAATTAATTTCATTCATTTGTTTAAAAAACAACACAAAATTTGATAAAGTAAATAAAAACTGAAAGGGAGGTGTAGTTGAGTAAAATTTAATATAGTTTACTCTACAGTAGCAGAGAAAAATTCCCCGAATATGAAAATTTATTTCTTCTTAATATTTTTTAATATTAAAAGAAAATGTAGAATGGTATCATTAGATTCAGATACTGTGTTAAGGTACGTTTTGTTTCGATCGACTATAGCGAGGGTCACAAAGCGGTAATCGACAGGCTAATCACGGGGCAATATCGACTCCAGAGGTGATCACTCGAAGCAAAACGAAACAATACAAATCAACGCTAAGCTGTAATCCGCGCTACTGTCCCTCTGCCATCATCGCAATAGTCGCTCGAAGCAAAACGTACCTTTAAGTGGAAAGCAGAAAGTATTCCATTTGTATTTCAAGTTCACGGATTAAATTAAGGAGAATTTTTTTCGTACGCTAAGGTCCTGTCAGTCAAAAATACACGGGCAGTACTAGAACAGAATTTTTGATTACCTTCTACCCCTAATTTTTATTGTGCAATTGAGTTCCCATGCTTTTTTTTTTTCCCAATGTGGAGGCACTTGTCGTCAAACATTCGCCTCTACGCCGCAATTTTACTGCCCATTTTATTGTGGGGGCATCATATATGCGGACAGCATTACCGCCTATGAAGGGACGACGCGAACGGAGGCATTTTTCGTGGCGCGACGCCAGGGTTCGATCCGAGCACCCTCAGCACCGAAAACCAGCGCGCAGTTCCCATGCTAATATTCCCTGCAGAAAAATATATGTGAAATCTAAAAATATTGTTTTAACGTATATTGTTTTAACGGATTACGTTCCTCCATAACGGTCCTGCGGAAAGGAAAATTTCAGACGCTAAACCTGTCCGTCCATACATCCTCGAGAGTTATAATTTTGGCAGCGCGCCAAATCCAGTCTATCGCTTCGACAAGTTAAACAGAAAAGTACCAAGGTGCGTCAAAATTTTGACATAAATTTATGTATATATATATACATACATTTATATAGATAGACATATATATATATATATATACAAAAGAGGTAAGCAACGATAAAAAAAATCCTACGTTAATAACCCGCGGTAGTTTCGTTAGAAGAGACTACCTGAAATTTTTTTCAGACGGATTTTATTCACTATAAAGTAGATGTACAGACCTAGAAAACAGCATGTATAAATATAAAAGTATTATATCACTTTTCTCTATTAAACTGGAACCTATATATTTTAGGCCAAATTTTTTTCTAATTTAAATGCACAGACAACAGCCCAAGGTAAACCCAAATTTTTCTTGTAGATTCGTAATTGCCCTTTCTGCACACTTTTTTACAACATAGTATAAAACAACAGGAACCCTCGGTTGGTAAACATGTTTTACTTACTGTCAACAGAAAATTTTAACAGGGGTTTCTATGAAAATTACTTTTAACTTTCGTAGTATAATTGAAGAAGTCTTCACATAACGAACTTAACTGTAGACGAAATCATCTGTTTAACGAAGTTTTCTACAGAACCTTGATTTTAATGAATTAGACATTAGTAAAATAACCTCCCTCTTGCGAAATATTCTACATAGCAAAGTTCTTACTGATTCATTAAAATTTAGAAATTTTTATCACGATATATTGCATTTTTTACAACATCAATTTTTATTTCTCCTGAAAACTAAAGCAAAAGTTTTCTTTACAGTTTTTATCACGGTGGTTAGATCTAATGAGCATGTGTGGGTGTGCTAGCGGGGAATTAATATATTTTATTCATAAGCAAATTTTCCCATCTTTTTTCAAATAAATCTCTTTTTATAATAAACCTGCTTTGATAAAAGTTATGTATTCCTTTTTTAAGGATAGGAGAGTATGTGTATTAAGAACCACATGCAACTTTGTAGTTCATTAAATTTTAAACTTTATAACCGGATGTTTCGTTATCTTCTAAAATTTATTTTGAAAATGTTTCATTTCTTTGTATGCATTACTATGATATATATATATATATATATATATATATATATATATATATATATATATATGCGTGTGTGTGTGTATTTATTTATTTATTTATTTATTTATTTTATTAAATCTTGAGATGAATATTTGTTATTTTACCAATTTTGCTTCGTTATTTATTACCTTGTACTTATAAATACAAAATGAATACACTTTTGCAATTTTGCATAAGTAAAAGTAAGTATTATATGTAAAAAATAACTCTAATAGCATAGTGACTAGAAATCTACTGCGCATTGTAATCTCTTTCCAGTCACGAGATGTGGGAGTGAAGAGCACACCAAAGTCACTGCAAAGTAACCATAGCACTATGAGGTGACGTCAAGTGTGTGAATTCTGGAAAGTCTCTTTGGCCATCATGTGGCGTCACATGGTGTTAAGTCTGAAAAATATATATATATATATATATATATATATTTCAGACAGGCTGTCGTATTATCCAGTCAGGCTGTCGTATCGACTTCCTCTTTAATTCACTAGGAAAATATCACATGAAAGTCACTACGAAATCAGATTTTTGTGGTCGATGTTTGGTCACTTTTATGACCATGAACAGCATGACTCGCTGCGCAGTCACTTCGACTGCTCCGGGACTGTGATCGCTATAGAAAACATAAGCAGCTTTCATTTGTACATCTTACATCTAAAAATATGTAAAACTTATGCAAGTAAATGTTACATATCCAAAAGGCACGTAGTACTATAGAAGTATGAGAATTGAATAATAGTTTTGCTTATATTTATTAGACCTTTTTCCATCTTACTTGTTTCGTGTCCACAACTGAAGTTTATTTTAACAAATATTCTTTGCAATAGAGTATTTAAGTGGAATGATTTAACTTCGTAAATTAAATATTAAACTGAATATTTCTTTCCGTTTCCTAGTTTCTTGCTTTAAGCTATTTTACTTTGCTTTGCTATGTTTTAATAAAACTTATTTTTTCAAAGCAACAGGCACTTGTTTTTGGGGACAATTGCCTAGACCGCCTGCACTTTTTGTAGGCTACTTTGCTATGGGAGTACCTAATAGGTGAATCAACGTTACTCTTTATGGGAGGGGGAATAGCACAGGAACCTCAGTATTTTAGCCGGTATTAACACAGCCGTAGTTCTCTAGTATAATCAACAAATCAAACATTATAATAAATGTTTATTCTAATTCTTATTGTTTAAATTTTCTTCAAAATACAATTTATGATACAAAATCAACACGGTAATCAATGATCTTTTTAAGAAGTAACCGCTTTTGAGTTTTTCTAATAAGGAAAAATTACTTTTTAGTTTTTCTTTTAGGGAACATTAATAGTCACCAACTTCTTTAATAGTCACTAACGACTTGAAACTTATAAAAAAAGGGCCCTGAATTGTGAATTTTAGTAACAAAACCCATCTTTCTGGCCCTAGCTCGCTAAGACACGTGATAACATATATTGCATTTTAATTACAGAGCATCGCATCTATTCGGTACAAGGTTCATGAAGCCATGGCTCTGGCCAGAATTTATATTCCGAAAAACAACTGAAGGCAGAAAATTCAAAGAAAGCACCGATGTCATGGATGACTTTACCAGAGGGGTAAGTAATACAATTTGATTGTTTCCTTCTTATTCATTTGCTCTCAATTTATGTATTGTAGGGAAAGCGAAATTAACAATCACCAAATTTCACATCACGCAAAACTGTGTGGCTATGTATAACAAATGTATAATATTTAACTTGTGAAAAAAAAATGAAATTTTAAGCAGAAAGCTTCGTAAAATAAATGAAAATTCTGAGAAAAATTCAAGAAGATGCTGTTTCGAAATTAATTTAAATTTTTAAGGTATATAAACAGTATGGTAGAAAATAGTAAAGTACGATTGCTATTATTATGACGAAAGAAAGGAATCTATAAAGTAACAGAGTGTAACGTTAGAAAGAGATGGATACATCTACTGTAAGGTTAATTTTTAATAATCTAAGACCACCTGCTCCACAAACCTGACTATAAAACTTGTCATCTACTTAGTACCTACTTTTCACGACAGGGATGGTGTACCATCTCTGCAGCCACACCTGTTGAGATTCTTTCAACTTGAACTTATATTTGCACATGAGGTTTATAAAGAAAACTTAAAGTTTATTCAATATGCACATTATTATTTAATTTTTTACACGGTATCTAATCATACTTATATAATTATGTTTACATGATTACGCTGGTTGATTCCATGGATGAGAACGATATACTTGGAGAACAGTATATTATAAAGTTTGAATGTTATTTTCATGATTCGATTAAAATATGCTAAAAACAGAAACAAACAGCATTTAATAAAAGCCATTGAATTATTTAAAAAGAAAAAAACAGTTTCTATATACCCTATATAATGCTAATAAATAAAAATTCTAATTAGTGATAAGGAAATATTTCCGTATTCTAATAAGTGTATGTAATCAAGATTTATGAAGTTTGGAACTTGATTTTCCTGTTTCCTTATAATGATATTATTTCCCCGCTAATGTATATTTTTTGCTGATTAAAATACTCTCGTTTAATCAAAATTTGAGTTAAAAATTTATGAAGAAATATAAACCATGACTGATGTAAAAATAAAGATTTTATATAATTGCTAAATCGTCGATTGTATGGATGATTAGCAATGAAGGATCACGGATGTTGATGAATATGGACGATTTTATATTATTACAAAACGGTTTCGTTCGTTCTTTTTTTTTTCGCACTCAGTAGTCACAACTGTATATCTTTTTTAAATAAAATTTTAAAACTGAAGTAAAGGTAGGAACGTTTAAAACAAAATTGCACTCAATTTCTATGTAATAAATGAATTATATTTTAAACCTCTCGAAACACTTTTGAATTTTTTATTTAACACGTACCTTTTTATAGTCTCGGGGGGATGTTAGATTAACGCCATAGTTTTCTTTTTGTTTAAAAAATATTTGCCAGCGAAGACCTTTTTGTGATTAACTGCTTAAAGAACTTGGTGAAAAGCTTTCCCTTATTGGAGAGTTCTAGTACAATATCTGCCAAAGGGAGAAGAATTTTGCAGATTCCGCTGATTTAGGCAATTTATCTCCCATGGTCGATAATATTTTTCACGTACAAAATCTGCAGAGAAATCAAAAAGCTTGAAGATCCTGAAGTAGGAATATTGATTTATCTCGAGGGGCCTTTCCCGTGGATTCTTAATTTTACTTAACTGCATTCCTATATTTCTTTTCACTTTCAACCGCAATTTCTTTTTTTCTTGTATTTTAATTATTTAATTGCATAAAAATTCTATCGCCGGTGTTTCGGATTTCCATAGCTATAAATTTAATTTATTACTTTCATTACTTTTGGAAAGAAAAAAAAACTAAGTTTTCAACACTGGAAGAAAAAAAAATCTCACGATATCAAAAAGTAAGGTAAAAAATACAAAATCCGTTCAATTTGTTTCAAATTGTTTGAAATCAGACGTGTAATAATTTTCCACCAAGAGTTCGACAGATTTAGCTTTTAAGGTCAATTCACCCGTTGCCTTTTTAGGGACTATATTCCGTAAAACGCTGAGCTGTCGGATATTAGATTGTTTCTTTTAAAGGTATCGTTTTGTTTTATATACAGCCAATTTTGTCAGTTTTACAGTTTACTATATTAAGCCTTTTATCAAATCCATTTTCTTATTGCAAATTGGATGGGTAATCAAAAGTTCCCTTTCTTAAACACCTCTTTTCACAATACATTCAGTAACAATGAATTTTTTTCTATATATTTATGTATAGAAAGTAAGTAAGTAATGTAACTCAGTAGAAGCTTTACTACTTCTTGAGGTTTCCTTTTTTTTTTTTTTTTGAAAAAGTAAATTATCAAGTTCCAGATAAGTCAGTCAAGTATATGTTTTGCTTTCGTATGTATGTATTTTATGTTCCATTTCTATAAAGTGTACCAGATAATGGAGAATTTTTCAAAAGTTACTATTAATGGGTATAAATAAACAGTGATAACATTTAAATGTATAATTATCGACTTTCGAAAGATAATTTTAAAATCAAAGTTTATTATGAATGCTGATAAACATTTTCTTAATGGTCAATGGCCATATTATGCTGAAAATACCGGTTCTCGTCAGATCACTGAAGTCGTGCAGCATCGAACGCTGTCTGTACTTGGGAGGATGACCACCTACCACCACTTACTCCACACCAACGGATACAGCAACGAAAGACAGACACATTTTGCCACCTGTCTCTGTGGCTGTCATAAAAGCCTTCACGCCGCTAGGAGACGGGGAGAAGAGGCAATTTATTTACGCATGCGCATAATCGTATCTTTCTATTCTGATTGGCTGTCGAGCATGGCGGCAGAGGCAAAAGTTGTACATTTTCCAACTTGAAACCGCAGAGACCAGAGACGGAGACGTACCGGGGGAATGAAAATTTGTTTGAAAAACGCATGCGCAACAACGAAGATACATGATTTTCGTGTCCGTCGCCGTTTGTGTGGAGTAAGCATTAGTGCTGGCATTTCCACCCCCCCTGGGGGCTGTTTGGTCAAAATTGAGGGGACACCAGTGAGTGGTGTTGGTTCACAATGCACTGTGCCCCATTAATAGAAACCACCAATTCTCTCGGATTATGTGAAAATGTCTTAATGGACAAGTGCCCCGTATTGGCAAACAACAACTTTCTCTTAACATCTGCAGAGGGTATCTTCTTCAAGGAAATATTCCGCTGGAGAATCTTCCTTAATAAGAATCTTTTATCAAATGAGCTATAGACGTTAGCAGCATGTCTATTAGAAATGGACATGCTTTACCTTGCTTCTTGCCCTGCTCTGCCTCCCGTTTCTTTATGTGAGCGCTATTGGATTGCCAGACATAAGTTCATGGATTAACGGATGTCATTTTTCTATCTTGTTTTTGTAATTTTGTCTTTTTGATATCTGTTGTCCTGTAATACTTGCCATTAGAAATAAAATTTTAAAAAAATAGACGTTAACAGTAAGAATGAAAATAATTATAACTCTTTATAAAGTTATATTTGATACATATTGAATTAAACTAAATTGGAGCACAATAATTTTTCCTCATTTAGAGACTGCGTAGAAGGTGTTATGATTTTAGAATAAGTAAAAAATCTTAAGGGGTCTGGTACTTTTTAAAAGCTACGAGACTCGACAAACATCCATACTTTCAATAATCAGTAGTTATGAAAATCATTTATTCAGAAATATGAAAATTAAGCATATATAAGTTAAGCATTCTTCTTTATAAATATGGTTCGAAAATTTATTTATCTTGCGAAATTTTTCTTATTTTTTAAAAATATCAACCATTTTTTTTCATTGTTATGTGATTGCGCACATGATATCACCAGAACAGTTGGCCAAAACACCATGAAATTTTATACACATGCAATATAAACATGTATAATTAAAATGACCAACAATTATGTCTTTCCTCTTACAAAATTTCAATTACAGTTATATTTATCAAAAAAACTTTTGAAATTTAAAAATTAATTTTTTTTCTATGAAGAAAGAAGAATTTTGATATCAAAACGTTGGTCATTTTGAAGATATTTTTACATAACTTAATTTTTAAACTAGAAAAATGTATATATTTTTTAATATACACATGCAAGCTTGCACGCAATGACATAACATGGAAAAAAACATGTTATGTCATTGCGTGTTAAACATAACATGTTTTACGTGTTAAACATAACATGTTTTGCGTGTTAAACATAACATGTTTTGCGTTACGTGTTAAACATAACATGTTTTGTTGCACATGCATTACGTGTTAAACATAACATGTTTTGCGTGAAAAACATGTTATGTCATTGCGTTTACAAAATTTCAATTACAGTTATATTTATCAAAAAAACTTTTGAAATTTAAAAATTAATTTTTTTTCTAAGAAGAACGAAGAATTTTGATATCAAAAAGTTGGTCATTTTGAAGGTTTTTTTACATAACTTAATTTTTAAACTAGAAAAATGTGTATATTTTTTAATATACAGATGCAAGCCTGCACGCAATGACATAACATGGAAAAAAACAATGGTTCAAATTTTTTAAAATTTAAAAATTTTTCATGAAGTTATAAAATTTTTGAAGCCATATTTATAAAGAGCAAAGAATGTTTAATTCACAATAAAATTTTCATAATTCTGAATAAATGATTTTCATAATTGCTGATGATTGAAAATAGAGATATCTTTGTCGAGTCTCTTAGCTTTTAAAAGGTACCAGACCCCTTAAGCAATAGTAAGTTTTACAAATTTGTAATGTGTAAACAAAGGTAATATTTAACAGTAGGGAATTAGTTAGATTGATGCAAACAAACTTGACACTAGAATGTTCAGCCAGAGGAAAGACCAAGAAGTGAAATAACGAGGACCGTTTACAGTAGGACGTTAATCTGTAATCCGTGTGTCTTTATTTATTTTTAATATTATGCATTTTCTTAAAGGAAAAGTGATGTAAAGTAAAGAAAAGTGTAACCACTTACATGCAAAGCCATAAAAAACTTATCATGAAAACAATGTATACATAGTAATACAGACATGTAATCACATGCTTCTTTAATCATACAGACAAAGTCAAATCTACAGTAAAAATTGCTAGCACAAAAATTGCATTATTTTGAAACTGGAGAAAAAGAGTTAGCTAAGACTGAAAATTGAGTAATATATAATTTTAAATCATTAGATAACTGTTGAATCATTGATGAATATTTCTTTCTTTGTTTCATAAGGCACATTTATTGAAAAAGTTTATCTATAATTTCTGAATTTGAATTCAGTTTTATGTTGGAAGATATAGCGATATATTTACTTCAGAGCTCAAAAAAAATGAAATTAAAAAAAAAAAAATCCTTTAGCAATACATAAATTTAAACTGCATAAAATATTAATTTACATAACATTTTCGAATAATTTATTTCTATTTTTATATTAATTTTCATAATTACAATGGTATTTTGTTGGGCAAGTATACACTGGACTTATGTATGTTAATGAAGACTTATGAAACCATGTTTTGAGTTTTGTGGAATTTAAGAAAAAAAGAATTTAAACAAAAGAAATTTAATTTATAACATTTTTTAAAAATTTAAAAAATTTTTTAAATTGTAATTTGGTGTCCACTTTAGAAAACTGCTTTCAGTTTTCTTTTGTCTTACTTCTTACTAACTGGCGACAATATTTTTGAATATATTGTTCACAACAGTGGACTGTGCTATTCCAATGAATAGCAGTAAATTTTCGGAATTTTTTCCACGAATGAAGCTTTAAATTTAAATTTATATCCTTGAAAGTATGAGACCATTTTTTCTGAAAAATAAAGCTCATTGTATTTGGAAAGGAAGAAACAAAATAAAATACAAATTTCAGATATCTTTAATCTCCAGGAGAACAAAAAAAACTCCCCGGCGGGGAATCGAACCCCGGTCTCCCGCGTGACAGGCGGGGATACTGACCACTATACTACCGAGGATATGGGAACTGCCGAAACCCGGGATCGAACCAGGGACCTTTAGATCTTCAGTCTAACGCTCTCCCAACTGAGCTATTTCGGCACGCTCAAGAACGATGAGCAGGAGAAAAGTTCAAAGTTTGACCCTTGGTTTGTCGATACTGGTTCCTTAATTTACAAAAATCTCAAATCGTTAGGCATTTGTCTACGACACACGCAGGAATAAGAAAAGAATTTACGAAATTAAATATTGTAAATTTGGCTTTCAACTCCCAAAACACTCCATTTTAGTTTCTTACTTGCGTCGTTACTCTTTATGGGAGTTTTTTTTCTTGATTAAAGGCACTTATCGAAATTTACAATGCAACCTACTGTATTTGCTAAGTTTTTACAGTTCTGTTTTACTTGATTGTGGATCAATATTCTCAAACATTTCGTTGGCTTATAAATAATTGCTTATATTTTCTATTTACAGACTTTCACGCTATTTTTTCTCATATTTAATCGACACTTTTAAACAATTTTGAAAGTTTTTTTTCCTTTTTAACTTCTTAAATGATTATTTGAACTCTATGACATTAATTATTTATTTTCTATGCTAAAATATTGTTGTTGTAATTCCTTTTTGAAATTATATATATAATATGTTCAACATTAATTTCATCGTTTGCAATAGTGAACAATATGTTATAAGCTTTGTAATATATCCGACTTGTTCATCCCGATCATACCCAGAGATGTTCGCTTAGCATACAGGATTGTATGCCATTGAAATACAAACATAAGGGGTTTATTAACAGTTAATTTGCAGTTCTCAAAAGAATTTTCTACCTTGTTAATAGTAACACAGTTAAACTCTCTGCTGAACTTTATCTATCTGCAATATTGTGTTTAATACACACAATACCTTAGAATATTCGATCAAGAATCGATCGACTCCCTCACTTTCTCCTGCTTCTTTATAATAAGTTAGATTTATGGAATCAGTATGTACACTACAGGAATAATAAATCAAACATTAAAATTAACCTGTAGATTTAGCAATAAAAACTACAATGGTACTGAAAAAAATAAAATTGTTCCTTAGCAAGCGGGTTTCACACTGAAATTCATTTGAAAATAATAATAATAATAATAATAATACTCATCCAAATACGTATTCAAGTATGATATCTTGAAATTTGAAAATGTATGAGCAAACATCCCTTAATCGTCTCGAAAATTAGTTACATATTTTTGTCATAGATGGCAGCACGAAGCAATATAAGTAGATCATTTATTATTATTTTTAAACATTAAATTTATTTAATAAGGAATTTAGTTAATTCCAAATATGAAATATTTACAATTTATTGACTTATAAAACTGTTTTTTATTTATTTTCATAAGTACAACCCATTTAAAGATTTAATTTTCAAATGGTGTATAAATTTTTTTACCGAAATGATTAGTTACTATATTCACCCAATAGATGGCAGCAGTAACAAAATTTAAAGGAATTAATACCTTAGCTTTGAAATTGACAGCAGAAATGAGAACGTGTTCTGAAATTTTAAGTGAATGCCTCTGAATAAAGCTTAATGCTAGCAAATGTAGATAAGAAAACTAAGATTATCTATTCTAAAATGTCTTTTAAAAACTCTTGACTATAATTTGATTTTTAGGCAATGTATTTAAATTTGTATTCACTTTTATGCTTTGTTTGAAATTATTTTTTACAATTTACAAGGTTATCCGAGAAAGAAAATCCTTCATTATGAGCCAAATGAAAGAAGGTGTGAATATGGAAGAGGCGTTTAAAAAAGATGATTATGGAATGAAAAGAAGAAGAGCTTTCTTGGATCTGTTACTTCATGAACATTTAACAGATCCATGTTTTACGGAAGAAGATATAACAGAAGAAGTCAACACTTTTATGTTTGCAGTAAGTTTCATCTTAACTTATTTGAAAATAGGGTTGGGGATTATAACAAGTGAATTACAAAATGCAGTCAGTTTTTATGTTTGTAGTAAAGTTTTTGTCATTGTACAGGTTTATTTTTCAGATAGAAAGCGAATGGATCATTTTCGAGTTCATCAGGAATCGTCACAGTTAAGGTTAATTCAAAATCATATGTCAATATAATCTTGAATTGTTTCGATGTGATAAGAAAGTTGGGATATGATTTCGTTGTGTTACCATTCGTCGAGTAATAAGAAATAAATGTCAAGAAAAATATACAGTCAAACCCCTTTATAACGAACTTTAAGGGACCAAAGGTTTTGTTCACTTTATCCAGTCGTTCGGTATATCCGAACCGTTAAGAAAAACTCTAGAGTTCACAAAGTATGATTTCGTTGTGTTACCATTCGTCGAGTAATAAGAAATAAATGTCAAGAAAAATATACAGTCAAACCCCTTTATAACGAACTTCAAGGGACCAAAGGTTTTGTTCACTTTATCCAGTCGTTCGGTATATCCGAACCGTTAAGAAAAACTCTAGAGTTCACAAAGTGTATCACTCATTAGTTGCAATGTGTATTCAATAATGATGTATTAAAAAATAATAAAATCTACTAAAAAATTATCATTACAGTCGAACACCGTTATAACAAACTTCAAGGGACCAAAGGTTTTGTTCGCTTTATCCGGTGGTTCGGTATATCCGAACCATTAAGAAAAATGCTAGAGTTCACAAAATATATCACTCATTAGCTGCAATGTGTATTCAATAATGATGTATTGAAAAAAAATGGCAAAATCTATTAAAAAAGGGCCATTACTGAATTAAATCGACTGAAATCGATTACATTAAACTGATACAATACTAATTAAATTACGTACAATAGGAAAATGGAGGGACCAAAATTTTCGCTCGTTATGTCCGTGAGTTCGTTATATACCGGGTTCGCTATAACGGGGTTCGACTGTGCTGAAATAAATCGACTAAAATCCATTACATTAAACTGACACAATAGTAATTAAATTACGTACAATAGAAAAACGAAAACGGCGGGACCAAAATTTTCGCTCGTTATGTCCGTGAGTTCGTTATATACCGGTTTCGCTATAACGGGGTTCGACTGTACTGAATTAAATCGACTAAAATCGATTACATTAAACTGACACAATAGTAATTAAATTACGTACAATAGGAAAATGGCGGGACCAAAATTGTCGCTCGTTATGTCCGTGAGTTCGTTATATACCGAGTTCGCTATAACGGAGTTTGACTGTATATCTAACATATTACATCAATATGCGCTGAGACTAGGATCACTTATGACAGTATTTGGCAGTAATTGTTTTCTCTCATCCCCAGGGCCACGACACTACAGCAGTGGGTATGAGCTGGGCTCTCTATCTGATTGGTCAAGATCCAGAAGTGCAGAGGAAACTGCAGGAGGAGCTAGATGAGATTTTCGGCGACGACTACGACAGACCATTTACCGTGGATGACGTGAAGAACCTTAAGTACCACGAATGCGTACTGAAGGTGAATTGAAACGGATAATAATGGTCTTGTATAGCAGCAATGACAAAAATATAGTTATTTACTATTAGTACGATTTTCCCACTGTAATAGTTCAAAGAACATTAGTCAAACTGAATTTAAAATTCTAAAATTTGATCACTGAAATGGAAGCATGCAATATGTTACCCAGAAAAATTCCCATAACAAAATTATAACGCGATACTTACTGTTTTCTTTACAGTGAGATAGCTTTTCATCTCTTCAGTGATTTTAGCAACAAAAACATTTAAGTGATAATTCAAAAACGGTTCCTTACACTTTAAACATGCTGAAACTTTATTGCTTTAATGACTATCATTCAGTTCTTTGAACATTTTAAATGACCGGCTGTTAAAAAAACTTGTTTTTCTTAAGTAAAATTCTAAATTTTAGTCTTATGCAAGTAATTTCCCCCTGAATGAGAAAGTATAATAAAGTAACTTTTTGTGTCAAATTAAATTATAGTATGATATATTAAATTAACAATTTTTACAGATTAAAGAGGATTTTATTTTAATTGCAATTTTGGGAAATAGATATTTAACTGTTTTATTGTGTATAAATTTTGTCTTTAGAGTAAACCTTATATTGTGCTATCCATCATATATTGGCAAAGTAAGTATAAAATATTTTAAAATTAATAGACATTAATTATCTAACTATACATTAAAAATTAATGGACATTAATAATCTAACTTTTAAAGCAATTTACATGTGTTTACTAGATGGGAAAAATCTTTTATCCTTACAACATGTATAATAAATAACATTAAAGGAGATCTAAAAATCAACATATTTCAAAGCTTTATATTCTTTTATCTTGCTCCTTATCTTTTTTTTTTGGGGGGGGGGGGGATATGTGCATGCATAATAGTAACATTCCTTATCAATTATTTAACACTAAGATCTGCTAAACTGATTTTTCATTATTAATTTAATTTTTTTATATGAATCATTTTTACTTTTTAGCATTTGGGACCAGGAGATAAACAGTTTAAAATCAAAACTATGACAATGAAATATAGAGTGTTATCACTTTCTGTCTTTCTAACACAGAGAAATGAAATCAAAAATGTTCTTCATGCTATATTTGTTGCTAGCACAGTACGTACAGTGTAGATATTGGACTATTAAAGACTAACTAACCGACCATAAAAAAGCACAAGAAATTTAAATTTATTTATATTTAAAGGGGACAGTGGACCTTCAAACCTAACTTTATTTGTTTTGAATGGATTTGTTTGAAATTTGAATATGTGATTAGTAGCATAAATATGTAAAAGTGGTTAAAATTTAATGATGAAATATTAATAATTTATGAATCAGGAATTATTAATTATATCAAAAATTGTCCTAATTAAAAATGTTCCATGAGCATTTCTTTTGCGTATAATAAAGTAATTTTTATTTACAGGATACCTTATAGAACTAACAATTAAACTTATTGCTTATTTTAAGCATTCATTAAAAATATAAAGAGAAAAAAAATAATAATAGTGAAAACACCCTTTTTATTACGCAAAATACCTATAAATCATCTTTTCAAGTACAAAATTTAGAAATTCTGAGCTACGAAGCACAATTTTTTTCAATAAGATTTTTTTGATATACAGTTAAGTATATAAAACTTTAATTTCAAAGCAATACGATAATTAGAAATGCGCCTGGAGCAGTTTGAATATTCGTATGACATGAAAATTTTTATATTGAGAAAAACTCATTTAAAGTTATTGCTATTAGTAACCACATAATATCTAAATTAAATACAAATGCCTATAACTAGGAAAGTACTCACAAAAATTAAAAATTCTTTTTGCATCACATTCTTACTCGTCCGTAGTTTCACAATTCAATAAAATAAAAAAATCAAATTTTTGGACAAATTTCACAATTATGAAAGTCCACTGTCCCTTTTACTTTCTGCAGTATCCAATAGACAGAAATATTTTCCCAGCAATATTATAATGCATTTACTGGTCCTTGCTCAAGAAGAGAAAATGTTGAGTAAATCAGCAGTACCAGAGTATGAGATATTTTTTCTCCAACTAATATTTATCAATTGTAGATTTAAGATTTCAGAGTAGCATTTCATTATAATGACGGCCCTCAGAATTTTCATACTTATAACACATTTACATATACGGGCATCCTCAGTGAGTTTATCAAAAAATTTCAATTTGAATCTTGAATTTCCTTTTAGTAGTATCTCTATAGTTTCGACAAAACATTGAAATTTGTAATGTGATTTATTGAAGCGTTTAAACATTTATTTTTATGCTGAACAGCTATAGAATTCTAAATAGATATAACAACGAAATATCATTTTATAACGATTTTTCCTCCCGACAACATTTTAAATTGTTATTTAATCGTACGCGTGGTGTCATCCACATTTAAATGAACTCTCTCTATTGTACTTTACAAACACAGCAGTTAGTTTTTTTAAGTGATCAGTCAATACATATAAGAACATTTTCGTTCACAACTGAGAATTGCTCATACACATCTATCATTCTCAGTGAGATATAAATCAAGATTCCTGATATGGCTCATATCAACTGCTTTTAAAACTCTTGCAGTTCTCTGTAACAGTTCGTCAGTAAATAAACTACTCTTGCCCTTCATTTACGTTTTCATTATGCAATACTTTAAACAGGGCCAAACTGATAAATCAGAATAGAATTAACAGAAAATGAATCAATGTAATATCAGTGAAGTAAATGCATATTAAAGGGCGTTCATTTCTTCACAATTTTACAGTCTAAAATATAATCTAAAACAATATCACTTGTCTTAAGAACATTCATTGAACGTCCAATATTCAATTTTAACACTTAGTTTGTAAAATTATAAGTAAAAAGTGTAGGAATTTAACTCATATTCTATCTGCTTTTGTAATCAATGTTGATGGTTATACTACATCTATCGATTCTAATCGATAGCTATATAACTATCGATTTTAATATTGATTTATAATTATTAATCCATAATCGAAATAGATTTTGAGTATAGATCTCTAAGCAGACATTATAAATGGATTTGTATTGTAATCTATATTAGATATGCACAAATAAAACAGTGATTGTGGAGAGCAAAGCGTGTGTTCAAGAACCCTCTCTTTTTTTATTATAGAAGAATTCTTCCCGAAATTTTTGTAATTTATGTGAAATGCAGGCCTTCAGTTTTGCAAACGAATAACACCCATTTAAAATTAGTTTACGTTTTACATTAATAAAAATGAGTATTGAAAGCCAACATTAAAGTGGATATTACATTAATGTATTCGATATATTAATTCCCATCAAATAATTGTAAGTAATTTTGCCCGAAGAAGACTCTGGGGAAAATATCCTTTTATGTACAGCAGACTAATCATTCTCAAATTGAAAACAGTTTGATAACCATGTTTCAAACGTTTTTGACGCATAAGAGTCCATTTAAGTAATGGAAATTTAAAAAATTGATGTAAAATAAATGTATTAAATATTTTTCAGGAAAGTCAACGATTATACCCGTCATTACCGTACATCGGAAGGGAATCTAGCTGTGATGTCGTCGTCAGTAAGTAAAGCGTAAAACATTAACATTTTCAACGCAATTTTGAAACACTTATAATTTCACGTCTATTTTTGAACAAATTATTTAAATCACTAAGCATCTGTACTATTAAGAATTAAAAGTGTTTTTTGTTCTTATTATTATAACCCAATGCAAATATTTGTCACCCTGTTTCTGCTGTTATTCTTGCAATGTTTATTGCTATCCCGAAATTGAAAATCTATTTTTCTATTTCTGGCGACACAGGTCTTTATTTTATTACCATAACTATTTATGTAATGGAAACTGCGTCTTATTCCATTATTGCATCCATTACGAATGCAATGTAAGGGAATAAACGTAATATACAAAACTTTTGACAGATATGATAAAAACCCAAATAAGATACGGGTATATCCAACACATTGTATTCATATTTGCAAAAAGTATCCTTCCATTATGAAACTTAAAAGTATATCACCCAATTTCGGAGATTCTTATAACATTTGTTAAAAGCTCGTTTGAAAACGCGTTTGATGTAATACTGTAAAATAGCTTCACTTTTTTAAGTAAAGCATCAATGCAAAACGGTGAACAAATGGTACAATAAAGTACAAACACAAATATGATTCAAATTATTTTTTGTTAGTTCATGTCAAAGTATTTTACGTGATTGGTAATAGGTTAAACTTTAAATTGCATTGTGGGAATCAAACTTTCAGAATTAACCTCGTTTTTAAATCGCTATCACTCTCATATAACTCATTTTCATGTCCTTCTCATTCGATTTTATTTTTCAACTAGAGGTAAATTGTTTAATTAAAATACCTTTAATTAGTCGCTTCTCGATTGCTTCTAAGAAAAAATTAATGCCGAAATGCTTACATTTTAGCCTACAGGGAATAAAATTGCATTACTTATATGAATTAAACAACATTCATACAGCGTTAAAAGCACATTTTTTTAATTTTTAAGTAGTATTATGCTGCCCAAGGAAGACCGACCTTATCTTTAATGTTCGAAATTAGGGAATCATCTTTGTTATGGTTTATCTGGACTATTCGGATTTTGGACAGCAGTACGTAAAAGAGATTTACGCGTTTCTCCTGTTTTATGAAAGCCCTTATAAGGCAAAATATGTCCACAACTGTTTCGTGAGCAAAGCAAGTTGCAAGACTTGCATATTTGCGAGAGAGGCATGTTAATCATAATTAAATATATGCATGCGAAAGTATGTTTAACAAATCGATACATTTCTCCACATACAACATATCATAAGTGATATAGAATTATTTTACCTAATATGAAAATTATCTGTATCATTCGAAACATTGTGTTTAATTGTAAATAAAATTTACAGAGGCACACTAAAATAAGGTATATTTTAATACTATGATGGGTTATGTATTACGTTCATTTGAAATGTGTCGGTAATCAGCCGACATTAAAATTAAAAAAAAATTAAAAGCGTTAAGAATCGTTTCGAGTAAAAGAATGAAATCTAAATTATTAATTACTTCATTTCCTCTCATTTCTAAGTGTTCAATATTTTTTAGATGGGTACACCATACCAGCTGGCACTAACTGCATGATATTTACGTTCATGCTTCACAGAAATGCTGAAGTTTTCCCAAATCCAGAAAAGTTTGATCCCGATCGCTTTTTGCCTGAAAATTGCGTTGGAAGACATCCTTTTGCCTACGTGCCTTTCTCTGCTGGACCAAGAAATTGTATAGGTATGTGTGCACCTATGGAATTATTAGTTTCCCTAGCAAATCCGCAGTTACTAACTAATCTGATTTTAAATGTATCTAGTAATAAGTTTACAGTTTATGATTACATTGCTAATAATGAATGAAATGTCATGCTATCTTATGTGGGCTTATGAAGTAATTACTTATTAACCTTATAGCTGCTCAAGAACGTAGCACAGCCTTTAAAAGGAATTATAAGTTTCATATATTTTACAATTTTAATTAAATGATTAGTCACAGAGCTACAAAAGCAGAGGTAGAAGTAACAGACACACTTCTTTTACTTGAAGTACAATTGAAAATGAGATCGATTGTACTTTGAAATTACTTCTCTTAATAACTGGGTATTTTCAGAGACAACGAAAATTGTCCTTAACGAGTATGCATTAAACAGTTGACTCTTGACATAGTGAATTGCTTACACTCCGAAAAAGTTAAACTTCCTGAGTTTTGCCCACTTCTACTGTACTCCACTTTTATTAAAAGAATATTAATTACAATAATACACTGTATTGTAAGCATATAACTTCGTTTTATGAACCCATCGCTACAACTACCATGCCGTCCATTCTCACATTTGTGTCTGTTAGCCTCTACTGTGATAGTATAGCATTTTTCTTTAAAACATACTATTGCAGTACTGTGTTTTTTTTATGTGTTAAATCTGTTTAACACTAGAAAGACGGCTGCCGTCATTTTGACGGTTTCGGACATACTGTTGAGCGCTATGTCTGTATTTATGTCCTCAGGCATCTGACATTTTATGACTTTCTCTAATTTTACTTGAAATATGCACACACATTTTCAAAATTATATTCGATAGTGAAGAGGGGAAGAAAATGTGTTGTATACCTACTAAGACTGAGAGCCATCAATTTGACGGCAATATAGGAAACAGGCAGAAATCTTTAAAATTATACCGGAAAAATGTTAGTTACTATTTGTCTCTTCCCATTTTGCAAATAACAGAAATATTGGCTCTTCGGAAATATTGGTGTTGAAAAATAAGAACTGCACAAACCATGCATATATTTTTACGGATAAACCATACCAGAGGTTGTCAGCCCGGCATATCTGCATAAAAATATATCTAAATTTATACTAATTTATTATATATTGGTATGAGATAGTTCAAAATTTAAAGTATTCAACCATTTTTTAAAAAATTAAATATTTGAAATTCTTGATTTTATTTTTAACCGTCAAAATGACGGCGTTCAGTGTTTTTAGTAAGAAAATTTTTTCCATCTTTCTAGTGTTAACGGTATTCAGAATTAAGGTTGGGGGTATGTAGATATTCATTGGTTCTTAACTCTCACGAGCGTTCTGTGCCCCTAATAGCTGCGAATTCGGATACTCGACTGTAAACAGTTTCAGGATATACGAGTATATTCAGATATCAAAGTGTAATTTTTCTGTATTCGGGAAAATATGCATTACATGAATGTATCAGTGCATGCGTTGACCACAAGAATGTATCTCTAGGGAACATTTGTTGTAAATATAATAAGGATTAGCAATCTTATACGTTATTCATCTGAAAGGAGATTAAAAATATATATATATATATATTTTAACATTTTCAATGCTAACCTTCACGCAATAAAAGCATTGGTTAATCTTAAGCTGACCTTTCCGTCAGTCATTAATCTGCCAACGGGGTCCAGGTGAACCCCTTGGGGGTCGATGGAAGTTTAAAAAGGGTCTATAATATTCCAGGGATCTATAGGGGGTCGATGATAAATTTTTCTGTCTTAAAATTTAATTTAATGTTTTGTAATTATTAGATAATAATATCCGTTTTATCTATATATATAAAACAGTTCCGTAACTGACTCATTCATTCACTGACTGACATACAACGCACAGACCAAACCGCTGGACCTAAAGGGCTGAAATTTTGCATGGCGATTTTTCTAATAGTGTAGGGGTGCACTAAGAAAGATTTTTCAAAAATTCTTCTTAGATATTTTAAATTAAATTTTTAAGCTGTTTTTTAAACTTTTTTTTACGTTTGCATTTAAAATAATACATTGAGGGTTATAAAATTTATATCACGAGAAAGATCATAAAAATTCCTTCAAAATGAAATTTTTTTCGAATTTTTACCTCCATTTCCTGATTTTTGGTGAATTTTTAAAGATCAATTTTTAGAATTTAATTTATTAAATGCTGATCACGTGATTTCTTTTTCTGGTACTTTCAATAAATTTATCGTCACGTGCGTAACAACTAAATAGACAAAAAAAAACATTTTTTCTTTCTAATGCAGCAGACGATTGGATATTATCCAAAAAAAATTAATATTCCTTATGATTTTTTTATAAATATATATATATATATAAATATTTTTTTACATAAATTGTATATATTGATCGTCTCATTTATTATAAATATATATATTTATTTTTTTTTGGCATTAATTGCATACTTTTACCGTTGCATTTAATTTGAATGTACTCCGTAGCGAAGCGCGGGTTTTCAGCTAGTTATATATAAATACAGAATAGCATAGGACGAAGTGATCCACGCATCTAAAGTTGAATATCATGACGCTTTTGTATATGTGTCGAATGCTGCCTTTGGCTTTTTTTTGTGTACCAACATTAGGCAGAACTGGGGAAACCCACTGGACCTTAAGGGGGGAGATCACTTTAAAACCTTCAAAAAACTCATTTTTTAATATGATTTAATTTTAAAGAATAGAATGTAAGGAATCTTTAAAAAAAATGAAGTCGATGCTACAATTAGAACAGTTTTTATGGCCAAATGTATAAAGCTAATAGTAAAGTAATTATGTTGTATACTGTATATTATACGGGAAAATATGAGGGGGTATTATCTCCATATAAAAATTCTAGCTAATTTGAGACCTTAATAATTTATAACCAGTTTTTTCTGCAGTTTCCTTTACTGTCGTAATCTTAGCAAACTGTTCTCAAATCTTATGGTACTCTCTCCAAAGCGGGCGAGGAAGAAATCAATGTAACAAATTGAATTTAAATTAGGAATGACTGCCAGAGCCGTCAGTGTAAAAAAGAATCTGTTCTATAATGAGAAATATTTTTGTTTTAGCAATCGAAGGAAACTGAGATATTTTGGTGAATTAATCTGGGAGGAAATGAAAAGTTTAAAATGAATCACAATTTGGGAGATTAGGGTTTAGATTAGGAATTTGGGCTTTGTTCAAACCATAATTTTAGTCCGTAGTACTCAACTTTGTTATGAATATAATTTTATTTGGTATGTTCTATCAAGTCCATAAAGTAGTCGCATATTCGTTACAGCTTAGTTTCACTCTATTTTGTTTGTAGAATTTGTTTGTAGATAGCCAAATAAAATAGGAAAAAGAAAAATTAATTTTCTCTACAAACTTCAAGCTTTAGTCTGTATAAAAACAGAACAAACAGTTATAAAAACTTACAACATTGAACAGATGTATAAATTTCCTCATCCCTATTGGATTTTCTTTTCATATTTTCCTGAAACAAGGGTATAGAAGTACAGTATCGGGATTTGATAGATTTAAAATCTATAATTCATTAATTGAATTTTACGTTTAGCAGCATGAAATACCTTTTTTTTCCATCGTAATTTGCTCAATTTTTTCATTCACTTACAGGTCAGCGCTTCGCTATGATGGAACAAAAAGTCGTGCTAGCTCACGTGCTACTGAACTACGAAATTAAATCTCTTGTTCCAAGGGACCAACTTCACTTGACAGCCGAAATGGTGTTGCGTTCACACAATGGGATCATTCTCCAGATCACGCCCAGGAGGTAGATTGAAGACGTAACTTGTGTTCAAGCAAATATTTCAGTAGTTACACGTTAAAGATCAATAGTATGGTGGCTTTAATGGTGGCTTTAATGGTGGCTTTCCTGTAAAACTGAACAGACTTTTTTTGTTGAGCGTATAGGACAGCTCCATTGAACTTTTTCAGCCTATTTAAATCGAAAACAATGAAATGAACTGAAGGAACTGATATGAAGGGAAATTTCATTCCTAGTGACATTAATCTTTCATTGTTATTTGGAAACCATACATTGTTTTCTGTATCGTAACTGGATATGTACATGTGTAATGTTTTAGTGTATATTTAGTGTATATTGGGTAATTTTACTATTCAATATGATATTAAGCAAGTTCTAAGTTAAACCATGAACGAAAAGAATTAAGAAAAAATTTCACTAATTCAAGCTTTCATTATGGAGTTTTTAATCCTTTGATTGGTATGAAAAATTCCTTGAACCATAAAAAAAAATTCTATATTATCATTTTATTAATTTGAGTTATTACACTTAAATGCGTTTTTTCAGGATGGCAAAAGAAGTTGTATATGAGAAAATGTCACCAGTCATGTATTTTAAGTAGAATACATGATTGAATACATGTGGAGTACACGTTGAATTTTAAGTAGCTCGAGTTTTTCATGATGTAGATACATTCTCAAAATTAAGTAGCAATGGGTAAAATTATTTGCATTTCATATTTAGCTCATTTTTTTCAAAATTTGCTATTTGATCCAAAAGTTTTTAATAAATAAACATTCAATTTTTTCTTTTGTACATATCACTTTGCAAAATGTTATTTAAAAACGTATTTATTTTGTATTTCACAATGTTTTTGGAAAAAAGAAATGAATTTTTTAAATTTCTCTGATAAATGTTTTTTCAGGTCATATCTTTGAATGCAGTTTTATAATTTAGAAATACATAATTTTAGTTTTAAAATATGGATATGATTTATATCAATCTTACTTCTTCCAAACAATCCTACGACCAACCTTTCCTAAACCATTCAAAAACACATTGAGACGCATAACAGAATACAAATGTTGCCAGAAAACATCCTCAGTTTTTTATAATTGAAAAGATTTTATTTGTTTATACAATATGAATATAAACAATTTCTTTAAAATTTAATATTTATCATTAAAAACATTTTGTTTAAATAAATTTACAAATAATCTTGATTTTGAAACGTATTTTAAACACTATCTAAAAATTTGAGAATGATTCATATGATATCATAAGTTTCAGATTGGGAAAATGGAATATAAATCGTTATTTCTCAAAGTTTTATATTCAATGAATTGAAATATTATCTGTATCTATGAAATTTTAAACACTAAAAATATCAAAGCACGTATTTGAAATGTATTAGAATATATACATTGTTACTCTGTGAAATTTAATTAAATCGATCAGTTTTCATTGTAAATAAGTTTATCATCATATAAAAGTAATACTTTTTCAATCAGAGTGCAGTTTTATTTTTTAATGTAAAACAAATTTTTAAAAAATGTTTCCACATCATTTATAAGTTTGAAAAGCATTCACTTCGTGACTATCTAAATTCCAGATTTCAAATGATTTTTTGTAAAGTTGGAGAAATAAGCTACAACGCAACCTATTCAACTCATCATAATTCTGCATCGAAATCAATCATTTTGTTTAGTAAATTACAGTTTTTCAACAGCACTGATTTAAAATTTATGTACATAAGTGTCAGCACTGTGATTTGTCATTTCACATGAAATATGTTTTCCCTGTATATTTCAATATTTTGAATTGAATACCGTTAGCAATGAAATGTTTCTATTATTTATTAATTAGTCTTTTGTTGTTTTCTACAATTTGCTTTGGGTTGTTTCCTTTGAACAAATGAGGAGATACTGCAGGTGTATCCTTGGATATGAAAATAGACATAAAATGTATGAAAAAAATGTTTTGTCTTTTCATTTCACCTTTCATATATTTACATTACTTTAAAAGTTTTATTATCCCGATATTCCTTCACACAATTAAAACAAACTACTAAAATTCGAAGACTTGCACCATTTTTATGGTCTCATTAAAAGAATATAATCAATAAAGATACGAAGAAAAGCCGCGGTTCTGTACGTAGAGTTAATTTACTTTTTTTCTGCTTTATGTTAGACCATTTTTGAAGCTTAATTAAAAAAGACTCTTTACATTTTCTTCTTTAACACACTTTCTTCTTTACATTTTCTTCTTTAACTTTTTTCTACATTAAACTGATGTGAATAATGATACGAGTTGAAATATCAAACATAAAAAGTTGTAAACTAATGAAAATATAATCATTTAAAAATGCAAAATTTTCACTAGCAATATTACTAACGTTACTGAAAATCTCCCTTTAGTAAATTAAAACACACGCACACTTTTAAAAAAAATGAAGTTGGCGTCACTTTTATAGTCATACAAGTCATTTCAATATTATTTTCAAACTGGTACACCTCTAGTTTATTTCTGCTGCCAACAGTGGGCATTACAAATCAGACTTCGGCAGTCATTTCTCAGACTTAAAGGCTGTATCACAAAATGAACAAGAAAGGAGTTGAACCATTACTGAAATAAGGCCTTCATATATATATACACTCATGGACAAAAAAATTAGCGCACCAAGAAGGAGTCGTAAAAATGAAACGAAATTTTACATACGTATTGACTACTTTGATATAAGTAAATGATAAGAAAATCAAAAGAAAAAGGATAATTTATTTCAGAGAAAAAGGCAAAAGAACGGAGGAGTTAATACTCCGTTGGACCCCCTCTAGCGCGAATGCACGATGCGATACGATCGGGCATTGAGTCATACAAGTTCTGTATGATGTCTTGAGACATTTCGTTCCATATTTGCTGTAACCTTGCCTCTAGTTCGTTCAAACTCGTGGGATGCCCAACTCGTCGTCCCAAATGATCGCAGATATGCTCGAGTGGAGACAAATCTGGGGATCGGGAAGGCCAAGGAAGGGTAGTAACAGTGCGGAGACAGTCTTGTGACACCCTTGCCGTATGAGGCCGAGCATTGTCTTGTTGAAAAATGGCTCCTGGGAGCCGTTGCATGAGTGGCAGCACATGCGGTTGCAGGATTTCATGAACATACCGCTGGGCTGTCATGGTGCCACGGAACAATACTAGGGGTGACCGTGTATTGTAGGCAATGGCACCCCATACCATCACACCAGCTGTGGGAGCGATGTGTCGCTGTACAGCAAAGGCAGGATTGAAGCGTTCACCACGGGCTCTCCACACACGAACACGATTGTCATCAATGCCGAGATTGAATCTGGATTCGTCGCTAAAGACGACCTGGTTCCATTCCGCTGCAGTCCAGTTTCCTCGTGCGCTGCAAAACTCCAAACGGAGGCGTCGATGGATGGGCGTCAAGGGCAGCACACGTAATGGGCGCCGCAATACCAACTGTCCTTCAGCCAGGCGCCTTCGTATGGTTTGAGAAGACACAGAGGCCCCTAGTGAAGGTGTTACCTGTGCCTAGATGGCGGCCGATGAAGCAGTTGGCTGTACGCGTGCATTTCTTACGATGTGGCGGTCTTCTCGAAGACTGGTCTGTCGAGGGCGTCCTGAGCCTGGTCTTCGTGTACATGACATCTCTCGGGTCCACTGATCCCAACACCTCCTCACAATACAATCAGAGCGGCCTAATTGACGAGCTACTCGCCTAGCTGACCACCCAGCTTCCATCATCCCGACGATTCTCCCCCTCTCAAACTGCGACAACTGCTTATATTGTCTTGGAACACGGCGTAATGGCATGTCTATCTCAGCTCTTCCTTTGTAAATGATTCAGCACACTCAAACAAGCTTTGGTTACCTGTTTTATACTCCACAGAGTACGATGTTTAACACCCTCTACCGGCTATACGTAATGCGCAATCACGCTGCATTTCTAATCATTTGCATATCTCCCCGACCTTCATTGCAAGTTTCGTTACGATCCCGCAATTATTTCTTGGTGCTCTAATTTTTTTGTCCATGAGTGTATATATATATAAATATATATATATATATATACATATATATATGTGTGTGTGTGTGTGTGTGTATGTATGTATGTATGCATGTATATCTGTCACAAAAGAATATATGCAGCCAGAAGGAAACGAGTTACTATCACGAAACTTAATATCTATGTATGTAGTGTATGAGGAGATAAGCAAATGATTACAAATTGAGACGGACAGACCATTTTATTAATAAAATATGGCATGAAAAAGTTACAAATCATTAAGTAGTAAATCCACCTCTGGAAGCTATACAAGCCGAAACACGGCGAGGCATCGAATCAATGAGGTCACCTATGACCTCCTGCGGAAGACCATACCATAATCTTTGCAACTGGGCAGTTAATTCACCAGTATTCCGGGACGGCTGCAGTTGCCTTCGAAGCACGTCTCAGACGTGCTCTATTGGCGAGATGTCTGGTGACCTGGAAGGCCATGGGACTACGTCATATCCTTGAAGACATTGTTGGGAGAGTCACGCAATATATGGATGAGCGTTGTCTTGCTGATAAATGACACCTGGCCGACTTGATAGCATACGCAGTACAACTGGCGTTAAAATCTTGTCCAAGTAACTGCGTGCCGTCAAAGTGCGTTGAAGGACGACAAGAGGTGATCGTGTGTCCCAACAAATCGCTCCCCACACTGTCACACCTTGTGTAATCGCCGTATGCCTCTCGACAACAAATGCCGGATCGGACCGGTGGCCTGGCCACCTCCACACGCGTATGCGCTGATCATCTGCATTGAGACTGAATCGGGATTCATCGCTGAATATCACACGCCTCCAGTCGGTCACACTCCAGCTTGCACGAGGTCGGCAAACATCCAATCGACACTGCCTATGATGTGGGGTCAGTGGTAGGCGTCTTAATGGACGTCGGCTCCTTATACCTGCGTCAGCCAGTCGTCTCCGAATGATTTCTCTTGATACCACCGGATGTCTGGAAGGTGGTAAATGGCGTCAAACCGATTCTAGCGACGTTGTCGGTGCGGGCATTGCCGCTCTTGTGATTGCGCGATTCTCGCGCTCATTTGTGTTCCTGGGACGCCCTGACCCTCCCCGACGGTATACTATCCCTTCCGTGATCCATTGTTGCCAACACCGAGCAACTACCATATCGCTCCGACCGAGGTGGCGGCCGAAACGTCTGTTCGACAAACCTGCTTCTCTGAGGCCTACTATACACCCCCTCTCTAAGTCTGACAATTGTTCGTACTGTCGCCGGTTACGTCTCAGAGGTATCTCTAGTCACAATACCGTGCATCCAAGTCGACAGATTTGTTTGAATAACCCTATGGCACGAGCAATCATGCGTTTAAACTCTTCCAGCTGCGCATCTCATATGCGCATAGCGCGCTTACCTTTGTCTCATTGGCGTCGAAATTTTAATCCTTTGCATATCTCTCACCAGACTACATTCCTGCCAAGGTTCGTCATAGTAGCTCGATTTCTTCTAGGTGCATATATTTTTTTGTGACAGAGTTTATATAATATATACAGAGTAAACAGAAAAATAAAACTGTATTTATAGTCCATTCATATCTTCTAAGCATCTACTTGATAAAATAATATATGAAAAACAATATGCACAATAAATAATAATTAAATAAATTTATGTAAATTAGGCATTACCTTACATCTATACATTTGTCTATATGGGAATAAATAAATTTTTTTTATTTGACATGAAGTTTTAATAAATTGCTTATCTCATATACTTAGTAGTACAGCACCAAACACATTTTGAAACGAGAAATGATGTCTTTAACGGTGCACTAGATTTGTAGAAAACATAAGAAATGAAAAATGTTTAATTAATTCTCAGACATCAATAAATGCAAATAGCTATTAATATTAAACATTATTAGCAATATCATTTATTGTTTAAAATTTAAAAAAATCTTGACGTTTTCAATTAATAGTAATCATTACAAACCTCCATAAACATTCGAAATTGAAGGTCGTATATCTAGAAATCTCAAGCAATTGTCCTGAAGAAAAAAAAATTAACAATTTTTGCCATTGACTACATTTTCACATTAGCTGCCTAAAATAAAAAAAAATACAATTTCGTTCTATATTTCAGTCAGTTATTCTAAAATGTTAGCTATTATATTGATATTAATAGTTCTAATGATGGGGTGATGAGTTAACTTTTTTGAAAAAAAAGTCAAAAAATTTCAATCCGGTAAAAAGTTCTCGAATGATAAAATTCTTACACAATATCTAGTGAATCAAAAAAATCAATTATTAAAATCATAATTTTTGATATTACTAGATAATTAAAAAATGACCTTTGCAATAAAAAGGAAAAATTATTGTCAATACACTTAAAACGTATCATGATTTTTCTCGCAATAATTTGTAAATGAGAGGCTAAATTAAAAAAAAAAACCTCACTTCAAGACATAATTACTTTCTATGTTATGAATAAAACTACAAAGATGTGCAGAACTACTTTAATCAAGAGGTAACATTGGATGATATGAAAACTGGTAGCGCTCTGAAAATGTCTATTATCGGTAGACAGCAAAATACGCGATTCTGCGTTTGGTGTTGTTAAATTATACAAAAAATTTAAATTTGAATTATTTAAAAATAAATATTTATTTAATATTTATGTTTTTTGTCTTTTTTCATGGGTCAAATTAGAGCTAAATTTTGCCGTTTATGTTTCAAGTTTTAGAAATACTATTGTTTTATTGTGCTGTAATATATTCTTTGTTTCATAAGATTCAAATTCAAGAGAGCGGAAAATAAGCTATAGTGGGACACATTGATAGATTAGTATAAAAATGCTGAGATTAAAAAAATCTGATAAACAAACTGTTTCTGTTTTTAAAAAGTGACTGTGCAAAGATAATTAAAAGCGTATGTCTGAGAATTATACAGCTTGTACACTTCAGGTTGTACATTGAAGTTCCATACCTAATTTAAGTATAATGAAAGGGTAGAACTACCCTTTCATTATACTTAAATTAGCTACGGAACTTAAATGAATTATTCAGCTGAGGAGGCCGTAATTCCATATAAAAAGTTACTTATAGTAGTACAGGTAATGGTCATTTTTTCATCAGTAAAGCAATATATAGAGGATCTAAAAATTTTAGTTTCCAAATATAAATGCTAAAATAAGTGACTCTACTATGTCTTAATGAGGAGTTATAATATCACAGGAGACGCGAGATGTACATTAAGGCTTTTTGGCTTGCAAAAAATTGTTCTTTTGCAAGTCAAATAGCATCGTTTTAATCTATTTTGGTAATAAAAGACTTATCTTCGTATTTTAGATATAGATATATCTTGATGCTATACCTATAAATTAATAATCAGATTTTTTGAAATAATCGTATGTTGGAAATATCAGTAACCAGCTTTTATGAAAATGTACATTAAACATTACACTAAACTGATAATTTGTTCCCTTGTTTCTTTTTGTGTTTAGAATCATCATGAAATATCGCCCAGAAGGAAAAGCAATTAAACTTTCCTTAGTAACAAATTTTCTCAAAGATACGGTAAAAGTTTCGCCCTTATGAAAAAAAAAATGGTAGATTTAAAGCGAAAATATTATTTAGGATAGCACGTATTTTATGTTTGGAAGCTGTCAATTTTTCTCCAGTTACCGAAAATTTCCCCAACAGAAAGTGTAATACTTGAAAAGAATTTTTGAACTTTTTAAATACATATTAAAAATTTCAGTTACATCCTCTAGATTTACTTGATTATTAAATTCCTCAAACAATGGGTGATCGTGAATTAGACTTTGGAACTATGGCAGCTAATATATCCAACCAACACCAACACACACACACACACACACACACACACACATATATATATATATATATATATATATATATATATATATATATATATATATATATATATATATATATATATATATATATATATATATATATATATATATATATATATGAAATATGCCGACCCCTTCTGAATGATGATGATGAGATTACGATGACCGGAGCCGGCATACCACAACAGTTGAGTAGAAAGTAGGCTGGAGCAAAGAAGTCGTCGTGCTTCCGAAATTAGTAATTTATTTCACATTTCTATTCGAAAAATAACAGCGTCTCTTATAGGCAACAGAAATCCACAGAGTGCCCACATCTAAATGACGCAGATCCTCATATAGAATTTTTGGAATGGTTCTTCATGTGATCTTGAAAGGAGCGGTTAATTGGCTAATGTTTAGGATTGGCGTGACACTTACATAATACTTGCGCGGATGTAGTGAAGTTTTCGTACCCCCGCTACGCATGCTTTGTTCTTAGAATCAAAATCGAAATGCTCGGACCGCCCAAGGGAATTTAGAATAAACTAGGATTTCAAAAGGCTAAAGAGATTTTTAATGTTATAGAATATCCCCCCGTTTTTAATGTTATAAATATATATATATATATATATATATATATATATATATATATATATATATATATATATATATATATATATATATATATATATTTCTTTTTAATCACTTGTGCATATGAAAAAAAATAATGAAAGATTAACGAGACTATTAAACGTTATATTAAAAACAATGACACAATAACATTAACCATTATTTCTTTGGTGTGGGTGATAACTGATATCGACCCTTAAACGATTATGTCGAAATAAATACATCGACATTTTAATGACTTCATGCAACATTTACATATCTCTATACATATGTAAATAGGCATATACGACTATTTTCATATGTACACACATGTTGCGTTTTAAGGGTTTATCAACTTAACATTTATTAACGAAGCTCAGTGTTTTTATTCATTTGATCTGGAACTTTTCCTTCAATGTCACCTTGATCACCAACGTCATTATTCAGCATTTATTTAGTATAAATACACCTCTTGTTTCGAAAAGAGCAATATATATTTATCATTGTCTCTTTCAATGGAGAATAGTCATTTAGTGCCAGCATTGATACTGTTGAAGAGTTTATCTGTTACAATCTCAAGGACGAAGCTGTCGCAGTTTTATAAAGGGCATTTTCATTGTATGGTAAGTATAACCATGAGGTGCTCTAATAGGCAAACAAACGTCAAATCTTATCTCAAGTTACATCGCGCTCATATTTTTTATGATACAGCAGACATACTATTACACAATATAATTAAAATGATAATTGATTCTTTGAGTAAAATGTTTGGAAAACACCATGATATCTCTCATGAGTAAATCTATATAACATTAAAATTATGAGTCTATATTTTCCTGACACTCAATGAAACAAAAACGGCCAACAATAACTGTAATACATGGTACCCCTTTCATGATATAATTTATATGTCAGAGTGTATAACAATTAAATTCGGCAAAAAAAATTATCATTGTAATTTCATGCTGTAAAACGATTATTTTGCTTATTTAGAGCTTTTTTGTGGTTTTCTTGTTATGTGTCACATTACAAAAACACATTGTGTCACATTTTAAGCCAAAGAAAAATAAGAAAATTTTTCTAATATTTATGAAAGTTGACTAATCAACCAAAAAACTTTGTCACCATACGCATTCTTATTTTATCACAAATTAAGATTCATTGAGGAGTCATTTATGAGATTTAAGTAAAAAATCCCTTTTCTTTAAGGGGATGGTGGACTTTCAAATTACCAAAAATCCGGCAAAAATTGGAATTTTTTTGAGGGTGTATTAATATTTTAAAAACATGTAAATATTGGAATGAAATGCATTTAAAATGTGTAGTGAAAAGAAAAATGAAAAATTGGTGGCTTTAGAGTAGTAAGTATTAAAGGTAGTTAAAAAATTATCTTTTAAATGACTTTTTCTCAAAATAAGAAATTTCCAGATTTGCAAGTCTTTAAAATGCTCCTCGCGTCATAATTTTTGACGAAATTTTATGAAATTTATAATAACGATTCCTGTAATACATCAAAATAAAGTTATGTATCCATTTTAGGATTCGAGGTCATTTAGGTTATAAAAGTTTAACTTTAGTGTAGAAAAGTACAAAAATTTCGCGAAAATTCAGAGTACAAGCATAAAAATATTTTCTAAAAATTAACTATTCAACGAAAGTACAAAAAATACATAACTTTGTTCAGAAAGTATTTATAAGCAATATAAATGCAAAATTAAGGGGAAAAGTTTAAAATTGAGTCGCAAGGAGCATTTTAAAGAAGGGTAATTTAATTTAAATTTTTTAATTATAAAATATTTTTTTTAAAATATTTATAAAATTTTATAAGGTGTTTAATATTGTTATACTTTAATGAATATATATACAAAATTTCATATCTCTGTGGTAAAAATTTCAAAAATCGTTTTGAAAGGTCCACCATCCCCTTTTAATAGTGAATAGTTCAAATAGACTGAAATTTTGTTTGGAAAACACCATGATATCTCTCATGAGTAAATCTATATAACATTAAAATTATGAGTCTATATTTTCCTGACACTCAATGAAACAAAAACGGCCAACAATAACTGTGAAACATGGTACCCCTTTCATGATATAATTTATATGTCAGAGTGTATAACAATTAAATTCGGCAAAAGAAATTATCATTGTAATTTCATGCTGTAAAAGGATTATTTTGCTTATTTAGAGCCTTTTTTGTGGTTTTCTTGTTATGTGTCACATTACAAAAACACATTGTGTCACATTTTAAGCCAAAGAAAAATAAGAAAATTTTTCTAATATTTATGAAAGTTGACTAATCAACCAAAAAACTTTGTCACCATACGCATTCTTATTTTATCACAAATTAAGATTCATTGAGGAGTCATTTATGAGATTTAAGTAAAAAATCCCTTTTCTTTAATAGTGAATAGTTCAAATAGACTGAAATTTTGTATTAAATATTCTCAAACCTTTCTTTTGTTGCAATATTGAAACCAGTGTGATTTTTTCTGGCTTGATTAATGGGTGACTCAATGATTCCCACAATTCATAATGAGTCAATGTTATGGTGAATCACTATTCAGTGGTGCAGTGAGTGAATAGGGAATGTTTTTCTCCCACTGTAGAACAATTTTGTCACTGTGGATAAGTGTACAAACAAGAGGGTGAACAGAAGACAGGAATTAAGAGTGGTATTTTGTGGGGTTGTATGTGCTCTAGTGTGTATCTTAAAGTATCACACAACAATTAAATATTTATGGTAGAACATGGAGGTATTACTAGCTGGTACTCATGCGCTTAAATCTAACGATAACAGGAGAATTCGAACTTTTTAAACAGAAATGTCTTTTCTTTTTAACTCCCTCCTACAATTAAAGCGAAACCACTGTAAATACGCATTCTGTTTGTATATAAAATTAAGCATTTTAAGAGTAATGTGAATAATAGAATGAAAGAAGTAATAGGGCCTAAATAATGTAGATAAAAGGCAAAAAATATAACAGTGTCATCAAACAAATCGAAAAATATTAAGTGAAACCCTTGTTTTAACATCCAGGAAGTGCGGAAAAATCATGCACTTTTCTTACTAAATGAAAATTGTTACCGAAATTTCGAAATTTCGATCACATCTCGCTCATGAATAATTCGAACAAAGGCAGTTACTATTTACATAAAAATAATGTATGTATCCGTATATCCATTGAGTCATATTGCTTGAGATGAGACAAATGCATCAAAAGCACACGAAAGGTAGATAGGTTATCTTATTAATAAAAGCGAATGTTTGCATGCGTGTGTGTGTGTAGGGGGGGGGGGGGCAGGCGAATCTGTGAAACTTACAGCTGTGAAATTTGGCACACGGGTAGTGAAGAGTCTGAAGATGTACACCTTGAAGCCCGAATTTTAAATTTTATTACCACTAATTTTTAATTAATAAAATACCAACAATTTTTGAAGGGTGAGTCCAGAAAATATAAGAGCCTCACCAGCCGCTATATTTGAAATGTCAAAATCGATGCTTTTTTTTCATGAAAGTACATAAATGTTACATATTTGGAAAGATCTTTGAAAACTGATAATTTTTTCTGCTTACAGTTATTCTGTTACTTTAATAGTTTAACAGATATTTTAATTCTAAAACTCCACCGCTGAGAAATCAAATCACCCATCTACAGTATGGTGCAGCCATCTGTCGGCAGCGACGGGAATGAAAATTGACGGGAATTTGGGAAGAGCTTTAAAAACTAATAATTTTTTCTGCGTACACTTAATCTGTTAAAAACTTAATCTTGCGTACACTTAATCTAGCAAAATCTTAACATTTATGCTCCTAATACTTCAACTCTTTATGCAGAGGTGCTAAGGTAATAACCTGTAATAGCAGTTTTTGAAAGAAAAAATATTATTTTTACCGAGTATTGATTTTTAATTTCATTGTTTGTATTAAATGTTTGTTTTATTAAAAGTTATTTTGTTAATATTACCCCTGTTGTTTTCTTTTTTACATTAATCCTTTTTTACTGTGTTCACTTTTTCAGTTTAATACTTATTTGTGTTTTAGCACCTGATAACAGCTTTGATTACAGATATTATGAGTGTTTATGTGCAAAAGTATGCAGTTTATATTCTTTGTTCTCTTTCTATTGGAGATGCAATATAATATATGTTCTGTCCTGTAAAATAGAAATATATTTATTGTATTATTTTAGTCCTTTTTGTTAAAAAAAATATGCTAAAAGCTGAATGCTTCAAAGGAAATATATTTTTCAAAATATTAATTTTAAAGTATTTACATTCGAATCCTTTTAACTTCGATACTCCTCATGGTTCCAATTCTTTAGAAATGTGTACAACTTATAGATTTGATTATGCATTATTGGTACTATAGCTTTTTGCAGTAAATGTCTTGAACTCAGAACAATATTCACCCTGCTGGAAATAATATTTAATATGTAATAACTATTTTTTTACATTATAATATACCTAACTGGTTTAATATTGTCAAATGATTAACATATTTCATTTTAATGTAACTAAATATAGTCTAATTTTTTATATTAGTTTCACTTTTCATTTACTTCAATTCAAGTTGAATACATTTAAAATTAATGCATCTTCCCCTCAAAAAAGAGGAGAATAGAATAAACAAACTGAAAAACTTTGCTCACCCTATTTATATATATAAAAAAAACCTTAATTTTCCAATAAATATTTTCATGTGCTATGAAAGCAATAATTTTTTTTGTTAATTTGATTTTAAAAAGACTCATGTTTTTTAATTTTTTAATCTCACATATTCCATACAATATTTATATTTAACCATACGTTGCTCTTACGTTTAGCTTCATCTCTATATTTTGACCCTTTCAACATAAGGATTATTTTAATGAATGTATGAAAAATAGCATGTTTGGTTATATTAGTTGTTTGAAAACAACTGATCTTGCATTTATGGTGCGTGGAGCCCTAATTGTAGATTTCTATTAATTTTTAGGTTTGTCAGAGGCTTCTACCTATACTTTATTTTTTTCTTTTCTAAAGAATCTTTGCATTTATGGTGCGTGGAACTCTTAATTGCATATTTCTATTAATTTTTTTGTTTGTCAATGCCTTCTAGCTATACTTTAAAATTTTTGCTACAAAATCTTGCATTTATGGAGACATTTATTATGCAGATTTTAATTACGGAGATGTTTATTGCTACAGAATCTTGCATTTATGGTGTGTGGATCCCTAATTGCAGTTTTTTATTAATTTTTACGTTTGTCAGGGTCTTTTACCTACACTTTAATACAGGGGTTTCCAGATCGCGGGCAGCATGCGGCCCAAAGCAAGTGTTAGTGCGGCCCAGAGAGAGAGAGCTCAAAGCAAGAAAAAAAAAGTAATAGCCTGCCTTGATATAAAAAGTAATGCGGAAAAGGAAAAAATGGACAATGTTATGCAAATCATCTTCAAAATGGTGAATTTTATGAAGGCTTGGGGATTGATTCATCAGTTTCAGGAATTTCTTAAAAGCTTGGATGCTGAATATGGCGATACTTTTAAGAAATAAGGTAGTTCAGTGGAGAAAATATTAAAAAGGTTTTACAGCCTACTTGATGATATCAAATTGTTTATGACATTGAAAAGTAATCTGTGCAAGAACTTTATGATAACTGCCTTGCAGATTTAGCAGATTTTGATAGATCTGAATGCCCATTTAAATGACTCAAACACCCGTCACTTCATGGATTTTGCATAGAGTTGCAATCTGACACCTAACTTAAACATAAATTCAATCGATTCTGTTTGTTGTACTCATAAATCATACCTGCCCAGATATAAATATCCTTCACTGCATAGTCAAGCGTTATTCTGGTCATCAACGTTTGGAAGCACGTACATCTGTGAACAACTATTTTCAAGAGTGAAGCACACTAAGAGTCAAATTAGAACCAAAATATCGGATGAACATCTTAACAACACCATGAGAATTGCAACCACTTCAATCGACCCAGATACTGAAGCTTTAGTTTTTCAAATTCAATGCCAAATATCACATTAATTTTATGACTCCTATAGTTATCTTTTTTATTATAAATAAAATTTATAATGAAATAAATACATATGTTAACTATACATTATACTTTTTTTACTCATCAACAATTTTTAATGTTAGGTATATTTTTGTGAGGCCCAAGACAATTCGTATTCTTTCAATGTGGCCCAAGGAAGCTAAAAGGTTGGACACCTCTGCTTTAATACTTTATTTTTTTTTGTTGTTGAATTATTTACATTTTACTTAACTTCAATTCAAGCAATACTTTATTTATACTCTGTTTAATTTGTCATGCAGAGTTCACAAGGCAAAAGACAATTTGACTTTTTTACTATTCAGCTTTTAGTGGTACAATGATGAAAGGCTGAATCTATCTAAATTCTGAGATGTGTATAACATTTCACATGTTTTTTCCTATGTTATTTATACTGTATTTAGTTTTTAAGTTGACTTTGGTTAACAAACATTTATATTGAACCCCGAATCAAGAAACGAGAAACATAGTTTATGAAGGTACTTTGAAATAATATTTGGATCAGTTTAATTGAACAGAGATTTATATGGAGTTTAATAAGGACAGGATGTTTCTATTATTGCTACAGAATCTTGCATTTATGGTGCGTGTAGCCCAAATTGCAGATTTCTGTTAATTTTTTCGTCAGTCAGTGCCTTTAACCAATACTTTAATAATTTTTTTCTGGGGGGGGGGGGGGGCTGCTACAGAATCCTGAATTTATGGAGGTATTTATATGGACAATTAGACATTTTTACTTTTAAGCTTTTAGTGATTTATTATAAATGTATATATTTTATGATATTTATACTGTTATTAAATCTATGTTATTTATACTGTGTTTAGTTTTTAAATTAATTTTTTTTAACAAACATTAGACAATTTGACAATTTTACTTTTAAACTTTTATTGGTAGAATAATGAAAAGCTGAATCTACTAAAATTCTGAGATGTGCATAACATTTCACAAGTTTTTTTAAATGTTATTTATGCTGTGTTTACTTTATTGGATATTTTTGAAGGGCAATAAATTTTGTAGTTATTTGGTGTTATTTAAAGTTAATTTTCTAATATTACTCCTTTTGTTTTCTTTTTTTCATTAATACTCTTTTACTGGGTTAATTCCTAGTATACGGATTACCGTTGCAACTCTTTGGAACATTTCTGTGATAGTCATGGAATATTGTTATTTTGTAGTTATTTGGTGCTATTTAAAGTTAATTTTCTAATATTGCTCCTTTTGTTTTCTTTTTTTTCATTAATCCTTTTTTACTGGGTTAATTCCCAGTATACGGAGTACCGTTGAAACTCTCTCTTTGGAATATTTCTGTGATATAATTGTGTTAAGCTTTGATTTTAGCTTTGATTACTGCTACTCTATGATTACTGAAGGGAGCGGGTCCCTAAACCGACTGGCTAGATGGGCGAAGCACGGCTAAGTAAATTTGACATTTTTAATTTTCAGATTTTAGTGCTACAATGAGAAAAGGCTGAAATTCTGAGATGTGTATAACATTTCACATATATTTCTTCTCTGTTTTTTATACTGTGTTAATTTTTAAATTGATTTTAGTTAACAAACATTCTTAAAATCTCGGGCATCGCCGGGTACTTCAGCTAGTGATAAATATAATCAACAGTCTTAAATTTTAATATACATTATTGTTAAAGAAATTTCTTTTGGAATTTTTTCACGCGCATTAACAGAACTTCCCTTCTCAAGCTAACAAGAGTAATACAAAATTTTAAAAAATATTGTATTTCTCACTTTTTATTGAAGGAAACACAATCAACAAAATAATTGTTTTGCATTTGTAAATTGTTGTAAAGAAATAATTAGCTGAATCTCAAGAAAATACTGACATTTTTACTGTGAAAATGAGTTTGTTTGAGAAATATAATTATAATCCAAATAGTTATGCAAATGGAATCCTAAATATTTATTGGTCTATAAGCTAAAAAAAAACTTACAAGGAGTGGTTACAAAACAAACTGAAATACTATTTATCACGGTTCTTTATAAGATAATATAGTCAAACTATTCTAAAATTTTGTTCAATTTTAAATTTTTCACAAATCAACAATCCGAATGCGTGATTGCTTTTTAATTACCGTTGCAAAATGTTTAATGTACATGATTGCACGCTGAGGAAAATGGTGGGGAGATATACTGTTACAAAATAAATTCCAAGATATTTTAGTCTTATAGTCTTCTCACCTAATAGAGGCGTAGGTCCCGGTCTAATTAGCTCCCATGTAGCAAAAAAAAAACGACCGTAGCACTCTCAACCAACCAACCAACCTAATGGAATGAAGTTTTATTTTTTTGTCACTATCGACTGTAGGCCTGTAAGGGGTTCATTGGTGGGAATTTTGATTCAGATTCCTCGATCAATTTAAGAGGTTTTATGTAGCTTTTCCCTTACCCCCGTAAGCACATCCACAGAATTAACTTGGCTCCCGACCCTCTTTGCCTCCTGTCTGTTAACCAGGAAGAAATTAACATGCCTCACCTTGCTTCTTGTCCTGCTCTACCTCCCGTTTCTTTATGGGATCGCTATTGGATTGCCGTACATAAGTTCATGGATTAATTGATGCCATTTTTCTATCTTGTATTTTTCTCTTTTTGATATCTATTGTCCTGTAATTCTTGCCATTGGAAATAAAAAATACATAAAAATAAAAATGTAGCTTTTCCCAACGTTTATTGAATAGAATCTTTTTCCGATGTTTTACCTAAAAGTCAGTTGGCGGTAGGATTACCCTTTATTTTCCCTAATGTGGAATCATTTTGTCCTGAGTATATTCGTATACTTCTTTATTACGGAACCACCATAGAGGTGAACTAACACTACACCCTGTGAGTGAAGAGCACAGGAACGTCTGTCTTGGACAGAATTCTAACCCGAGCAGAATTTATAGATGTTAACGACGCTAACCACTATACAACGTGGACAGTGTCATTAGGACGGTATGCATCTGGACTATGGTTACACAAAATAAAGAAATATTTAGGGTTGTTTCAACAGATAGCTTATGGGAAACTTCGTAGCTTATTTGTTCATTAATAACATGAAGATTGTTACAGTAAGGTTCGTTTATTAATAACATGAATGTTTAAATGCACATGCTAACTCATGGCACAACAGTTCGAGTTGCTTTTCAGCACAGTGGACCAAGGCCTGCTGTGCCCATCTCCGCTTTTGTGATCATGGACTTGGGGTGCCATACAGCATATGTCTCGGTCAGGTGGTCAACCTGACGCGGGACCCCCAGAGTTAGTTCCCAAGCATGCTTGGTCCTCATTTTATCGACCCATTCAAGGGATGAAAGGCATGAGTTGACCTTGCCCAGTCACAGGGTCGAAACCTGGACCTGTGGGGTGGCAGCTTGACGCTTTTAACCACGACGCCACCGGGCGTCTAAATGCACATACATAAAATATATACTGTCGAATTCCACGAGTAGTGGATGGTGTTTAAATATATCTATTTATGTTAGAATAATTTGATATGTTTAACAAGTATATTTTCCCCCTGTTCCGAAATTTTAAGCGAAAAATTTAATATCCTGTCCAGCAAGCTGAGAGGACCATTCCAGGATAACACACTGAAACTCCCATATTTGTTGTTCCTAATGCCCCCTGGCCGGAAGTTCCAGACCAGGTCCATATAGGCTTCGGGCTGAGTAGTGCGGCTCCGCTTTCTACTAGCTCCATAAGGGTCGGAGTCTGACTTGGCTAGGTGCCATCCCAATTATGGTAGAGCATCCCCAGGGGCGACATTTGGGGGATCACACCTTCCCCACCCACTGACGTCATAGAAGGACTTTACGGTCTACTGATTTAACTTGTCCATATTCGGCCTAGACACGAAGGTATTTAACGGCAGTTGTCGGTATTCGATCCGAGAACCCTCAGTACTGAAAGCCAACATGCCACAATGTTGGCTTTCAGTACTGAACCTAAATACTGGGCCGAAGTTCCTGGGCTACAGAGGTTCCTGGGCTTCAGTACTGGGCCAAAGTACCCTATCGGTGATATAGGGTACTTCGTGCTCACTGAAACTCTTAAACTGAGTAACAGAATGTCACTATCATTCAAATTTAATTTGGGTGCAGAAATGTTACTTGGGCGGATTGACAGAAGCATGCCACACCTGAAAAATGTACGAAGTCGGCCGAGAGGTTCAGATAAAAAAGAAAGATCTATGTGAAGGAGCGCTAGTGGTTGCCCGAATCTGTTCTAAGGAATGTCAAAATTGTTAGAAAGGTTTATAGTTATAATAAAATGTTGTGTTTAGTCTTCCGAAAAAGTTGATTTCTTGGTACCGCAGTAACTGTAAAAAGGTTGCGCATTTGAGTGAATTAACATAAAATCTCTATTACGGGATGTATAAATGAAAAGCTCAAAAACTGTAATACTGCCACCCGTCAAGATATAGACCTATGGATTGCTGTATACGGTTTCCGAATGTTAACAAGGACTCTGGAATTACTGTATAGTTTGGTTATGAAACATTCAACAACTCTCAAAATAGCAAACACACAAAAACTCATATTTAGAATTAAAGTTTTAGGGGACATTCCTGACATTCCTTATAGGATGATTAATGAGATCAAACAATAATTTTAGAACAAGTTACCAACTTCTAAAATTGCAGGTATTCCGGCAATGTTTATAACAGTTAAAAATTATCCAATGGAGAAAATGCCCTAATCAAAAAGAAATGGATTCACTGCAGAATTTACTCTCAGATTTTTGATATATTTTGAATGCGGTTGTACTAGAGTGTAGGGTACGCATGCTTCAGGCTGCCACAAATTTTCAATTTGTTTCTTTGAGTTCGAGTAGTTGACCTGGAGCAATTCATTTAGAACCCTAGACCATGGGAATGTTCTTGACCAGGGTTACTCAGACTGCGGCCCATCAAGCTCTTATCTGCGGTCCAATTCACTCACACTTATTATCAGACTCTTTTGTAAACATAACTGTGGTAATGAATGCCTAAAAAATACCAAAATGTACAAAAATGTGCCAACTGCTGCACATGTTGTTCACATCATCGTATCTTTGTAAATCATCCAATGAAAATTAAATATGCAAAAAACGTATAAAGAAATCGGCTTAGTGATTTTTACCTTGAGGACACATTGATAGTAGCATGTAGCAAGTATAAGCCTGATATGTCGAAAATAGTCAAAAGTTTGTCTCAACATAGAAAAACACTACTTTTTAAAAAAATGTTTGAGTACATTCAGGTTTTGAGTTTTATATTTTACATTATGAGGTATAGTGTACTATATTGCGCAACGTAAAAAACATACGCATGCGGCCCGAGAGAAAAAAAGTTTGAGTATAGATTGTCTAGACCACAGGAACGTTGTTTGTCTAGGGCAGTGGTTCTTAACCTTTTTAATTAATTTAATCCTTTTTATTTCATTCCAATGGTCTAGGGTTCAAATTAAACTGCGGCAAGTAAACTACTCGAACTCAAAGAAACAAATTGAAAATTTGTAGCATGTGTACCCCCTTGAATCAGAAAATAGGCTCTCGCACAACCTTAAAAAATGTGTTTCTATTTTATTATTTAGGAAAAGACATTTATTGCAAGATAATTTATTTATTGCATAAAAAAATTAATAAATTTACAAAACATACTATATTATTACATATAAAACAATATCTACATTTTAATGCCTACTATTGTTGTTGTTTGTTCCTAATTATTCTTTTAACACGAGGTTTTTATTTAAAGAGCCACACGGAAGTCACCAAATGGATTTAAGCGATTTCTGGCTTTTGTCTTGATGCGCAAAAGTGATGAAAAACTCATTTCACAAAGGTAAGTGGTGGCAAATGGTAAAAGTGTCTAGAATGCTACTGTTTTCCAATTCTTGATAAAGTTCTAACTACGTACACCAGAAAAGTTTTAAGTCCAGGTTTTTCAAATTCCATTTCAATACGTGTATTAGCTCGTATAGCGATAAGATCGTCTTTTAATAAAACTTTGCAATCCATTGAATTTTGGTCAAACAAAAATTGAGTATCCATCTATTAATTTTGCTTATATTTCCCGAGGTAAAGTATCCATCAAATGATTCACTCAATTGGTAATTGTCATTAAAAATTTAGAACCCTCTCTCGCATCCCTACAAATATTCTGTCGCACCCGCAGGGGTGACCGCATCCCCGGTTAAGAATCACTGGCCAAGGGTATTAGGATCAGAAATTTGCGACGGACGGCTGAACAGACGAGCGACTTTGTGTACGTTGTACACTACTCAAAAAAATTAGGGGAGCAAGCAAAGAAGTTAAGAAAACCGTGCGAGACAGCCACGTATTGGCATAAAATGGATAGTACACGCGTATCAATGCGCAATACAGAGAAAAAGACGTAAAAAATTTGTAATTAAGCTTTAATTCTTTGAAAATATGGAAAAAACATGAAAAGATGATTTAGGGCAACAATTTGGTTACATGTAAACGATAAAAAAAGCATTGTTTAGAAATGATGCAAGATTTTTAATATGTCGTGTGGTCTTCTCGAACAGCTAAGACTGCTGCACACCTATTTTCCATGGATGCGATGATGTTATCGATAAGACTTTGGAGAATACTGTTCCACTCCTCAAGAAGTGCAATCTCAATGTCTCGGAGAGTAAAAGGAGGCCTTGGTCTCGCAGCAATGCGTCGTCCGAGCATGTCCCAAACATTCTCGATTGGATTCAGGTCAGGAGAGCATGCTGGCCATTCCATACGCTGTATTGTTTCAGCTTCAAGCATGTTCTCCACAAGACGAGCTATATGCGGTCTGGCATTATCATGCTGGAAAACAAAGGAATCTCCAATGGCTGCAGCGTAAGGTATGACATGAGCTCTCAGTATCTCGTCTGCATACCTTCGGGCCGTCAAAGTACCATTCCGAATGATATGCAGGTCCGTACGTCCACCTATGCTAATTCCACCCCATACCATAAAACCAGCTCATCTGTATCGTGACCTTTCACGAACGAATGTGGGGTTATTTCGAGTGCCCCTTTCCCTCCATACCAAAACACGTTGGGTGTCACACTCCAGACTGAATTGGGACTCGTCTGTAAACAGCACTTGGCTCCAAACATGTTGCTCCCAATCTCGATATTCAGCAGCCCATCTTCTACGGGCCGCACGGTGACGTGAGGTCAACGGAATGCAGACCATTGGCCTACGTGCATAGAGACCTCCCTGATGAAGCCTATTACGTACTGTTTGGCTGGACACCCTTCATCCTGTTTCCAAGAGCAACTGTCTTTGCAGCTGAGTAGCATTGTCTGTTCTGATTCGACGAGCGGTTAACAGTATATACCGGTCATCAGTTGCTGTAGTGGCGCGTGGCTGACCTTGCCCTGGTTGACGTCTAGCATTCCCTGTTTCTTAGAATCGATTCCACAGCCTTGCAAAGACACTTCTGGCGACTCCAACAGCGTCCGCGACACTACGTTGTGTTTGCCCGGATTCAACTCTGCCTACAAAACGCCATGCCATGGATTCCGGTAAATCACGTTGTTGAGACATTTTCAAGTCACCTTTTCTCAAAAAGAATAATTGAGCAATTGAATTTCACAGTTAAGGCAGTGAAACAGACGTTTCTGCAACATCCCGATTTCCGCCCTTATGTTCTTTTTCTGGTTCTTGACGGCATGAACTTTGATTTTCATATGAAGTTTTCTTCTTCTGTTTCCTGCTAGGCTTTAAATTATGGATGATTTATTTTAATGTACTTATCGGTGTAAGTATTTGCGTAATTTCGTTAAAACCATGTGCTCCCCTAATTGTTTTGAGCAGTGTATATACACACACACACACATATATATATATATATATATATATATATATATATATATATATATATATATATATATATATATATATATATATATATGTATATATAAATAAGCATGGTGGTGTAGTGGTTAAAAGCTTCAAGTCACAGGTCCAGGGTTCGACCCTGCTACTGGGCTAGGTTGACTCAGCCTTTTATCCTTAGAGCGGGTCGATAAAATGAGGACCAAGCATGCTTGAGAACTAAACTCTGGGGGTCCCACGTCAAGTTGACCACCTGACTGAGACATATGCTGTATGGCACCCCAAGCCCAAGGTCAAGAAAGCGGAGTTGGGTACCGAAAACCCTGGTACACATCGGACTATTGCGGCGTGGGTTTATATACAGTCGGACCTCTATCTAACGAAGTTACTAAATCTCGAAAAAAAGTTTATTATATGGAGAATTCGTTAAATAGAGATTCACTTTTTAAAATACTTTAACCTACTTTAAATACTTTAAATACTTTAATTTGCCTTCAATTTTACTATTTTACTACTTCAATTTTACTATTTTACAACTTCAAGTTTACTACTTCAATTTTTCAATTTTAATACTTTAATTTGCCTTTAATGGCATTCTCAATTATGAAAGACCCAGATATCAGAACATTTTTATCTCGCATTGTGTGTATCCACTTGAAAACTGCCTCATCCAAATCTTCATAGACACATGTTTTTAAACGTTTTGAACAAGAATTCGATGAATCATAATCTTGTATCTTATCACGATTTTTTATAATGGTTGATAAGCTGTTGGGAGGAATACCAAATTTTAAAGCAACATCCTTTATCTTAACGCCTTTATACACCACATGAAGAGTTAAATTTTTTCTTTGATGCTCAAGCATTTTTGCTTTGATATTTTCCAGCTACAAGAACCGAAATAACTAGAACAACTCTGATCAACAATCTAGAAAACGGGAGTCTAGTTTAAGGACATGGTAAAACCCTTTCAAGGTCATTGATAACCATAAAATGTGTTAAATGAAAGAATAAAGTTGAAACGTTCAGAAATATTTTGAGAAATATGGAGAAAAAAATATTGGATCACAAGAAAAAGTTCGTTAAATAGAGAATGCACTTCGTTACTTGGATGTTATTTCCCGAAGAAATTAGCAAAATGTTCTTGGTTCCAAGGAAAAGTTCGCTAAATAGAGAAATTCGCAAAATAGAGGTTCGTTAAATGGAGGTTCGACTGTATATATATATGTATATATATATATATATATATATATATATATATATATATATATATATATATATGAGTATTTTAATTTAGCATACATCTAGTTAATATATTTTCGAGTCACGTTTTTTTAAAGTTACGAGAAGGTTTCCTGTCACGCTCGTTTAGCTATTACGGAGCTGTAAAACAGGTTTCGAAACGGACCTTGAATTTGTCAATTCACCGAGGTTACTTTCAGTTCTGACTAAGGTGAAAAACAATGATCGTCGTAAATAGCCAGCTTTAGCAACCTACAGTTTACAGACTATAAATTTCATTTTCAATTGAAAAAAGGTAGAGAAAGTCAGTACACATTTTTGAGTTATGGTTCGTCTTTGTGATGAGGGAAAATGTAGAAGCTTAGATGTAGACATATATACATGCGCGCACACACATACATGTGTGTGTGTGTGTGTGTGTGTAAGTAAGTAAACATGGTGAAATTTTGAACTATTTTTTATTCGCTCAAACAAATTCCCATCCCTTCAATATGTCCTACACAAAATTTCATAACTTTCTGAAGAATAGTTTCGAATGTAGACAACTTTAAAGCAGGGAAGTTTAATTATGGACACCCTGTACATGTATCTATCTATCTATCTATCTATATATATATATATATATATATATATATATATATATATATATATATTATATTATATATATATATATATATTATATTATTTATATATATATATATATATGTGTGTGTGTGTGTGTGTGTGTGTGTGTCTGTGTGTAACGAATATTGCGTTCTCCCAATTTTAACCCAAGCCGTATTCCAAAGTCTCTCTTTTAGCAATCCACAACCTCTCTTCTAAAGTGGGAACTAGAAGTAATTTAATTCATATTTCATATTTGCCCTTAATGCAAGTGCCGCTGAATCTTCTCCAAACACTAGAAATTCCAATCCCGTAATCGATGTTTAAAACCCCACTAACGTGACCATATATAATATGACCCGCAATCCCCAGTGAAGTTGATAAAAAATGGATATGCCTTGTTCAAGTCCTACTTACCAATTAGTATATCATAAATATGCCTGTTTCAATAACCTACGAACAAGCCTCATGATAGAGTCTACAATAAATATGCCTACTTTCAAGTACTACTTACCAGTGACCGCATTGTGAATGATTTTGGCAAAATATATCATTCTAAAACCTAGGGAAAATGTCCATGATAAATACGCCTGCAACGGAAGACTTATTCTCTTTTTTCGTTAACCCAGACTTGTAAGCAGCTGCTGTCAAAATATCTTTCTTTCCGCGCCCGGCAAGTCCGGTGTTCACAACGGCTAAACGGATATCTCCACTGATAGTATGCAAGGCGACTGCTCATCTTCTCTTGATACATTGCAGTGTGGCCTCTCACTTTTTGTGTTCTTGAACTCTGTGTTCACGGTGCTGAAACCTAATAAAAGTTCTTTCCTGGATATACTGTCATCTTCAATCCTGTTTGTAAATTGTGTTTTCTTTTTACTTACTTACTTACACACACACACACACACACACACACACATATATATATATATATATATATATATATATATATATATATATTAATGGAGTTCATCCGTTTGTTTTACTGCAGGAGATTCTTTGGGTATTATTTTGTAGCATAAATTTAACATATCTTAGCAGAAAATTTAGTCCCTATGTCTGAATTTAAAGAATATGAATTTCAAAGTAAAGAGGTCTTTATTAACAAGTTCGAGATTTTTGTGTTTATATATAAACTAGAAACCCGTACTTCGCTATGTAGTACATTCAAATTAAATACAACGGTCAATGTATGCAATTAATGCCAAAAATATGTATAAATATATGTATAATAAATACAGCGATCAATGTACAAAACGAAAAAATATATTTATAAAAAAATCGTAACGGATATTTTTATAGACAAAATAATGTAGAAGAACATATTCAAATTAAATCTAATAGAACATACTAAAGAATATAGTACAGTTAATATAGTACAGTTTGAGGAACATTTCTTTTACTGTATTTTAATATTTTTTCGGATAATTTTCAATCGTCAGCCGCATTAGCAAAAAAAAAAAAAAAAATTTGTCTATTTCGTTGTTATGCACTTGACGATAAATTAATTTAAAGTACCACAAAAAGAAATCACGTGATCAGCATTTAATAAATTAAATTCTAAAAATTTATCTTTAAAAATTCACCAAAACTCAGAAAAGGGAGGTAAAGATTTGAAAAAGATTTCATTTTAAAGGAATTTTTATGATCTTTCGCGTGATATAAATTTTATAACCCTCAAATTATTATTTTAAATGCAAACTTAAAAAAAGTTACTAAAACAGCTTAAAAATTTAATTTAAAAATATCTAAGAAGAATTTTTCAAAAATCTTTCTTAGTGCACTCCTACACTATAAGAAGAATCGCCATGCAAAATTTCAGCCCTTTAGGTTCAGCGGTTTGGTCTGTGCGTTGTCTGTCAGTCAGTTACGGAACTGTTTTATATATATATGGATATGTGCGTATATGTTGCGCGTAAGTGAGTATTTACTTCCACGTGCCTTAATATCAGAATTATTTCACAATGGAAGGACATAGTCTTAGCAATAATCCTCCTAAAATAGTCCAAGCGCATATTTCTTTTTAAAAACATGAAAAAGAGAAGAAATTATGTGTACTCCGAGCATGTGAGGCAATGCTCTTCCTTCAACTCTCACTGAAGGATTGTAGAGTGGAGTAGTCAAGGGTGAAAGCAAAACACGAAGTCGACGGCCTTTCACTTTTTTATGTTTTGCTTCTTCTATTTTCTTTTGCTAGTGGTCCAAACAAGTTAATTCTAAGAAACGGCAAAAACGGAATTAATAATGTTCAGGTTTAAAGAATTGTGTTCTCAAATGTTTGGAAGTTTAAACTATAATAAAATACACAAGCATGGGTAATATCATTGACACATGGTTTAACATCATGTATGCAAAACCTTCGAAGTGTGACGCTAGTTCTTCGATAAACACATAAATATTCAGTAAAAAGGCGACTTCTTAACAATCCACAATCAGTTTAACAGGAAAGGATACGTATTTTTCGATCTAGTTGATAGATCATCATTGGCTGTGGAGCATTGGTGGGTCTATGACTATGAACAATTCACAAATGCTTTAAGTGTACATAAACGTGCAGTTAAAGTAAACGCTCAGTAGTTTGAAATAAACTTGCCCTCATATCTTTCTACAATATAAATATCTTCAAATGCATAATAAGAAACTGAGAAATTATGTTATCAAAGGTTTAAAAATTTAAACTATCATAAAAGGATCTTTCACACAGTATTGGTGCATTTCTTAACATCCTGTATGTAAACACAATTAATGTATAACTCTAATTCTTCAGTAAACATATAAAGATGATATTAATGAAACCATCGGTCATTAGTAACATATATGCACTTATTATTTTACTACATTAGTATCAAATTCTTCATATTGCGTATATTACAAATATCTGTATTCAATCAAATTTGGGACCATTGAACTAACTAGCAAAAACCTATGTAACTGAGCCATCCATTTGCCGTGTCTTTAAATAAGAAAGTATTAATTTTTCCACATCCGTTCAATTTTTCTGCCTATCTAGAAAGTAAAATGTTACGTCTTTACAATAAAAGCAACCAATATTTGCTCTTTAGAAATATGATGCATCATGTTTAGAATTTCAAAAGAAAAATTGACCCGTTCTATTATTATAACTTAGGAGAATTTTTGAAAGTGAATTATTGATCGTTAACACGCAATATTACATAAAGAATGTTTTTACTAAAGAAAACTAAAAATATATATTAAACAAAAAAAAGAAGAAAAATATGCCTTAAATGTTATCAGATATGAGATTTTTTGTTAATCTACAAAGATTATTTCTCTTTTGCAAGAATGTGTAATTACCATATGGTACCATTTCGATATTGCGAAGGATTCTTATACGCATTTATAAGTTTTAGTAACGGCGCCACAAAACTAAACATTACACTGCTTCTGTGCTGTTCAATTTTGTTACATGCTGATATTTTTAATAAGATATCAAGGTTACCCACGTTCTTTCTTAGCCTTCTGAAATTTTATGTCGTAGTATTCCAATTTCTTAATTTGAAAATCAGGTATAACTGTTATAAGATGCAAAGGATGTGCCTATGATGTTACTCCACCATGTGACTTGGAATGCTATTTCATAGTGACATCATGAACACTGAAATAAATTTTTAATAGACAAGGAAATCTGCGAAAATTATTTCTTCTGCTATTAAATTATTTAAAATTAAAAATTATTTAAAAATTACTTTAACCAGATTGTGTCAAAGTGCTAAAGAAGTTTTAAAACAATGCAATTTACAGTGCGATTTTCACACCCAAGTGCATAGAGTATAAAAGTTACTGCGTTTCTCCAGCGAGTCATTAAAACTGAAAATTTATAACACACAATAAACACAGTGATAAACTTTAATAGACGATTACATTTTTTAAAAGACACATTTCTCTTACTGTTATGCTTGATTTAGTTTATATTTTACTACATACCTCAGCCTTATAAAGGGGGTTCTAAATGAGACTGACTGTTTTGAAAAATTCATAACTTTATTGTTCTTGATTATTTTTTCTTGCTCGTTATTGAAGATTCATTGACGTTTTAATATGTCTACTTACACTGTGCAAGAACGAGGCAGAATAATTTTTTATATATTTATTTTTTTTTTTTTTGGGGGGGGGGGGGTATATTAGAGTAATTCAAAGAAACTACCTATCAAATTTCAATGTCAGAACAGCAGCCAGTATTTCTTTTAGCCTCCCCGTTCTCCAGGTTTGGCGGCCCCTGACTACTTCTTATAGAGCAGTTAGAAGTGAACGCCCTATATTAACAAACCTCAAACAATTCATCAACTAAAGAACAGTATTCGCTTCGAAATACGCAATTTGAGACCAAAATTTTACTAATAGAGATGCAAAATTCGATGGAAAGAGCCCATATTTAAGTTCAGAAAAAAAATGAAAGATTTTTTGGAATGTAATATTCTGTACATAGTTGGAAAAAAAATACATGAATTATATTTTCCATAAAAAATTTAAATCGATGATTTAATTCAGTATTTATCAGTTTAAAGAAGTTTTCAACCTGATTGTGCCCCCAGAACACAAAAAATTTTAAAGCAGTGCAACTTACAATGCAATCTCTATAGCCCTGTATTAACCTCCAGTTCTGAATGTATTGCACTGCTTAATTTTAATCTCACGGTCAACGGGTATTCAGCAGCAGGAAGGGTTAGAAGAGGCCGAAAGGCTTGCTCCTCTAGAACCAAAAACGATCATTTCTACCTTTTCAAGGACATCGGAATGAAGTATCGCTCAAAGTAGCCATACCTGGAACGCTTGTTAGTTCACGTGAAACTCCTGGTGAAAGTGTTTGGCTTCCGTTCCGAAGTGCATCTCTGTCAAGTCGTCAGTAAAACCACTTAACAGGAATTTGATACCTTTTTTTCTTTTGCATTATTTGTGGTTACAATGTCTGAAAGAAAATACAAATGATTTTATTTTGTGTATATTGTGAGAATCTAAACTCTGATTTGGAATCAAGTTGCTCAAATTCGTGATCTGTGAATGCACGAAGAATTGCTGAAACTAACTTTCAATCTATTGAGAATGATGAACTGACATTCCATCTTTCATTGTTTAAAACGGATATATATTCTATTTTTTAAATAAATGAAATTTTTGTTCGCGAAACAGAATTGTGCGTTATTTTCACTAAACTAAAGAATTGCTAAGAAATGGGAGGAAAGTGTTGAACCTTTTTAAGACTTTGCTTTGTCATTATCTAACCGATGATACAAGTATGATGTGCTTTCGTTTAACTTGTACGTAAAAACTGGAAAGTTTTTCAGCAAAAATTCATCACAAGAATAGACTGTGAATTATCAGTAGTCAGTAAAAATATTAAGAAGAAACACCATGTCTTCGATACAAACCTTAATTTCTGAAAGATTCAAAAATATCTTTGAAATAAGAGCTTTTTCAACAGTTTGGACATTGAATCTCTCGTTATTCTCTGTTGTTGCAGCGATCCTTATTTATTACTTTCTCACCAAGAAATCTAAAGTTCCAGTTAAGAGGATACCAGGACCGAAAGTTAACGGTATCATTACGAACGTTGTGCCTCTGATCAGCATCTTCAGGAACAACACAGCGAGCAAAAGAGCCTGTAAGTCTCATATTTTCTTTTTCCATTTAAAATCTTTTCTTTATAATAATTTTAAAAATGCTTGTGAGCTTGCATTGTTCAGAAAAGTGCTATTAAAAACATTTGGGAATGATATTAGAAACTTTCCGAGATCAGAAAATCAAAACCACAGTTTATAATTTAAAAAACATAGAACTGTTTTGTAAAAAACAATGTACTGTCATTCCCGGAAAATCATGACTATAATACGCACACGTCTATAATACGCATGCTTGATTTTACGCGAATTTTTCGGAAAAAATTAAAATTCGACTATAATACGCAACCATAAAGTTTCAAAATTTTATTTAAAAATTGCACAAATATTTATTAAATAAAATGTTTAATAAAAAGAAACGAAAGCGTCTAATTCGGTAGAAATAAAACTCAAATTTTTAATTGAAAACAAACAATAATGTGAAATTATCAGTCTTAATCACTTTCACTAGAATACAGCTCATCTATTGTTTGTCGTTTATTCAATGTTTAAAACTACGATTTTTTTGTACACGAGTATAATATGCACCCTCATTTTTGCGGACTAAAATGTGAAAAAACGTGAGTATTTTACTTGAGATTTTACGGTATTTTCATTGTCTGTCTGTAGCTGGAAGCATTATGTTGTTAAGACTTTGGAGATCCACATTATAAAGAATAAAACTCCACTACACCGAGTATTATTTTAATCCCATTTAAGGGAATCCAGAACAAATAAACTTACTATTTATAACATATACTTTGTAGTGCCTTCCTTAATCAAATGTACCCTTACATACCTATCATTAGGCGTATAAAAAACGTCAAACCTTAAAAATTTTGTTCCGACCCGTTAAAATAATAAAATTCAGATTTGAAAGCTTATTCAGTTTTGATTTCCCTGCTGACCAATGCTTATTCAATGTTTAAAACTACGTTTTTTTTTACACGAGTGCATTATGTTGTTAAGACTTTGTTCATCTCTAATGTCATATGTACATCACCTCAATTTGCATATTTTCTTTCTGTTTTGTGCCTAGAAAAGGTTTGAAAATAAACTGTCTTTAGCATTTTTTAACGCTTAATAAATTAAATGTTTGAAAATAATCTGTCTTTAGGATTTTTTAACACTTAATAAATTAAGTTTTAAATAATCCTGATGGTTTTTAGATAATCCTAATAAAATACATTTTTTGCCTTCCAAATAATTACACTTTGAAAAAAAAATAATCCCTTTTTTCCGGATAATGGCTTTCCGGATAATTTTTCAAAGTGTAATTATTTGGAAGGAAAAAAAGTCTTTTATTAGGATTAACTAAAAACCATTAGGATTATTTTAAACTTAATTTATTAAGTGTTAAAAAATCCCAAAGACAGATTATTTTCAAACATTTTCTAGGCACAAAATAGAAAAAAAATATGCAAATTGAGCTGATGGTTCAGTAGATAAATCAAAAACTGGATAGGCTTTCAAATCTGAATTTAATTATTTCAACAAGTCAGAAAAAAACTTTTTAGGTTTGGCGTTTTTTCTACGCCTACAAAGCTTTTAAGGTTTGAAAAGGTTTACAATGGCTTCTGTAATCAAATGTGCCCTTACATAAATATCATTAGGAGTATAAAAAACGTCAAACCTTAAAAATTTTGTTCCGACCTGTTGAAATAATAAAATTTAGATTTGAAAGCCTATCCAGTTTTTGATATATCTACTGAACCATCAGCTCAATTTGCATATTTTTTCCTATTTTGTGCCCAGAAAAGGCTTGAAAATAATTTGTCTTTAGGATTTTTTAACACTTAATAAATTAATTTTTAAATAATCCATATAAAAGTCATTTTTTGCCTTCCAAATAATTACACTTTGAAAAACAAAAATAAAAATCCTTTTTTTCCGGGTAATTTTTGCTTCTGTAAAAATATTTTTAAAATGTTTACTTTAAATGAAAAGTTCTGCACAGACATTTTAAAGGAAATATAACAAAGGAGCCCTGTTCTAAATTCCATCTAGATACTTGATAAGAATATTAGATATATCAGTTAAACTACGGAAAATTATGAAAAACTTCATAAGGTATCCGACTACGTTCGGCTCTAGCTCTAAAAAAAAATATTATGCATATAACATTAACTTTTTTGTCATATGTACATAAGTACCTTCTAAGTGTAACGACCTACAATCTAATCGATATCTTAAAATCTAAAAAAAAAATCCAGGACATTCTATGCAATTACATGGAAAATTTTAGTAATTTTCCATGAGATTTTTTATAAATACAGCTATAAATTAACAAATAATATACCTAGAAACAAATCTGTAATCCATTACATTTTTAGTATTATGAAAAACATACGTGAAAAATTTTATAGACATATCATGGTTAGATTTTGAGTTATCACAATAGTCGTTTACATTTTTGATGAAAAACAAGTTTTTCAGAAAACACGATTAAAGTTTACAACTTTTATTGAATTTCATAGCTGCTGCTGATATTTAAGTCGCTCTAATTTCATTTCTAATGATCGTATCGAAAAAACACAAGCAGATTTAGAAACGTAAATTTACAATCTTAAAAAAAAGAATAACAACAATTTCGGAATTTTCGTCAAAATGGATGTTTTAAACGTAGTCGGATACCTTCTTACACGGACACAAAGTACAAATGTACTGCAGGGTATGCATACACAGTACAGCATAATATGATTTATCTGACACCGTAATCACCATAAAAATACCGATTTTGCTTTAATTTTTCCTAACAGTTAAATAATATGGTTCAAGCGAATAAAATAATAAATGTGGTTTTTGCATACGATTTTTTGTCCTGGCCCCACTTATTTGAATGAAAAACCTAACGCAGTTCTTAATAAAATAGAAAATCTAGGGTTTTTAACCATTTTATTGCGAACTTAAGTTTATTTTTTGTTCTTTCAGTAACATTATTCCCAAGTGTTGTTATTTTATTTTCATTTCACTTAACAGGTATATTCAGGAACTTTTATTATAAAGATAACGATGCCCTCATTCTTCTTTTTCACCAAATTTTTCATTTCTTATAGTAAAACTGACTTTGTGAGTTGCTTCACTCTGAATCTCATGATTTCGAGACAGATGTGCTGGTCAATATTACATTAAGCATGCTTTTCATTTATCAGCCTGATGTTAATGTAATTTTCCCTCCTATATTATATTTTCTTCCACAATTTTTTTATAAGATTTTTCATAACTATAATGTGATCTGACAGAGATAGTCAAAAAACATCATAAAGACTTTATAGCACTTATATACATCACTTAGATATTTTCCTTTCAATTTTATACCAACTCTACAAGCCTTATAGATTAAAGATGGGTCAAATTTTACACAGTTATGATGTGTATTTAATACTTACTTGCATAATAATCTCGCAAAAATACTTTTTCATACATAGCACTTATTTACATCACGTTATAGAACTTATATACATCACTTAGAGATTTTCCTTTCAAGCTTATACCATCTCTACAAGCCTTATAGATTAAAAATAGGTCAAATTTTACGCAGTTATGGCGTGTGTTTAATACTTACTTGCATAATAACCTCGCAAAAATACTTATAAATACATTTGTCCGAGAAAATACATTGAATATTATTAATAAGGAGTATTTTTTCTTGGAGTTTTTTGTCGTAGGTTTACTTAAGTTCTTAACTGATTTTATTTATCTTACCTCAGAGTGTACAATGTTTTTGTTTTTACAAGTCATACGATTTTTGCAAAATTTGGTATTTATTAACATTTTGTCTCTTTCAGTAATGTTTCAAGTCATCTGTGGGTACTCCCATGTATTTCGCAAAGAGGGTATGTGGTTGTTTTGGGGTGGAATCAAACAAGTTCTCATACTTTATAAAGCAGAAACCGTAGAAGTAAGCATGTGTTTTTTGGTTAGATTGTCTTTCCAATATAAGAAGAATTAATTAAACCTGATAAGTATGTATAAACAGTTTGTAGATAAAACATACCCCGATTTCCTCAAAAAGCATTCATCTCTTTTGTGAAGCGGTTCCAGGAATTTTTCCTCTTTTCCATGAGAGAATCACTGTGTTTAAAACTGATGTTTTTTACAATGATAAATTTATTTAACTTTTGTTATACATATAACATTACATTATACAATTTTACTTTCATCATACATTTGAGTTTACAACATATAAAGTAATTTTCTCATTTAGCCATTTATGAATCAATAGATCATTATACCTCAAGATAGTATCGTTTTATTAAGTAAGAAGAAAATGCTTTTATTGGAGAAATTTTATTATTAAAAGTGAAAAAGATTTCACTACAATGAACTGAAACTTTTCTGCGTATAGCTGTAACATTTAGTTAAAACATTGTGGTATTCCTTAATTTAAATAAGCGTGATTTTTCACGCTTTGTTGTATGAATTAGAGACATTTGCATCAAAAAGTTTCATCAAAGGAATATTAATCAAAAACATATAGCAACCAATAAATCAGAAAAAATAGAAAATAACTTAAGTTATTATAAAGATAATCTGTCGTACTCTAAATATTTTAAAATTACACTTTTAATTCCTTTTTTTTTAATCATTACTTACCAAATGTAAAAGTGCGAACTGCGAAATACTAATCTTTTCTATGTAGATTAAATGTATAGTTATAAGTTCAAATTTCCGAAACTGAAAATAAAGGGCTGACAAATTTTCGTCTATATATCGGAATCCTTGTATAAATTGAAAGGATGATCAACAACATGGACCGTCAGAGATTAAAACAATGGACCAAAAAATCTAATGATTGGGCTTAAATCCATAACCAGCCATTAATCATTTCAAATGAGAAGGAAAAATTTGAGTGAGAACGGTTTGAGAGATAGGTTTATCACAAGTTGTAATGATCACAGTTCCTTCCGTAAAAGCTGCAAAAGGAGCTACTATTATACCTGCAATGGAGATTGATGGGGAGAACTCCGTAAATTTATCACTTCCAACTTTTTGAAATAGTACGCTTTTACTTATGTATCGTGATGTTTGTTACACAGTTGACACGAATATTGAATGTTCACCTCAACTTGAGTACTATTTTTGTTCTACAAGTGTCCTAACGCAAAAGAAAATTCGTTTATCCTTCAATCAATCACGAAGTGCGCTTTCATATATAGAACCGGAGAAGGTATTTTCAGTTTCAAAAATAAATTGTAACTTGGAGTTATTTTTTACGATGCACGAAAAATATTCTGCTCAAGCAGAAATATCTGAGTTATGATATTTTAGCAGACTTCGCTGAAATAGTGAAGGTATACTACAGAAGGAAAAGTGTCTGTCTGTACAAAAACTGGTAAGTATCTGAGTAAAATTCAGTCTTACAGCCAAACGTCACTCGTACAGCGTTTACAAATAAATTAGAAATAAGTTTTTATTAATTATTAGATTATCTGTGAGTAATTCAATATATCGAATAAACCCCGTCGGAAAATTCCTGTTAATATTTGTGATTATCTATAAATAATATATGAGTTTATGGCATAAAAATTAGATGAAAATTTTATTTCTTTGAGTGCTTTGTCTTACATGAGTATTAACCGATTTAATCATAGTTATATCAGCATTTACATGGGTGGAACTCTTCTGTTAATTATAAAATTTTAAGCATCATTATTATCATTATCCGCCATTTTACCATTATTTGTAACATTTTATCTCTGGGGCAATTAATATTAGCGCTGTGCATCATTCCTAAATACTTGTAGATCTCTCTCTCTCTCTCTCTCTTTTCGCATGCTCCTCGCAGGGCAAAATGGGTGTAGGACCAGTTTAAGCCCTTGGTATTGGGGGACAACAAGGGTCTGAGTCCGATTTCTGTTCTGGGGACACAATTTAGACCGAACATCCCCAAGGACATTCTCTGGGATTACTCGTAACTTTCTCCTACACCTACAAACCGAACGGAGGATTTTTCCGGGCTATAGATTTAACGTACCATCCTGCAGGTATAATTCCTGATATGAAAATACAAATATTACTTAAATATCAAGAAATAAAAAAAATTCTATATTCAATTTAAAAAAATCACTGTTTTATTCCTTCCAGCCCGTGTTAAGCAGCAATGACATTTTAAGCAAAGGATTTGAATATGAATTTGTTACTCCTATGTTGAAAGAAGGACTTCTGACAAGGTAAGCCACTACGTATGTTGTTATACTTACTGGAATGCTTTTAATTAAAGTGCATTTTATCTAGTGTTGAACTAGATAAAATGCACTCGCATCTTCAATGGACTGTTCAAAGTATCTTCTAATGAGGAATTGGTATGGCACAATAATAAATACTAAAGACGTAAAAATAAAATTAATAAAGAATATTATGACCTTGTCAACAAAGTGCAGTGATAACAAAGATACCTTTATAAAGAAAGAAAATGAAAAAAGCAGAGTAAAAAATTTGGCTGTCAAGAACAGCAATTATATGCGTAAGAGAGATAAAATTTAACTACGGTTGCATTGCGAAAAACAAAGAATGTCTTCAAGTGGTATCCTGTACTGCCTAGAATCGACAATGTGTACGAATCTTGTAGAGTAGAATATCGCATACATATATATATATATATATATATATATATATATATATATATATATATATATATATATATATATATATATATATATATATATATATATACAAATATATATATATATATATATATATATATATATATATATATATATATACAAATATATATATATATATTATATATATATATATATTTATATATATATATATATATATATATATATATATATATATATATATATATATATATATATATATATATATATATAATGTGCAGATAAGGCACAAATGACAATCTCTGATCCTTAGACCGATCCATTCGTTAAAAAGAGGGGGGGGGATTATTTTGTAAAGGAGAACCGAAAAGGGAGAACCGAAAATCTCGTTTTCAAACACTCCTCCATAAGATTATTCGAATATTTATTTTTAAAATATCTTTGAGTAATAAATATTTCAAAACAACCAAATTTGACTGGTTAGGTTACTCTACTGGAAAGGTTACTATCTAAAATGGTTAGTCCTTGATAGCTTAATCATTTCTCTTACACCAAAATCAAATGAAGTAATCTTGGTTCTGTGCCAACGGAAATCCCGTATCATTCGGTGGGATACATTAGCGTGTGTAATTTACATCCGTTTCCCTTTCAGTTCTTCCATTCTCTGTCAATAATAGGATTGAATTCAAAAGGGTAGTTTCGTTAGACACAAGTGTCGCTGAAATATGATAGCTTTTTTTTTAATAATAATATTAAGCAAGCGTGGAGCGAGATTGATTCCTGGCTTAAAAATTGCACAATGGGCGATCATGGTAAATAAAAACACTTTCCATTCATTTTGTCAAAATTAATGAAGTTTGCTAAAATAAAAGTAAAATATAAGGAAGTTTGCCACCAAATTACCTAGGGAGCCCAGACAAAATGGGTGTTTATAAAAGTAAACTCGGTAATACTAGTTCATTTCGGTCAGAGTAAAATTCCTACATTTTTACTTGAAACTTAACCTAGTCAGACAAACTTGAAACTTCGAGTTAGCTACTAACATTATGGGTGCCGGGATTAAAAAATACTCAAAAATAGTTTTCTTGGCTTATAATAAAATACAGAGCTTTTAGAATGAAATAAAATGAACAGTATTTTTCTACGATGAGTACACTGATCAGCACAACATTTTTATATTGCACTGCTTATCTGTATATGTCTACTTACCTCGCAATAGAATTGCCTATTATTTTTTATCTACTAAAGGACTTACGTAAAATTCCCTGGATGGTACCTCTAGGAAACTTTGAACACAGATCTTTTACTCTAGTTTATCATTAAACTGTTATCAGGATTCAGAAAATATTCCGAAAATATTTTCTCTGACGCAAAAATCACACAAGGAAAAATATTTTTGCGCTCTAAAAGGATTAAAAATGTTATAAATTTTTTATAAATCATAGGGATAAATTACTTCGAAACCTTTTCTATGTTCAAAAAAGAGAGTATCAAACAAATAGGACTTTTTTTTTTTTTTTTTTTACATGTTCAGCAGATATATCAAAAGCTAGCATAGTTTGAATTATAAAGGTTTCGAACAGAAAATTTGAAATGATTTAAATGTATTTTATATCTAAAAAGACCTCTATATGAAAAAATATTTGAGGGAGAAAATCCTCACAAAATTCGTGTAAATATAAAAAATGAAATTTTGTATCCCACATCCCTTTAAAGTCTGTTTAAAACTATTCGGTTGCTTTAATTGTTTTTCTTTCCGCTTTCACTGACTATAAGCAAATCCAAAAGAAATTTCTCAAAGAATCAGCGTTTGCCCACTCACAATGTTGCAAGATTTTCTAAAACGTTCCATAACACTAAAATTAATGGGTTGTTGTTCCCAACTATTTATGTTGCTTTAACTGTGTAGGTGTTCTTCTGTTCCTCTCCTGTTGAAAAGATCAAGTTTTTACTTTCGAAATTTGTAAAGATCCTTTTTTTTTGCCATTAATGGTAAAATTTAGAAGTTATTTTTAACCGTGAATTAGTTTCATTAGTGTTGGTATTTTTTTTTATAATCCATGGAATGGCTTTGAACTTACTTTACTGCTCGTCGAATCTTTCACCTTACTTGGTTTCATTTCTCCTGATGACTCTCTTTTAATTATAGATTCCCAACTTATAGATCCAACCATTTTAGAGAGTGTGTAAGCATACTTTGAGAGGATGAGGTTGGTATGAGAGACTCTTAAATTGCGAGTTTTTTTTTGTCTAAGAAGAAAAAGCCTGGCATAGCTTCATAGTTTTATTCTAATTTTCTAGAAGCAGAATAAAACTTGATTCGTTAAAATTTGGAGAGATGTTATTGAATGACTGGTATTTTATATTTCACAGTGATTTCGTAATAAACAGGAACAAACGACTTCTCATGAACTACAGTGTAATAAAAGTGATTGCTACATGTTTTGAACAAATTAATAGTTCATTTTCAAGACGAGGAGCATTAGGTGTGATTGCCCCTATCAACAATCTCAAATTCTTCATTCGTAATGAGGATAAAATAAAAGTTCGAATGTTTTTAAGAGGCCAAACCACCCAGAAATATTATCTTCAAAAAGCCTCTTTGGCTAATCATGGAAATATTACTTCTCAAAACAACGGGGAATAACTCTGTACCTTTGAACAAAAAGTGCCAATGTCCGTTTTAATCAAATGTCAGAGAACATCAGTTTTAGTTTACAGATCTTACTAACTTTTTACAAATCATAATAATGGTTTGTGTATAAATATTTTTCCAAGTATTATTTTTCCCTTTTAGTCATAGTTTTTGGCCTACGTTATAGTATTATATTTATTTCGATTTCTTTTTCATTTGTCACTCAAATTTCAAAATTTTGGACATTAGCCCTTTTTGTTCCAAAGGGGCGGTGGTTTTGTTTCTAAGCGGGTGAATTATGAATAACGAGAATGAACATGAATACTTTATTAAATTATTGCAATCAAACCTTCATCTTGCATGGTGAGTTCTTCACATACTATGAATAGATAATTCAATTTATAGGCTCATAGCTGGTGTAGTTCGCCCCAATATTTTCGAATGAAGCAGATAAAGATGCGTCAGCAAACTTCAGCCGTACAAAAGCTGAAAAGAATAGTGTCTAATACAGGGATTCCTAAACTTTTAGTGATTGTGATAACCCTGGAAAGAAATTAGAAACTTGGAGTAACATTTTTAGAATTTTAGTTTTTTTAATATTTTAAATATTAAAATAACCTTTTCCATACGGGGTGGGATAGCATGTATCCCAAGAATACGGGTCCCAGAATGTATATATATATATATATATATATATATATATATATATATATATATATATATATATATATATATATATATATATATATATACATATATATATATATATATATATATATATATACATATATATATATATATATATATACATATATATATATATATATATACATATATATATATATATATACATATATATATATATATATATACATATATATATATATATATATATATATATACATATATATATATATGTATATATATATATATATATATATATATATATATACATATATACATATATATATATATGTATGTATATATATATATATATATATATATATATATATATATATATATATATATATATATATATATATATATATATATATATATATAACGCCCTTAATTGATTGACTTCCCTGATTTTATTCACTTATTGAAAGATATAAGCAACAAACGCTAGAAGATGTTACATTAATACAGTTTCAAAAATAGTCATGAAATTCAGTATAGTATAACACTAGAGATGGACTAAAATGGATATTGCTAAAAAGAGTTTTGTTTTATAAATTTGAGATTTTCGATGGATGCTTAGATCGCAAATATTTGATATCAAGCAAAACAGTTGTGGGCATGGGGATTACTAATTCATCCTCAGGAGCGAGTGTATCGCATTTTTGTCACAATCTGTCGGGCGTGAGAATAATTAACTCAACTTAATATTTATTTTAAATGGTCCCCACTAATATTTTTTGTTTATCTAAAAAAACATTGTTTAAATATCTCGAGGCACCCGTAACAGCGGCTCACCGACTGGGAATCACTAATCTGACGTGAAAGGAATATCCTATTCTCGTTGTTGGCGCAGCTTGTCCATATGTGGACCTTGCGCCAATAAACCCAAACTAACCAACCAACCAACCTATTTTCGTTGTCAGTTGAGAATTAAAAACCTTGCCACGCATTGGAATAGCAGCATAAGCATAATTAGTATTTTAATGTAACGTTTTCTTCAAGAGCAGCTCTTCAGGCCATTGACTCCCCATGTTTCTCTCGATCCAAAGATATTGATGACTGTGTTAACCTTCTGGAATGGTTGTTGAACAATAATAAAACAGTTGTCCTACAGTAGATCCCGGCCCACTGCGGAATCGAGGGGAACGAGGTTGCTGACTTCCTAGCGAAAAAGGGGGCTTCTGTTTTACAGTTAAACAACCAGGACTTGGCCTACCATTCCATCAAGACAATAGTCAAAAAGACCTTCAGGTGTTCCTTCTCACAGGTTGCTGTTGCTAGAAGCGATCACAAGGCCTGGTATGCCCATGTCCATGATATCCCTGAGTGGTCTAGAGGTAAATCTGTGGCAATGCTACGCCTTTTTTCTGGCCATGATTGCCTTCGCAATCACCTCCACAGAATTAACTTGGCTCCCGACCCTCTTTGTCTCCTGTGTAACAACCAGGAAGAAATGGACATGCTTCACCTTGCTTCTTGCCCTGCTCTACCTCCCGTTTCTCTATGGGAGCGATATTGGATTGCCAGACATAAGTTGATGGATTAACGGATGTCTTTTTTTACCTTGTTCATGCAATTTTGTAATTTTGTCTTTTTGATATCTGTTGTCCTGTAATACTTGCCATTGGAAAAAAATATATATATATAACGTTTTCTTTTGTCAGCACAAAGGAGAAGTGGCGATACAGGAGGAAACTGCTCACCCCATCTTTTCATTTTCGAATTCTCGATGAGTTTATTCCGGTTTTCAACGAACAAGCAAAGATATTCAGCACCAAACTATCCGAAGCTATGCAGAATAATGACTGGATCAATATCGCCCCACTGACGTCACTTTGTACTTTAGATATCATCTGTGGTAAGTTAACCGAGTGGTCTAGTATCAAACTAGAAATCTCCATTTTTTTTTTCGAAATTAAGTTAACGATACGTTATTATAGTATTTCAATCAATTAAAAAGAAAATTTTTGGAAAATAGTCTTGTAATAAAAATAATGGGGGAATTTTTCTAAATAGAAATCTCTAGATATCTCCCATTTTTTTTTCAAAATTAACTTAAGGATACGTTATTATAGTATTTCAATCATTTAAAAAAGAAAAATTTTAGAAAATAGCCTTCTAATAAAAATAATCGGGGATTTTTTTCTAAATAGAAATCTCTAGAAATCTCCAGTATTTTCAAAGTTAAGTTAAGGATAGGTTATTATAGTATTTCAATCAATTAAAAAAGAATTTTTTGGGAAAACAGTCTTCTAATAAAATTCATGGGGGAATTTTTCTAAGTAAAAATCTCTAAAAATCTCCTTTTTTTCCAAAATTAAGTTAAAGATATGTTATTATAATATTTCAATCAATTTAAAAAAGAAAATTTTGGGAAAATAGTCTTCCAATAAAAATAATGGGGGAATTTTTCTAAACAGAAATCTCTATAAATCTCTATAAATCTCTTTTTTTTCAAATTTAAGTTAAGATACGTTATTATAGAATTTCAATCAATTAAAAAAGAAATTTTTTGGAAAATAGTCTTCTAATAAACATAATGGGGGAATTTTTCTAAATGAAATTTCAAATTTACATGTTCAAAAATACATACGATATAGTTCTAGCTCTTTACCGAAAAAAAAAAGTATGATAGAAATTTCTAATTTTGATCCTACGCCACTGAAATGTCATTTTATTTAATTATATCCACTATTTATTGCATTTTAAGGAGTATCTAACAGTGGCAGCAATTTTCGCATAATAATAAAAGAAAAAAATATTTGCCCACATTAGTGTGCTCAAACTGTTCCAAATTGCATTTCTTAAACCTTTTTTCGCAGAGTAATAAAAAGTTAAGATTATACAATTTTCAGTAGTATTAAGTATAGTAGGAAGATTTCATTTCGAATTATACATGAGAAATATATGTGAATATCATTACACGCACACACACACACTTACATATATTTGATTCCTCAAGTAGAACTTTAAATATAATAGACTTTTATTTCATGTACTGCAAATGTTAGGAGTATTTTATAAATCCATATATACAATTGTGAATTAAGAAGAAATGATGCATTGAAGCAGGAAAAAAAATAAGAGAAAGAGATAAATCTCTGTAAATCTATTCAAATGAAATGAATCAAAAATGACAGCGAGTCAGAAGCTACATAACAAGTTGCTTGGAATTCAATAATTTACGATCTTTATGTCCCTTTAATTACCTTAGAAAATATATAAACAGTAGAGAATCTGAGAGGATAAGAAGAGAACTTAGCAATCAGTGTTTTGGAGTTAATTATGACTTTGTCATTCTGGAGTTATGTCTAGACTTACATGAGACAACATACGTACTCAAACCGCCGCAATTTTCTGTATTCTGACGTCACAAAAACTCATTTAACGTTTACGCTTAAAGGATAAAATGACTTTCTCTGTTTTTCTTCACTTTTAAACACTAAGACCTTCAGCTACAAAACTACATAAAGAAAAAAAACGATGTAATTCCGTGTGGAAGATTTTACAGACTCTTTTAGCATTTTTTTGTTGCCATCTGCTTTTCCTTTTCATATGGTATATTTCCATTATCGCTGAAACGCAAATGCCATCTGAAGTTATGTTTGCTAATGACTTCAACTTCGATGAATATTATCAATGTTATATTGAAATTGTGTTACTGTAACAAAATACTGGGGAACTTCTGCTCAATAATATACAGCCAAGCAGCCCAATTGGGAAAAATAAAATAATATTGTTAATATTTGCAGCTTTAAATTAATTTAGTTTTATATAAATCAAATAATTTATTGAAAAGTCATTTAATATCTATTTCTAAAGATATTTTTCCTCTGTGGGCTGCGAAATTAGTTTTGTATTACAGTAGTTACAGTTCATCTGACTTTTATATTACATCCAATACATGGCAGCACTATCACATAATTAGCTAAGATATGGAATATTTTCTTACAAAAAGATCCGATGGAGAGCTATAAGGTCGTAGATTTTCTCTGACAGGACAAAACAAATTTGAATAACTAACAAAATTGAAAAACCAAACGAATCACAAATTTTAATAAAAGATCATAATCGTTTAAATCAACTGAGATTGAATTCCTTTATTGAATTACATTGCTGATACAAAATGCATTGTTTAATCTATTCTTCTGAGTTCATTACGTTTATCAAAATATATACATCTTTTCTTAATGGTCAGACAGCATTGATAGATTTCAACTGATAGACGAAATGCGGAAAATTTATATTATATTCCTGAATGCCAGTTTAAATTTAAAATAAAATGCATATTATTGCTCCCATTGTATAGATAATTGACAGTTAGATAAATAACACGAGAGAAATCCTTCCTTTCACAAATGATTAAGAGGAAAAAATAATAATTGTCATTAATATTTCTTAGTAATTTAAAATACTATCATGACTTAAAATACTTTACTAATGCTTATGATATACAATTTATACTACCTTTACTTTTACTATAAATGTGTTATTGATATATAACACATTTATAGTAAAAATATATATATAGTATCCTACACTATCTTTACTTTTACTATAAATGTGTTATTGATATATAAAACAAGAAAATTGGTTTTATGTAGCTATGCCATCTACTTAATTGACTTTCAATGGTTTTCTCATTCAGAAACGGCCATGGGAAAGAAAATTAATGCCCAAGGAAACAGCACATCACCTTATGTACAAGCTCTGCATCAGTGAGTATTACATAATATTAAGTTTCTTCCTATATTCGATATGAATAGAATTTACTGATAAATTAGTATGCTATCCATAGGTTTTCCCCCTTTTGAAACATGTATTTACAGTCAAACCCCGTTACAGCGAACCCGGTATATAACGAACTCATGGATATAACGAACGAAAATATTGGTCCCGCCATTTTCCTATTGTACGTAATTTAATTAGTATTGTGTCAGTTTAATGTCATCGATTTTAGTCGATTTAATTCATTAATGATCATTTTTAATAGATTTCATCATTTTTTAATATATCATTATTGAATACACATTGCAAATAATGAGTTATACATTTTGTGAACTCTAACATTTTTCTTAACGGTTCGGATATAGCGAACTACTGGATAAAGCGAATAAAACCTTTGGTCCCTTGAAGTTCGTTATAACGGGGTTTGACTGTACTTGGGGCATTGAAAGTTTCTTAATAGAAATTTTAGCACTAGAGCTTAGTGATATATTAGCACATTGTTACAAAAGCCTGAATTGTTACAAAAGCCTTCGATTACGGGACTAATATGAAATTTGTCAAATTTTTAGCAGTTTTGCAAACTACACCTGGGATGTATATGAGAAATCAAAAGTTTCAAAAGTCAAATAAACCATGCCAATTCAAAGATTTAACATGCGCTTTCATTGATTTTGCTCTTTAATGAGAGTTTAATATGGACTCCTTATTGTATTCCTTAAAATATTGGAACTTCATTCTTCTTTTAGAGAGTGGAATGGAGGATGGGAGAACAACCGTAAGGAAATCTCGAGAAAGATTACATAGAAGTAATTTAACGTGAGCTCAAAACTGAATAAATGCTCTATTGAAAAGATTTCACCAAAGAAAGAATTTATCCCTATAAATATTCACAAAGCATAAGTTTATACAGACAAATTTATAGAAACACTGCAGAGACTAGAAGAGAGTGCATGTGCTTCAGTGTGAGGAATAATCTAACGGTTGTACGATTTACAAATAAACTTAACAGATGTTATTACCTCGAACTCGATATACCTAAACTGAAATGTAAAAGCAGTAAAATAATGGAAGGCTTTTTAAATGAATAAAAACACCCAGCCTTTCTTACTTCATTTCTAATCACTATGCCTACTAACTTTAATAATAGGATAACCTATAGGTTTATTAAACAGGTTATGCACTGCGGCAATTGATCGACTCCTACGACCCTGGTTATGGCCAGATTTCCTTTATTACAGAACAAATGAAGGCAAGAGCTTTAAAAATTGCCTACAAATTATGGATACTTTTACAAGACAGGTAAGTTTTAGACATCCTCAATCAAAATTTATAATAACTGATTATAAATGATATTATACAACTGGAAGAAACGGTTGTTTGTCGAGTTTCGCGTACAACTGTCATGCATAGTGGAGCAAAAAATAAATAAATAAATAAATAAATAAAACATAAATAAATAAAACCCTACAAATCTATCAATATACACTCATGGACAAAAAAATTAGCGCACCAAGAAGGAGTTGTCAAAATGAAACGAAATTTTGCTTACGTAATGACTACTTTGAAATAAGTAAATGATAAGAAAATCAAAGAAAAAGGATAATTTATTTCAGAGAAAAAGGCAAAAGAACGGAGGAGTTAATACTCCGTTGGACCCCCTCTAGCGCGAATGCACGATGCGATACGATCGGGCATTGAGTCATACAAGTTCTGTATGATGTCTTGAGACATTTCGTTCCATATTTGCTGTAACCTTGCCTCTAGTTCGTTCAAACTCGTGGGATGCCCAACTCGTCCCAAATGATCCCAGATATGCTCGATTGGAGACAAATCTGGGGATCGGGCAGGCCAAGGAAGGGTAGTAACAGTGCGGAGACAGTCTTGTGACACCCTTGCCGTATGAGGCCGAGCATTGTCTTGTTGAAAAATGGCTCCTGGGAGCCGTTGCATGAGTGGCAAGACATGTGGTTGCAGGATTTCATGAACATACCGCTGGGCTGTCATGGTGCCACGGAACAATACTAGGGGTGACTGTGTGTTGTAGGCAATGGCACCCCATACCATCACACCAGCTGTGGGAGCGATGTGTCGCTGTACAGCAAAGGCAGGATTGAAGCGTTCCACACGGGCTCTCCACACCCGAACACGATTGTCATCACTGCCGAGATTGAATCTGGATTCGTCGCTAAAGACGACCTGGTTCCATTCCGCTGCAGTCCAGTTTCCTCGTGGGCTGCAAAACTCCAAACGGAGGAGTCGATGGGTGGGCGTCAAGGGCAGCACACGTAATGGGCGCCGCGATACCAACTGTCCTTCAGCCAGGCGCCTTCGTATGGTTCGAGAAGACACAGAGGCCCCTAGTGAAGGTGCTACCCTTGCCTGGATGGCGGCCGATGCAGCAGTTGGCTGTAAGCGTGCATTTCTTACGATGTGGCGGTCTGTCGAGGGCGTCCTGAGCCTGGTCTTCGTGTACATGACATCTCTCGGGTCCACTGGTCCCAACACCTCCTCACAACACAATCAGAGCGGCCTAATTGACGAGCTACTCGCCTAGCTGACCACCCAGCTTCCATCATCCCGACGATTCCCCCCTCTCAAACTGCGACAACTGCTTATATTGTCTTCGAACACGGCGTAATGGCATGTCTATCTCAGCTCTTCCTTTGTAAATGATTCAGCACACTCAAACAAGCTTTGGTTACCTGTTTTATACTCCACAGAGTACGATGTTCAACGCCTTCTACCGGCTATACGTAATGCGCAATCACGCTGCATTTCTAATCATTTGCATATCTCCCCGACATGTACCTTCATTGCAAGTTTCGTTAGGATCCCGCAATTATTTCTTGGTGCGCTAATTTTTTTGTCCATGTATATAGTGTTATTGAAATACGTTTTGCCTGTAGAAAATGTTCTTTCAATGATTTTTTTTTCGTATGATTCATTTCGAATAAAACGTTGCACAGAAATACAGGGTGCGGTAGAAAGAACGTTCCGAGGGTATAAATAAAAAAAAATTAATAAATAAATAAAAAATACACTGCTGGCCACCCAAATTGCAACACCAAGAAAGACAAGAGATATCACATCAAAATTTATTTTGTAGATAACATGTTGACCAAGTATCAACTGATTAAATTTATAGACTTCTGTGAAGTGTGGTTCCTGCCAAAATCAGTAGCCAGAGTAGCCGCCATTGTTGGAGATCACCGCTGCCACACGCCTCGGCATTGATTCAAAGAGACTTTGGTTGAGTTCTTGGGGTACAGCAGACCAAGCGGCTTCCACACGTTGCCAAAGTTGATCTGCTGTGGCAGCTGGGGATGGAATCTGGGTCAATCGTAGAGCAACCATGGATGACATGTTTTCTATCGGCGAAAGATCCGGAGAGCGAGGCGGCCAGGGAAGCAATTGAATCTGGCGATTGACGAAGAACCGTTGGACAATGCGTGCCACGTGTGGTCGCGCATTATCCTGTTGAAATATGGCTGTGGGCAAGCCCTGAAGGTAAGGAAGGACAACTGGCTCCAACACCTCGGAGATGCAGCGCTGGCTGTTTAAAGTACCGGCAATGCGTACTAGAGGTGTGCGAGAGTGATATCCAATACCGCCCCATACCATAATACCCGGTGCAGGACCAATGTGGCGGTGCATAATGCAACTGATCAGCATCCTCTCTTTACGGTGTCTCCAGACTCGAATGCGACCATCGTGGTGTTGCAGACAGAAGTGTGACTCGTCAGTAAAGACAATTTCATTCCATTCTGCCGTCCACATCCTTCTGTCATCGCATCATTGGAGGCAGAGACGTATGTGGTTCTGCGACAAGGGTAGACAAAGCAATGGACGTCTTGCGGACAGACCACTCTGCTGTAAACGGCGTCGAATGGTACGCGCAGACACTGGATGATGCGTTACAGACTGCATGTGCTGTGCTATGGTTCGTGATGTGACTGAGCGATTCGTCACTGCCATGCGCACAATTTGCTTGTAATCACGTGAAGTGGTGCGCTGAGGTGGATGCGGTCGAACACGCCGGTTCCGTCGTACCCTCCTGCATCCAACGATCACATATCCGCATTACAGTTGTTTGGTTTCGTCCAACACGACTACCGATTTTCCTGAAAGATAATCCACAATTCGGTAGGCCACTATCCTTCCTCTGTCGAACTCGGATACTTGATCAAAAGATGATCGCTGTTTTCGACGAGGCATAATTGATCGTTTTTTTTGAAAAAACCACAAGAAAAACACAATTGCCAAACTTGAAATCGTCGAAATCTCCGATCCTTAAATAGCGCTTTGAAGTGGCGCCACAGGCGCGCGTGATGTGCGTCTGCGCCGAAATTCTAATCATTTGCATATCTCACCTCCGCTAATGCATGTTGTAAATTTCATGTTATTTGCATGTTTCCTTTAGGGTGTTGAATTTACACTGGCCAGCAGTGTAAATAATAATAATAAAATAATAATTAATCATAATTAAATTAATTAATTTTTTTTATTTTTCTCGAGTATAAAAGATTTCTTTCTCTATCTCGCTTTGTATTTTTGCTATTGGCGTTCCAAATTCTTTCTGCCGCACCCTGTATACATATATATATATATATATATATATATATATACACCTTCAAAAGAAAATACCTTGTTTTGTAGCTTTACATGCTCTATGATTTTTGTGAATTTAAGAAAGAATAATGTGAGGTATATTTTGCTCAGGCACATTAGATATATAAATGATAATTTCTTTTATTCTGTAATTTACACCTAGTCTGATATTTATGTTAAATGAAACTTATGGGTGCAATTCCTTTCTACTTGTAATTTTTCTTGTATGTTGTTTAACTATAGTGTTGTTTAACTATAGTATGTAGTTTAACTATGGTATAAATATGTTCTGTCAAAACAAGAAGATGGAATTAAAATACCAATTGTTTAAGCATGAAATATACGGTTTCCTGTCCATTTCCAACATATTTTTTAGAATTCAAGAGATACCTTTCGATGACAGCAAAATATTTAGTATATGTATTTAGAATTTATTTAAGAGCTACACCGAAGTCAGCTAATTTCTATGTAATTTTGACAACAACTCAATCAATTGTTAAGTCAAAATTAGTTTTTACGGCATTTATATGTCAAATACTGTAATATAATATGAAGACTAAAAATAGCTTATTGAATTTATATTGTAATAAATAGAATTTTATTGAAATGAAAATAGGTTTGAAATGGTGAATTCAAAATACAGTTGTATAAGTTATACAGCGGGCCCTTCAGGGGTACAGGACGTCATTTAACATGTACTCAAATTTTCAAAAAGTACTTGTATTTGAAAATTAATGTTTTAAGTGAATATGGCTGAAAAAAAATATTTTTTCTTTTTACAAATAAACTGATACTTTCTGCTATCAAAACATAAGTGGTGGATTTGCCTGTATTCTGAACCATTTTTAATTCCTGTCTGCATCAGGGATTAAACGGCCTTTAAACAGTTGCTTCTTCCCCAGGGTTTTGAGTAAATTGTAAGTGAATGAAGCGATTATTTTCTGCTTAAGCTCCTTGTAAGTAAAACATCTCGCAAACATTATAATAAAGTTTCTTCCTTGGTCAAATAATTCGTTACTTGAAAGAGCATTTTGTTTATAGATTAGGATAATAGATGGCAGCACTGCGAATGTAAAAATATCAGGAATAATAATCGAATTTTTAATTTTTTTTCTTCGTAAAAGAAGTATTATTAATAGAATATATAATGAGGAGAACAAATCAACAATGTACATGTTATCGCCTTTAAAGAAATATCTTTAAATTTTCCCGATGGTTGATATTTATTTTATTATTCACATATTGCTACGAGAAGCACCCAATTTTCTCTGCTTTGTTAGCACAAAATTAAAAATTTGAGTTTTATTTATTAATTATGCCTTTACGCGTGCGCGCATTTAGGTAGTCGCTGAACGGAAAGAAGAGATCCAGAAAGAGAGGAAGAACGGCCAGACTCCTACCGAAGACTCCGCAGATGGTGCCGAACTGGGCATAAAATACAGGAGAAGACTTGCACTCCTGGATCTGCTCATAGACCTTCACCTGAAAGACGAAACTTTCACACTCGAAGATATTGCAGAGGAAGTAGACAATTTCATGTTCGCGGTAAATATCCTTGTTCATCTTCGCTTTGGAACTGTAATGAAATAGCTCGCAGTGGATTGAACGAATATTATCCCTTTTCTAATTCTGTTTGAATCAACTTTGATGAAAATTAATCCAAATATAAGCGTTCAATTAAAAATTGTTATCTTTGAAGCTATGGACAGCATACTAATTTATCAGCCGCATTAATGTGAAATATACTTTTATTTATTTATTTATTTTTTTGTGGGGTTGGCTATCTTATCATGATCGTTAGCTAAGTTAGATGCTGAATAAATCGGTCAGGGAATCTCCATTTTAAGGCAACCCTCCATGTACCATATCTCGGCGCGACAGAAGGATTATCAGTTTTTGAAATGGGCCCTTTTTCTTTGTAAACCTCCATGTTTGGACACATATTAGATAATAATGAGTAAATTTTAAAATGTTTAAGTACATATTTCATCATTAGACATTATTTATTTATTTATTTATTTGTTTGTATTATATTTATCCAAATAAACTAATTAGTTTCCCAGAGTGGGTAGAAAAAAAATTTAGTTTTTTTCTACTTAATAATTTCTAGAAAATTATCGTGTATTTACAGCCCTGAGGTTTATTCAATTTTTAGTTTTAATAATTGTTATCGTAATGGTCATTTCCTTAGTACTCGTCTTCCATAATTCAAGTAAAATATTATAGAGATTGGCTTTCTGTAAAATTAAGTTAAAAACGTCAAATCATTTCTTTATGTGTTCAAAGACACTCTAAACGAGTATATTTATCTTTAGAACAGATGTACACAATTTAAAAGAAAAAAGTTGAAAATTTAAAACTCCCTCACTTATTCACATGAAGTCGCGACTATTAATTATTTCCTTACAAAAGCCTTTAAAACACGAAAAAAAAAAAAAAAAACATAGAAAGAACATGAAAAAAATATTTTTGATGTTTTAAATTTTTCTTTAGAGAAGTATAACGAAAAAAAGCGTTCATGACAAATTTTCAACAAAATACCTTAATTTAAAAGTATATGTTATTATTTCCCAGAAGAAATGCCCATATAGTTTATTATATAATAATGTTTATGAATATGTTAAAAATCAACGAACGACACTTTAAAACAATGGCCTAAAATGGTGTTTTATAAAGTGGTTTAGAAAAAACTCTGGTCTTTTTCGATGTTTAAAGCATTCTAAAATCCGAAAGTTACTTTTACTCGATGCACGGCCCTTAAACAGTTGCTTCTTTCCCAGGGTATTGAGTAAATTGACTGTGAATGAAGCGATCAATGTCTACAAAAGCTCTTTGGAAATGCCAATTAAATTTTTTTTTTTTTGCCAAGTAAAACATTTCGCAAACATTTTAATAAAGTTTCTTCCCTGGTCAAATAATTCTTTAATTGATAGGTCATTTTGTTTTCAGATTTGGGTAATAGATGGCAGCACTGCAAATGTAAGAAATATCAGGAATAATGACAGTATTTTTATTTCTTTCCTTCGTAAAAGAAATATTATTAATAGAATATATAATGATGAGAACAAATCAACAATTTACTTTTTATAGCCTTCAAAGCAATATCCTCGTACTATCAGAAGGTTTTACAAAGTGAGAAAACTGCATTAAGCGGCCAAAATTTTAAATGAATGGTTTATCACAGAAACAAGTAAATTGCCTTTAAAAACAATCAAAGAATCTTAAAATTTACTTGAAAGTATTTACTTTTCCTTTATGCAATATTTATTTATTTGTATATTTTTTATTATTACTTCATTTGAAAGTTCTTTTTAAAACATTATCATATTATTAATAGTGCTGCTCTCAAATCTGAGTAATACTTTGAACAATAGATGGCAGCACAACCGATGTAACGTCACCGAACGTGGGATTACAGGAACACCAAAATGCATATAATACACTTTTAAAGCGGTCATTCAGAAGCTGCGGATATTTTGTTACAGCAGCATGAATGCATGTACATGGATATGAAAATAATACCGATGTTATAAAAAGTAAAATTATTTAACAATTATACATTGAAATTATTTTTTTTCTTAAGTTGGAATATTCTAAGGACAAAGTAAAAGGAATTTAGTTATGTAAGAGATGCAGCTTGAGTATGTATAGGTTATAGGTATATGTATTTATGGAGCAAAAATCACAATCGTTTAAATGTTGTGTATATTACACAAACATATTTAGTAAGTCCTTGGTTCACTTAATCTTCGACCAAGAATGCATGATAAAGTTTTTACATATTAAAAATTGCAAGTTTGATTTATGTACTGCATTCAATAACTTTTAATTGAATGGACCTTTTAACATAAGAAGTAAAACATAACTTCGTTTCTATGATTATTGTTGTATTAATAATATTACATTGTAATATACAATGAACAATTTATGATGGCATATCATACTTCGAATTAAAGTATATAAGTTATAGTTCATTTAAAAAACACAAGTTTGTCATGAGAGGAAATTTATAATTAAATTTTGGTGGTAAATATAGGTCACTTGAAATGTAAAATACCTTATATATTGAGAGAAATAACTTCTTGTTTACCAATAAATTTTCGGCTAACTGAATTACAAAATAAAATTTATGTTTTAGTTGTAATTTCGAGGGAATATAATGCATATTTCGGTAATTTTAAGTGCCAAATTCTAGGCACGTTTCTGGTTTTGTAGCACATTGAATTTAGAGGTTTTTTTTATTTTAATAAAATCTTCATATCTTTAAGAAATATTCTGCAACCAAATTAATGCTAAAAAGTCATACGTTAAGGAAAAATATGGCTATACATATTAATGACTGCAATGATTATACTTATATAACATTTCGAAATCATTAAAGAATTGAAAAAGTAACACATATTGGTCTAAAAGAAATTGAGATTTTCATCTATAAATCTAGATTAATCACTTTCCGCATGTTGGATGCAACGAAAATCTCGCTCTTGAATCAAACAAATTCCTCAAACCGTTGTTGTTAAAAAATAAATAAATAAAAATAAAAGTTTTTATTATAAGCTAAGAAACCCACATGAATCTAGACTGGTGCCAATGTAATAACTGTTAAGTATTCTAAGTATTCCAATCGTCGGTAAAACGCAGAGATCATTAAAAAAAGTTATATAAAAATATTATAGGGTAAATATTAAAGGTTATATAAAAAGGTTATATAAAGGTTATATTATGTTTAAAGGTTAGCACCCATTTAAAATCTAGAAAGATTCCGCTATATTAATCATTAAGGATGTTTTCTTGAGCTACATAACATGAAATACTCTTAACATTCCTCATCACAAATTTGAAAAACATATAATGAATTACTTTATCTTCGGAACCTTCATTGTCCAATACACTGCCACACTAATACGAGTTGAGTGTCCGGAATAAAGTACAAACAATATCAGACTATCTGTGTGAAAAAAACGAGAATACCACAAGTATCATATAGTGCTGCTACATTGTTTTGTTGAACTCCGTATTTCTACACAGAGGTATTTACGATGAGTAACTCTTATGCCTTACATCAGTGCGGAATGCACTTTCATGTGAATTCGATGTTTCGTCACTACTTGTTTGATGACTTTCAATCTACTTTTCTCTAGGGACATGACACCACATCCTCTGGTCTTAGTTGGGCTTTCTACATGTTAGGCCTCCATCCAGATATCCAAAAGAGAGTGCATCAGGAGTTAGATGATGTCCTCGGGGATGATCCAGACAAGACCATCACTTTAGATGATATAAAAGAACTAAAATACCTGGACTGCGTATTGAAGGTAAGAATTAACTTTTTATTAGTTGATTCATCAAAATTAAATAAAAGGTAAAGGAAAGTAAATATAATTTTTACCCTCAAAATACTTGAAGCTTAACACAATCTGTTTTATGAGATGGCACTTTAATATAAAGAACAGAAAAATATTTTTCTTTTTAAATTAAATTCTTCCTGAGTATTTTTATACATTCTAACATTACAAAAATTAATGAACAAGAAAGTTCAGAAATTCATGTTCTTATATCGCTCACTCCTTTCAACAACGTCGTATCTCAAAAATCGGCGATTTTTAGCTACGCCTGTTTTCAGAATGCCCTGAAAGAGTAGTATATCCCTGCAAAATCGTCATATCTCACAGCTCAATATTTAGCCGCTAGAGAGCAGAAGTAAAACTTATTTTCAATACATTTCAATGTACTTTTAAACTTTCAAATCGCTGTCCTGAAAAATCTTGTTTTTTGAGATATGACGTTATTGAATGGAGTGAGCGATATATTAAAATCCATGCTTCGCAACTTCAGATGGTAAAATCTGATCTCCCTACGTGTATACGTGTATATATATATATATATATATATATATATATATACACACGCTTTTAATTTCCTAAATATGTCTTATACGTAGAAACGACGCAATTAATTTAATACAAACACAATTCTAGGAGTGTATAATTACATAATACATTGAAAAATTTCCCCTGTATGTGGCATTAAAATGGAGAAATATTCGTGCAATCGGACGTGTGTATTTTGTGAAGGATTATCGTTGCATAGGGAGAGAAAATTTGAATGTAGGCAGGAACCATTATGTCAGGAATGACTGAGATATTACATACGCAGAACATTTCCTTATAGGAAGTGTGCCGATATTCGTTGTATTCCAGGTATAATTTTGATTTTCTAATACACGTAACCAGCTTCAACTTCCCACAGTTCCGAATCCTCTCCTGAACATCTGCCTATCAGATACTGCATTTCAATCACAGTTAGTGATGACAGCTTTGCAAGGGACCAGAATGCAATTACATTAAGTTCACTTTGTTGAGACGTCTCCATTTAAGGAATAGAAATAGCAGAAGTTGTAAATATGAATTTTATTACAAAAATCGACTGAATATACTTTTCACAAACGGTGCTTTTTGGTCCTCAGTATCTCTTAATTGAAGTAGAATTACTTTTTCTTACCTGAGTATATTAACATTTTTTAAAACTTTTCGCGTGGTGTAATTAATTTTCAAAATTTCTAAAATAACTATGCATGCATGTATAAATATGAATATAACAACAATAACGATGTTTTATAAAAGTGAAATAATATAATAATTTCTCATGAAAATTATGTTTTTTCCCTGACCTTAATAAAAGGAACAATATCAATCCGTTTCAACTGAAAACGAGCATTGCTAGTATACAGAGGGATATGTGCAATATGCACAGCTACAAGCATTAATTCACCAAAAGGAACAACCTTCCCTCAAAGTTTCGCTCTTTATTAGCCTGGTCATTCTTTTTTTGTTTCCCGAGCAAGATTTTTGAGTAACTTTTGATGTAATAAAACAAAATTTATAAATATTTGAATATAACCATGTATTATTCATAAAACACTGCATTCAATTATGACCTGTTTGACTACGGATTTACCTTTATTAGTACTATAAACGATATCTATTGGAAAAGATTTTCCCGTATCAGTTTTTTGTCGCTTTACCTAAGTGGTCTGGAGGGAACAATTGTTGATATAATAGGACTTAAATCTTAATATTTATTTTTCTCGCCTTGTGTTTCCTTTAATTTTTATGCGAAAGACGTAGTGACCTCTTGCTTAATTTGGTTTGTTTGCTACCTGCCAGGTTCTCAGGGCAGGGTCTCGCTGGGATTGTTTCTTACACTTTCAATATACGTAACTAAGTGCATGTGCACAGTTCTAACAGTGTTAGAACAGTAAAGAAAAATATACTTTTATTGATACATGGACCCATAATGAGCAATTTTCTTGTCATAACTTATATTTTAGTTCACAAATTATACATTTAAATGTTTTCAATGGCATCTTGTTAATTTTTAAAATTTAATATATTAAAAATATTTAATATATATTAAATTAGTATTTATGCGTGTATATCTAATTATTATATCAGGGCGCCAAATTGACACTTCATAAAGTATATAAAATATTCAGTTTATTTTAACAAATATAAAAATTATGCAGCTGTAATTGTGATAAATTTTAATTTCAGTTCGATGTCTGTTGTATTTTGAAGAGGAAAAATAATTTCGTAGGATTTCTTTTGCTTTCTTTAGTGCAGTGAATATTTACAGTAATGCCTAAGTTTGTTTGTAAAGTATATGAAAAATATCTTATAAACACAAATTTACGAATTTCATAGGAAAGACACGTATATGGTACATTTTAGATAGTATTTATATGATGTTAATTTTTAAAAAAATTTAAAAATTAGCGACTGAAAATATTTTTAAGCCTTCAAATTTTAACAATGGTTATATGAAAGAATTATTGGTGGGATAGTAAAATTTCAAAAGAATCCGTTGAATATCACAAAAATAAAAATAGTTTTCAAAGTTCACTAACACGCTCGGTTGACCAACTGTTTAAGATTGGTTGTTTAAGATTTCCTAATGCATGGTATCCTAAACGCACTAGTTCAAAATTTGCTGTTTAGAACTTAGTTATGGTTTTCTCTCTTGTTTGAGAGTACCTTTTTCACCATGAACTTGACCATGCTGTCTGCTCTTGGAGACAATAAAACACCAAAATTCTTGTTTTAGCTTTTGTTTTTGCAATACAAACTCTGAAATTCGACTTGTTAGCGTATCTCACAAATGGTTGGGTTGGGTTTTTCAGCTGTCGTACAAGACATTGAAAAATGATCACTTTACTTTGACCTTATTTACTAAAGGAGGTATAAGAATTTATATCAAACAATGAAAGACCTATTGGTTCATCACAGGCCCCATTCCTGCACCGAGTTATTCTGACATATCACAAGAAGCAAAATTGTATGTTCTTTCACGGGTAATTATTATGTGATATCACAGTACACCTTTTGACAATGTATCCTTTAGTATTTGTTGTGTACCAATACAGAAAAATTGGGGAAAAATCCCTTTTTAAGATTATGAGAAACAAATCTTCAGTGCTTGGTCAATGCAAATCTTCAATATTTACGTTTATAATGTGACAGAAAATGTGCACGACATTTTCCCACGTTATATAAAATTTTACATAATTCAGGGATTTACTTAGAATTGAATAACTTAACTATTTCTTTCAAAACAATCACTCTTTTCAACCAAAAGAAACACATTTATATTAGATAATTTTCAATTCAATACAATAAACACTCAAAAAAAACCCCACACGTTTCATCTTTTGAGGCGAGTGAAAATTTTAAAAATTCCGAAACAGACTGCAAAAAAAAAAAGGTTTTCTCTTCTTCTCTCGGTTAAATAAAGGGAACTTTTGAAGAAGAATTTAATACTTTTCAATACATTTTTGGTTAAAAAGATATCTAAAAAGTTAGTTTGTTAAAAATGATGTGTGCGGAGATTTCACTATGAGAAACTTTTTGTACAGATTTCACCATGAGAAACTTTTAAATAGTAAAAAACGAATTTGTTTATAGTCCTTAGATTTAAAAATTAAACATTGCTGATTACATTAAGGTTGGAATTATTAGAGTATTATCATTTAAAAAATAAAATTCACCAATCAACAAAACTAAATTAGTTACAACTTACCCAGGTCTATTATTATTATAAGAAGAGATCAATTCCCATAATTACGATCTGTATGAAAGTTGAATGTTTTTTATAATCAAACCTGAAATATATGAAAGAAATATCGTAAATCCCTCTATAAATTATTTATTTATTTCTTACTATGGTTTAACTTAAGAAGGTTGCCTTGATTCTAATTTTAGGGTTAAAATTCCCTCTTAAATCCTGATAAGTCCGAAGCGGATGAAGTATTAAATTTTAAAATGAAAAGTTAATATTTAAGATATTTGCATGGCCATTGTTTCCAGTATCCAACGCTGACATCTTCATGAGTACAGAAATTCCATCAAATTAAATGTAACCCATGAAGTACATGAAATAAACGAGAAACTGAGAGTGGGAAAACTTTATACATTGTGAAGGAATTAACAATTTTAAATCACCGTCCTCTTCTAATTTGTATATTTTTTTATAAATCCGAATCACCCGATTGAATAAAAAAAGTTTGAATCGAATCTTCTTAAAATTTTACTGCTACAGGGCATTATTATTATTATAATTTTTCATATGGCTATGTTTGAAAATCAATCCATACAAATTACAGGCAACATAAACAAGCAAGGGAAAGGAAGCAATAAAACAAAGAACAAGTAACAATAAAACAGAGAACAAGAACAAGAAAATAAATACAATGCTTATCACTGAATAGAGATGGTGACTTGTGTGTGTAAAAAGTTCATAGAGAGTTCATCGTGTTTCTAGCGTCCCAATAAAGTTTGGAAAAGTCACCACTTTTTTGGGACTCTGGGTCGAGTTCTGGGCAAGATAGTAGATGTTCATATTGCCTGCTTTACAGGTATGACATTCAATTGTGGTTAGTATACCGATTCGATTTAAATGTTCTGCCAAACAATAGTGCCTAGTTTTTAGTCTAAAGTTTGCCATTGATTCCATACGGGATTTATGACTATATTCTTTCCAACTTTCCTGGGTATCTTCCCAGCATTATAAACAATAGTTTACTTCTAAACTCATATAAATACTTAGGATAATTAACAGCAACATTCTTATTCCGTGTCTAGTCCGGATACGGACATGTTAATTCCATAGACTGGAAAGTCCATGAGGTCAGACAGGGTGGGAAAGGATAGGATCCCTACAGATATCTCCCCCGGGGGTGTTCGGTCAAAATTGAGGAGGCAACTAGCTAAGACTGACTCCGACCCTTGTGGTGCTATGTAAACCAGAGCCGCACACTTTAGCCCGAAGATGATATAGACCTGGTCTCGGACTTCCAGCGAGGGGACATAAAAACAACAATAACAACACAACATTGTTATAATCTCAATGTATTTAAGAATTTTTTTATGTGATAAGACAGCCGCTGATAAGGTATGAAAAGACGTTGTAATGGACCTTCATAATTAAGCTTCGTTAGAAATATTCTTTTCATATTAGTCATATATAATTAATTTGGTAATAATAATAATTAGCCAATATTTTTAATTGAAACAATTCTGTAACAATGTATGATACTTTTGCCCGATTTCAAATGTATTCAATAATTTTCTTCTGCACAGGAAACTCGCCGTTTGCTGCCGCCAACGCCGTTTATTGCCCGAGATTTGGAAGAAGATGCGATTATAGGTAAGACAACGTGCCTAAACCAGCTTATGTGAATAGAATTATACAGGGTATTTCAAAAAGAATCACCCGATTTGAAATGAGTATATTATGAAAAATATTGAACATAGAAACTTAAAATTAGTTTTATATTGCATGGCTAATCCTACAGTTTTTTTACAAACCAAATTAAAGGTGCTCAATATTCCCACCTTTGGATGCACGACATATTTCTATACAGTAGGCAAATTCATTCCAAACATTTACATGTCTGCATACACTGCTTCGACGGTTGTTATGCGTACACAGACAACCCGTGTCTTGGAATTGTTTACACCATCGCCTAATGCTCTAAGACAGTAGTCCCCAACCCCCAGGCCGCGAACCGGTACCGGTCCGTGGATCAAATGGTACCGGGCCGCCCAAGGAGCATCAAATTATTTCCATTTTATTTACTGAGGTGTATTTCTGTAGGGTTAGTGCGACTTTGTTGGGTTTGTGCTAATTTATACCTTTGTAACAGAAGAAATCTTGTAACTATTTTAAATAAGTTTATTGTTTATTAAACATTTCAAAATTATGAATTAGAATTGCAGTCATAGCCCCCCTCAGCGGGCCGCGGTAAAATTATCAAACGCTGACCGGTCCGCCACGATTAAAAGGTTGGGGAGCACTGCTCTAAGAGGTAGGAAATTCAATCTACCAGGGTTTAGTCGACGAAAATCACGCTGAACAGTTATTACGGAATTACACTTTGCAAAGCGTAGAACACAGAAGGATTTCTGTTGTGCAGTCGCCATCTTTACAAACACTGAAGTGGTGAGCGAAGGACGAGCGTTAGCGTTACTTGTCGGCAACTGCATGAAACTCGAGATTTTCCTCTTTCTGCCTATACATTATTCGATCAAAACGGATTAAAAGATGAATAGTTGTGATTTTTTAAATATCGGATGATTCTTTGATTTCTGTTGTGCAGTCGCCATCTTTACAAACACTGAAGTGGCGGGCGAAGGAAGAGCGTTAGCGCTACGTGTCGGCAACTGCATGAAACTCGAGATTTCCCTCTTTCTGCCTATACATTATTCGATCCAAACAGTTTAAAAGATGAATAGTTGTGATTTTTTTAAATGTCGGATAATTCTTTGATTTCTGTTGTGCAGTCGCCATCTTTACAAACACTGAAGTGGCGGGCGAAAGAAGAGCGTTAGCGCTACTTGTCGGCAACTGCATGAAACTCGAGATTTCCCTCTTTCTGCCTATACATTATTCGATCAAAACGGATTAAAAGATGAATAGTTATGATTTTTTAAATATCGGATGATTCTTTGATTTCTGTTGTGCAGTCGCCATCTTTACAAACACTGAAGTGGCGGGCGAAGGAAGAGCGTTAGCGCTACTTGTCGGCAACTGCATGAAACTCGAGATTTCCCTCTTTCTGCCTATACATTATTCGATCCAAACAGTTTAAAAGATGAATAGTTGTGATTTTTTAAATATCGGATGATTCTTTGATTTCTGTTGTGCAGTCGCCATCTTTACAAACACTGAAGTGGCGGGCTAAGGAAGAGCGTTAGCGCTACTTGTCGGCAACTGCATGAAACTCGAGATTTCCCTCTTTCTGCCTATACATTATTCGATCAAAACGGATTAAAAGATGAATAGTTATGATTTTTTAAATATCGGATGATTCTTTGATTTCTGTTGTGCAGTCGCCATCTTTACAAACACTGAAGTGGCGGGCGGAGGAGGAGGGTTAGCGCTACTTGTCGGCAACTGCATGAAACTCGAGATTTCCCTCTTTCTGCCTATACATTATTCGATCCAAACAGTTTAAAAGATGAATAGTTGTGATTTTTTTAAATGTCGGATAATTCTTTGATTTCTGTTGTGCAGTCGCCATCTTTACAAACACTGAAGTGGCGGGCGAAAGAAGAGCGTTAGCGCTACTTGTCGGCAACTGCATGAAACTCGAGATTTCCCTCTTTCTGCCTATACATTATTCGATCAAAACGGATTAAAAGATGAATAGTTATGATTTTTTAAATATCGGATGATTCTTTGATTTCTGTTGTGCAGTCGCCATCTTTACAAACACTGAAGTGGCGGGCGAAGGAAGAGCGTTAGCGCTACTTGTCGGCAACTGCATGAAACTCGAGATTTCCCTCTTTCTGCCTATACATTATTCGATCAAAACGGATTAAAAGATGAATAGTTATGATTTTTTAAATATCGGATGATTCTTTGATTTCTGTTGGGCAGTCGCCATCTTTTCAAATACTGAAGTGGCGGGCGGAGGAGGAGGGTTAGCGCTACTTGTCGGCAACTGCATGAAACTCGAGATTTCCCTCTTTCTGCCTATACATTATTCGATCAAAACGGATTAAAAGATGAATAGTTATGATTTTTTTAATATCGGATGATTCTTTGATTTCTGTTGTGCAGTCGCCATCTTTACAAACACTGAAGTGGCGGGCGAAGGAAGAGCGTTAGCGCTACTTGTCGGCAACTGCATGAAACTCGAGATTTCCCTCTTTCTGCCTATACATTATTCGATCAAAACGGATTAAAAGATGAATAGTTATGATTTTTTAAATATCGGATGATTCTTTGATTTCTGTTGGGCAGTCGCCATCTTTTCAAATACTGAAGTGGCGGGCGGAGGAGGAGGGTTAGCGCTACTTGTCGGCAACTGCATGAAACTCGAGATTTCCCTCTTTCTGCCTATACATTATTCGATCGAAACGAATTAAATGATAAATAGTTATGATTATCTTAAATCGGATGATTCTTTTTGAAACATCCTGTATTTTAAACATTACTACTACTGATACTATTGATTAAAAATCAACTTATTCGTTTAATTAAAGTAAAATATTAAATTTTTTTATTATTAATTTTGGATTAAAGTTTTTAATATTAGTTTTTTTTAAATATCAATAAAATCAATCATTATCAGTTTCTTCAACTGGCATCTAACATTAGAAGCATTCTTCTTAAAATATTATTCATTATAATTAGTTCGGTTGACTCAAAAGGAAAGGGTTTGGCTTTGAACACGTTGTTGTAGTTTTGCTAAATCTTACGTCATGGAAGAATAACAGTGAATTTCTAACCAAAATCAAGAAAGCGAACCAGTGATTTTTTTAAAAAACTTCCGGCAGATTCAATGAAACGACACGCTTTCCTCAATTCTTAACACTTTAAACCCGGTTTAAATTGTCACCTTAGAGGTAGGAAGAACTCGCGTGCGAAGTTTTGCATAAATTTGAAAATCCACTTATGCTACCGATGAAAAGCATCAGGGTGAGTTGGGGGTTGAATGACTGTTTAAAGATTTCCGTTAAAATATTTTTCATATATACGTGAAAGAAAAACGAATATCATAAAATTCCGATTTAAATGGTTTTGCAAGAGTTATCAAAATGAAGTACTATTAGTTTCATTCTGCTCCTTTTATGTTATGGAAGAATACAGGAAATTTCTAACTGGATAGTATGAAGCAAACAAATCGTTTCCTCATAAACTTCCTGTAGCTTCAATGAAACGACGCATTTTCTACAATTCTGGCTTTTAAATACAAACTTAAATTTTCTTCCGTGAGGCAAAAAGAACACATTCGAAGCTTTTGCCTAATTGTTAAACACCTACCAGGGCGTCAATGGTACACATCATTCGATGGACTATTTATAAGATTTCTGATAACATATGTACTGCATACAAACTTTAAAGAAAAAAAACAGTAAATCTCACTTAAAGCTCAAACTAAACAGTGTTCCATAAGCTATAAAGAATGCACATGAAGCTCTGCGTAATTTTTAAACACCAAATATACAGTCAAGGGGAAACATCATAGGTGGTTCAAAGTTTTTAAGATTCCCGAAAACACATATCGCACATTGGCAAGAAAATTGACACAACTCAAAAATTCAGCATTTAAGAAAAATCACCTTAAAGAATACTATACAGCTTGAACTAGCATTAGAATAAATTTGATACAACTGCCCTCAGCTGGACAAATTGCTAGACAGAGATGTGTCGCATTTCGTGTACGATGGGGCACTTCATACATATTTTTCAATGACATATCCTCAAAATTGCCATTCTTTGACTTGTGTCACTTTTCTTGCCCGGGTGCGATATGTTGTATTTAACCGTCAAAGAACAAAACAAGTTTCAAGATACGTTAATATAACAGTGAACTTTTTATCAATATATTTATCGTTCAGAAAACATATTAAACTGCGATAAAATTTAGAAAACGTTAAGGAAAATAGGATAAATTTTTGATACTTCGGCATAAAATCTTTAAAGCTTCTCCTCTTTTTTATTTTAGAAATCTCAAGTTCATTTTACTGTCATCTTTTTTGATTTTGTCTCTTCCTTCTGTAGATTATCTCAATATAATCTTTCAGGAAATGTTTTTGATCTTCGAGATTGTCATTAACTTTTATTATATTTTTTGTAAATCTAAAATAAGAATGAAGTAAGGAATAAATAAGATGTATTTCCTTACTCTTTAATAAATGCTTTTATTTCATAATTGTGATATATGGTTTCAATAGTGTCGAGTCGTTAATACCAAATTAAAAATTTATAAGTGATATCTGCGGTATTGCATTCTTTTACAACATGCCCTCATTCTCAGTGCATTTTCATAATCAAAATATATGACGATTGTTCTTTAAGGCTACTGTGTACTAGCTCTAATGAATTCGCTCATCTCAAAGTTAACCTACGGAGAAAGTTTATCTACTACTGGCAACTACATAAAATACCGATAATCCAGTAAAAATGGTATTTTCAGATAGCCTGAACATTTCTACACCTTGCAACAGGATTCATTTTATAAATGTCGTCCACCAAAGGAATTTATAATCGTTTAAAACACCATACCAGATTTCCCCCCGAATAATTTCAATTTTAAAATATTATTTTAATGTTTTTAAACAAAAATGCCCAAAATGTAATTTCTTCATAATTTCTTTCTCTACTACGGAGTACAATTTTTAAAAAATCTTTAAATCCATTTCGGCAATCCTTGGATAAATTTTCTCCATAGGGTAACATTGAGATGAACGAATTCAATAGGGTTAATACACAGCAGCATTAACTAAAATAAGATGTTTATTTTAAATTTTAAACATAATAAACAGGCATACAGTGCGAATCAACTTGATCCTGTTGCAAGTCATTGCAACGTAAAATTGTAATATCACCAGCATAGTTTATATCGCATTTTCCCCAAAAGATAATAACTGAATTTCAATCAGAGACTACCACTTAATAATTAATCGAACTAACTAAATTTAACTCAAAACAGTAGGATAAAACATTCTTTCTTCGCAGAATGTTACTAAAATCTCCCTTTCTTAATTACATCCGTCTTTTATTTCTTGTGACGAGGCGCGCGTTCAACAGTAAGACAAACATGAATTAACAAAGGAAAAAAGTAAAAATTTTTATATTAAAAAACTTTTAAATTGCTTTGCGATAAAGGACTTTTCTTTGAACATGAACCAAAATTAACTGTTTCTGAATTATCCGACGATCAGACTTGCTATAGGGAAAAACGTATTTGACCAAAATTTCATTTAACATTTTCATTGCAAATAGGAATGAAAATTTACTGAGATTTGACAAATCATATGTTTCAAGTTCATTAATATAATAAAAAATAGATTCCAGGTAATTAGTAACAACATTATAAAATATTCATACCGTCTACTTTACAAGTAATCAGAAAACGAAAATTAATTGCGCGATATTAATTTAGCAGACACTTCTGCGATTACATGAAGGAAGCATTTTTAGGCAAAACTTTAATTTTCAGGATTGTTATGAAAAAATTTTGCGGACCAAATTTTAAGCTAATGATTTACATGAGAATTCTCGGACCATTAAGTTTAGTGACAGCCAGCATATATTTTAATATGCTGGTTATCACTAAACTTAAGGGTCTATATGTCTTCGAATAAAATCAAAGATGTAAAATGAAAAAAATTAATATATTGGAGTTAAGCGGGGAAAAATGAAGGAATCAGACAGAAAATCTTCAGTGTACATCGTAATAATATTACAAAGTTTACAAAGAAATATAAAGAAAATAATCGTCAGATTTGTGTAATAATATTAGACTCATGAATGATTCAACACAGAATGAACGAATATTGAGCGAAGAGTACAAAGTAAGTTAAATGTAAAGCACAGATAGATAAAACAATCTCTATAATAATTCTCTAATTTTCAATTTATTTTATAAATGCTGGTTTTCAAATGTTGCACAGGGATGGAAGTAAACATGATTTAATTACCTGAGAAATTTATGTTAAAAAAAAGGAAAAATTTGTTGTCGTTTAATTTCATCTGAATGTAGCATTCTCCAAAACAAAGGAATGGATAAAAACTTTAAAATTATGTTTTATCTGGCATTTCAGAAATGGAGAATGTAGAGTAGCGTACATACACATTAATTTATGCAAAATTTTCTTACCCAAATCAGAAATAAGCAATTTATAGCTGATAGCTTTTTAAAAGAAAAAATTATCCAGTTTTTGCAAGCAAGTAAATAATGAGTTTAGACCATTAGTTTAGTCTTTTAAGGTTTATAAAGAATGTATATTTTTGACTTAGAATATGCGCTGCATATGAATGAATGTTTTTGTTGTTTTTTGTACATACAGACAAATAAATGAGTTAAAGAACTTTCAAAAGTATACAAGAATTTATCTTAAAAATTATCTTACCAAGACAGGCATTTTTCTCAAAATTCCAGTTCAGTCCAAAAAAGGAAATTCGTGCATTATTCACAAAGTTTTTTCTTGTTTATCTTGCTTAGTCCGGACATTCAGTTTCTTTACAAACTTTGGGGCCGTATTTTCTAATTTTCGGTGCACTCTTTCATATGAAGACATCAAAAGAAAACGTAGAAAATACATTTTACAACTTCCATGTCAAAGAACGTGTTCGCATGTAATCACATTCTCTTTCCACAGTTAAAATGGAAGTAATTTTACTGTTTATTCAATTTTTTTTTTCTGCTGTCGCCCTCCATTGAAATCGGCCATCTCAAGTGTTTGCGCTGAATGAAAGAAGAAGCAAAAGCCAGGTTCTCGTTCTACATTTTCTGAAGTTGCCTAGAAGCCGGGGAGATCATTATTCAAACATATTCGTTTTCTTTTTCCTTTTTTTTTCTTTTTGAGCATCATTCAGTAAGGAAAGTGCAGTTTAACGTTTTTGGTATATTATACATTGAAACTTCTTGTTGTGGATGTAGTAGTAACACACTTTCTTTTCTTTCGAATCCATCGCCGTTTATTTTGATTTTAGAAACAGACTCGTGCTATATTCTTATATATACAAAACAGTTCCGTAGCTGACTGACTCCCTGACTGACATACAACGCACAGACCAAACCGCTGGACATAAAGGGCAGAAATTTTGCACGGCGATTATTCTTATAGTCTAGGGGTGCACTAATACAGATTTTTGAAAACTTCTTAGATTTTTTTTAAAATTAAATTTTTAAGCTGTTTTTGTAACTTTTTTTAAGTTTGCATTTAAAATAATAATTTGACGGTTATAAAATTTATATCACGAGAAAGATCATAAAAATTCCTTTAAAATGAAATCTTTTTCGAATCTTTACCTTCATTTTTCTGATTTTTGGTGAATTTTTAAAGATTTAATTTTAGAATTTAATTTATTAAATGCTGATCACGTGATTTCTTTTACTGGTACTTTAAATAAATTTATCGTCATGTGCATAACAACTAAATAGACAAAAAAAAATTTTTCTTGCTAATGCGGCAGACGTTTGGACAATATCCAAAAAATTATTCAAATACAGTAAAAGAAATGTTACTCAAACTGTACTATTCTTTAGTATGTCCTATTAGATTTAATTTGAATATTTTCTTCTACATTATTTTGTCTATAAAAATATCCCTTATGATTTTTTTTATAAATATATATATATTTTTTACATCAATTGAATACATTGATCGTCGTATTTATTATATATATACGACGAAATAATATATATATATATATATATATATATATATATATATATATATATATATATATATATATATATATATATATATATATATAGAGAGAGAGAGAGAGAGAGAGAGAGATGGATAGATACCTAATGTGCTTTTATGTTATTTTCTATGTTCGTTAAAAATTGAGAAATTACTCTAGTAAAAGCATTTCTGATTGTAATATTTTAAACCTCATAACACAGTTCTACTACAGTTTCAATCAATATTTAAGATTTCATTAGCTTTACAAAAGACAGCACATAGAGAATATAAAACATTTATGGGCCCATAAAATAGAGGATGTACTACAATAATAAGAGATAATTAATTCAAATTTCCCACTTTTGTCTTTTTAAATATCATTAACACGTCGAGTACCGCGTTTTTCAAGCGACTTTTAAATTCAGCCCATTTGGGGGACTTCCGATGACCCTTGTTATTTTAAATATTATATTCTTAACCGATTTAAAATTACAAGACTTCTAAAATAATTATTTAGAAAAAAAGGGTAGTATACAAATCATACTTTTTTTTCAATTTATACACGAGTAAGAACTAAGCATGGGATGATAGATAATGCATTCTCAAACATAGATAATGAAAATTCTCAAACTGCCAAAGCAGGAAATAAAATGTTATTCACCGATGGTCCTCGTGGATACATTTTGTCACTAAAAAAATACAGTATATTTCCATATTTTAGTCCTCAGGATTGTTTTTTTCCTTGCTTAAATATTACTGTCTGCCTTCAAATCTTACTTATAATTATTCCATTTGTCATAATTTTTACAATAAGTTCAGTCAAAAATCGTCAAACACATGCCTATATTATGAAATAAAAGTTTTTTAAAACTTTCTGTTGCTACCTGATATTTTTTTTGTTTCGTGGCTTCGTGAAATACGTTAGAATAGTATAGAGTGAAATTTCTCAAGCTGACTACCCCTATTCGACGGCCACACCTCGAAACGTTCAAATTTTTCAGAACCGATTAAAGACTCCATAGAGCCAATGATATGGAAAAAATCTCTTTTCTACCGCCACCCCTCAAAACGGCCATCTTCGGAACCATGACTGGCCACCATAGATAAGTTTCACTGTGCGGTAAAACCTCGTTTACCCGGACTAACTGAGACCAAAGGCAATCCGGATAATCCTTGTAATATGGGAAGTAAGCAGAACAAAACCCTTAACTAAGCATACTTACAGTTTATTACTAGAAAAAAACTATGTTTTGTAACAAAATTACATAGTATTGTTTACAAAACATTAAATACATTATTATATATATATATATATATATATATATATATATATACAGTCAAACCTCGCTAACTCGAACCTCGATTTCACGAATTTTTCGATATCTCGAAGAAATAAAAATTCCCTTCAAATTTCCTATGCACTCAATGTTAAAAAAACCTTGATTTGGAGAATTTTTTTTGGCTCATCCCACGATAACTTGAAAAAATTTTCTAAAAGCAAAAAAATAATATCCAAAAAATAGAAATTTCAAAAACATAGAAAAGCTATTCAAACATTACAGTGGTAAAACCCTGCATAAACTTTAAAAAGAAGGGATATAAAGATGGAAAATAACACAATGAAATGACAACTTCTCTTGACCCTCCAAGATGGGAGTTGAAATTCTTGTTTATTGTTTTCTTATCTCGTTTAAGTTAGTTCCCATGCATAGGCAGTGACCATCGATCCTTTATTTAATTTTTTCTCCTTTTATTCTCCAAGGTTACTTTCTAGAGGGATTGGGGTGGTTTTAACAAAACAAAATGAAGGCATGAACAAAAATCAAGAGGTGGGTGGGTTCTAAGAAGATTGTAGAATTTCTTATCATTGCAACAAGGAGTGAAAGAAAATAAAACTACAGGTGTGAATGCATGCCTGTGCTGTCTTGCATTCAAGCTAGTGCCTCGATGCTCATGCACCTCGATAACATGGAATTTAATGACTTTGTCATCGTAGATGATACGGTAATAGTGTGTGGTCAGTGGGAGGACAATGACATCATCGGTCAGACGAAAGCTTCTTGTGTATTATCAGAAGAAGAGGAGGACAAAATCCACCATTTGCCACCAAATGTGAGAAACAAAGTACTATTTGCAGTGGACGCTTTGAGGAGATATGTTAAGTCAACCAAATAGGCAAGAGACATTTAAAGCCTCTGTCCACTTAGAAAGTGTATAAGATAAAATTTCAGACTCTTCTCTCAAGCAAACAACAATTGAATCGTTTTTCAAAGAATTTGGTAAATAGTGTTTATTAAAATAAAAATATGGATTACTTTTTAAAAAGGTATGTAAAAAAGCTTTTTTTCCTCTATTAATATTGATAACATGTGATTTTCGATAATTCGAATTTTCGTTATTTCGAATTTTTTTCTCTCTCCCTTCAAGTTCGAGATATGGAGGTTTGACTGTATATATATATATATATATATATATATATATATATATATATATATATATATATATATATATATATATATATACTAACTGAAAACCCGTACATCGCTACGGAGTACATTCAAATTAAATTCAACGGTCAATGTATGAATTAATACCATATATATATATATATATATATATATATATAATAAATACGATGATCAATGTATACAACTGATGTAAAAAAAATATATATATATATTTATAAAAAAATCGTAAGAGATATTTTTATAGACAAAATAATGTAGAAGAAAATATTCAAATTAAATGCAAAAGGAAATATTAAAGAATATAGTACAGTTAATATATTACAGTTTGAGAAACGTAATATCTTTTACTGTACTTTAATATTTTTTGGATAATGTCCAATCGTCTGCCGCATTAGCAAGAATTATTTTTTGTCTATTTATTTGTTATGCACGTGACAATAAATCTATTTATTGTACCAGAAAAAGAAATCACGTGATCAGCATTTAATAAATTAAATTCTAAAAATTAATCTTTAAAAATTCACCAAAAATCAGAAAATGGAGGTAAAGATTCGAAAAAGATCTCATTTTAAAGGAATTTTTACGATCTTTCTTGTGATATAAATTTATAACCCCCAAATTATTATTTTAAATGCAAACTTAAAAAAAGTTACTAAAACAGCTTAAAAATTTAATTTAAAAAAATCTAAGCAGAAATTTTCAAAAATATTTCTTAGTGCACTCTTACACTATAAGTAGAATCGCATTCAAAATTTCAGCCCTTTAGGTCCAGTGGTTTGGTCTGTGCGTTGTATGTCAGTGAGTCAGTCAGTTACGGAACTGTTATATATATATATATATATATATATATATATAAATATACTGTACATTGAATCAAACTAAAAAGCGAATATTTGGAGTACTTATAGTTGCGTTCTTGCTATTATAGTTAAAAATTATTATCTAATGTGAGCATTAAATAAAAAGAAGTCTCGAAATCTGATCCGGATTAACGAGGATTGGATAAAGGAGGTTTTACTGTATATGCAAAACAGTAGGGTATAAAAAACTGCATTGAAAATACCACAGTTGCAAAAATATACACCTCCAGCGAGCATGTCCTAATAGTGTACGTTAATTATTTATAACATGCAATTACTGTTATTAAAAACACTTGCTTATATGCAGTAGAGCATTTAACGTGATATAAAAATGCTTGTTTACACGCCTTTACACAACTAAAATCTTTAGAATTTTTTGTATTGTCATTGAATTATACTTTGCGAAAAGAGGAGGAAATTACAGGATTTATGACTACATTTGAGTTTAAAATTTTTTTATCCTATGTTTCTAGATGGTTACACAATTCCGAAAGGCACCAGCTGTGGCATTTTAATCTACATGTTGCACCGTGACCCAGATGTGTTTCCTAATCCGGAGGTATTCGATCCGGACCGATTCCAGCTGAGAAACACCACTAAAAGACACCCTTTTGCATACGTGCCATTTTCTGCCGGACCGAGGAATTGCATAGGTGAGTTCATTATCTGAGGCATGTCCTTTTCTTCGTAGAAGTAGAGTTCTAATCACTTCCTGTAAAGGGAAGGAAAATTTTTCAATAAGTTTCAATGAGTCTAAACTTCTCTAAATTTTAACTTCTATTTTTTTTTAATGAAAGGATTTAATAATGCACAAAACTCTTAAGAACATTTTAATTAAATTTAATTGTTTGTTAGTCTTGTTTTTTCTGGATTGCTACAGGCATCGTTTGATATACGAGATTTTAAACACATTGGGTTCTTCTGTTTGAAATCGGTTTTTAAACCAATATTCGAACTCAAACCCATTGACTATCATATGAAAAGATTGCTATAATTTTAGATAAATTGTTGCTTTAGACATATAACATTTAAGGTGACAATGAACCTTCAGATTGACAAAAATATGTCCCCAAAACGATTTATTTTTTTTCAGAAAGCGATTCTGCAACTCATCAGCTTTAAACTTAAAAAAAAAAAGTATATTTATCCGATCATTATTAACCGAGTTAAAAGTATTTTTTCAAACGTAAGCAATGGAAATGTTAGTCAAATTAAAACTTTAAATGCTATTTTCTCAAAAGTTTTCATGTCGTTTCGGTAAGTTCAAAATGTTTCATGCATCATATTCATAATTTTTGTTGAATTTTCATAAAATAATTATTTATATTTGTTAAAATAAAACTTATTAATAAATTCATTATATTATTTTAAAACAACTTAAAATTTTTACAATCAAAAATTTTTTTAATAAAGTTTTGCATAAAATAACCTATTTTTATCGATTTCTTTTCTAGTTTTTATAAATATGACTCTAAATCAAATATTGCTAGTAACTTTTATTATACCTATATAAAGGTAGCTTAAGAAAGAAAATTAGATATCTGATACAAAAATTGATGTGCATGGAGCATTTTTAAATAGAGTAATTAACAAACTGATTTTAATTAATATCTTAATTAATTGCATTCTTTTTTTTAATTTAGAATTTTCACCTCTAAACAATACTGTATAAGTATACAAAATTCCATAGTAATTGGTTAATAAATAAAAGAAAAAGTTTTTAATGGTCCATTGTTGCCTTAAAGAGTTAGTTTTTTAATTAATTTGATAGTGTCTAAGAGTGCTAGAATTGATTTAAGAGAAATAATTTAAGTGAACCAGTGATTTATGTTATGCTAGTTATATTGAAATGTGCATTATAACATACTTTATAGCATAAGTCATTATAACACACATCAGTGACTTTAATTCTTTGAAGTCTAAAAAGAAGTCATTAATTATACTTTAAATTATCAATATGATATGATACAGTTATAGAAAAATTAAGTTGCTCAGATGCATGACTGAAGATAATTTCTGATTGCATTTATTTATCTCAATCTTCTATTTTGTTTTTTTACTATGGAAATAACTGACGTTAACATTCTCTAAATGCCTCATATATTTTTAAAAATGAAATTTTTTTCAGGTCAACGATTTGCTACTTTTGAGGCAATAACTGTCATGGCTACCATTCTGAGGAAGTTCGAAATCAAATCCTTGGATCCACTTGATAAAGTTCATGTTGTAGACGAACTAGTGCTGCGATCGGAAAATGGCTTACGCATGTCTTTTAAACCTCGAAATATCACGTATTAGAAACCTCATACTTCACTATTTGTTCATTGTGTCTGTGTGCATTATGTTAACCGTAGTGGTATTAAATCTTATTTTATATGAGTAATTATGGAAAGATATCAGACATTACGAGACTTTCAGCTATTAAAAGTCCCAAAATCTTTAGAAGTGTTAAGGAGGAACAAGAAAAATACATTGTTTCGAACTAGAGAGTTTAACGAGAGCTTTTGGACTCTATACTTTTGCCTAAGTCCAAGAAACCGCGACTACGTTGACACGATATTAATCGTATTATTAAAGTAGATGCAATTTATTACATACTCACTCAAATTCTCAAGCTAGTTAGAAGAAAGTGTGAATTTAATAGCACCACTTGTATGATTTTAAAAAAAAATTCAATATAAATTAAAATACTTTCTAGAGTTAAAAGAATGATTTTACTCATATTGTCAAAAAAATATAACAGAACTTTAAGAGAAATGGCCAAAAGTTACTCAAGATTTCTCTCATGTTTTTCATATTACACAAAATGTAATATTGGTTAAAATTTAGAATTAAAATTTTTTTCTAGTATTTAAAGTTTTTTAGTTCTTTAAAATGCAGATTTGTGTTAATACCTCTGTCTATTAATTTAGCCATTTAAATGGTTAATCTGTTAACTAGGCTGATTATTCAGTCTTTGGTTTGAAAAAATTTTCCGAATATAATCATGTACGAATTTCGCATACGTCAGGGAGGCAAGAGATACCTCTTGCATTCTAATAGTTAAGACAGAGTACATAAACATAAATGCGACTAGAAATATATGAAAGGTGTGACCGTGTGGTGTTAAATTAAAATTTCTTAAAAGTTTAACACAATTTTTTTATTACTAGATTATGATACGTCAGAATGTGAGTACGTTAATCCTGTATCCCTTTTGCCTGATGGATATTCTATATCCCCATACCCCCTCGGAAGTTTCCCCCCTTTCAAGTCGGGGGGGGGGGGGGTCCGCACATCGTTCAATTTCTGCCTTAGTGGTCCGCAGACTTCTACGGGTTTGGGAACCACTGCTTTACATTGTTTAAAAGTTAACTTACATGTCCTAATGAATAAACTGTTACATCCGGTTGATTGTAAGAGCGGAAAAGCAGATGAGCGTACAGCGCCACCTATAGTAACATTCAACAATTAGCGTTTATTTTCTGCTGTGAACTGATTCTAAAGATAGAAAACAATACAAAAAGTGATTTTCTATTTAAAAAAGGCAGAACATATAGATATTATAAATTAAACCCTTAACAATAATACTGAAACGTTTAAAGTATTAAGAAAATAGTGTTTACGCAATCAAAAGATTTTAGAGTATAAACTTATATATAAGCTATAATTGCTTCTCTACTCATTGTAAAAGAATATTTCACCAGTTACCGCTGGGACTGAATTTTGAATTTTTTTTTTCTTTTCGAACACGTAAAGCTCAATTAGATAATTGCATTAGTGTATGAATAAAGAACATGCTCAGGATTTTAAATGAGGAAACTACTTTGAAATCTAGTGTATCGGCATTTAAACTCCCTCAGCATATTATCACAGTGTCCCAAGGGTTCTGCCAGACGTAATGAAGCATGTGAAAGATTAGGAAGATATTTTGTTCGAGATAAGTAGCTATATGGTCAGGTTAATCTGATTACAGGAGCACGTCATTAAATAATAATTTATATTTTCTATGCTCTAAATGATTGTATAATATCAATTTTTATTTCTATAAATTCTGCTCTGAAATAAAAATTCCAAAATTCTTCGAAAGCCCGTTGCAATTGATTTAAACATAAGGTATCATAATTTCCAGCATCTAGAAGTGTTTATAGAGCACTGAAATCGGACTATATTCATTCTTTTTCCAATGATCAGTAAACTGTTTTTGAAAGGATATTTTTAAGGTTCATTTGATGAAAGTAAAATACACAATAACGTAACGTAGGGGTTTACAAAATGATAATCTAAATTATAATTGTTTTAGTGTTATTTTAATCAACTCTTCAACAGGAGTGCTCGTGTACAAAGTGCAACATTTTCGTAATTTTGAATGGTTTGTTTTTACATGTAAGGTTTGAATGTTCTAAGCAGTTTCTATTTATAACTAACCCTTTCTAATGCAGGTCTGATTTTCTGACCCTTGTATTCCTCTCCATTCATTGTTAGTCGTGATTTGATCGTGGTAAACCAGCGATTATACAGGATTACAATACAACAGAAGCAGGAGTTGATCTAATGTGCAGCTATTACACGGTATCCCACATATCACGAAGATGGACAATCTCCTTGCTTTTTTAGGTTTTTGGACATAATAGGAATCAATTCGCAAGCTGTCTTTAGATCAAATAAACCGGACAGTTTTGAAATAAAGCGATTGTATCTGCATTCTTTGGCCTCTAATTATAATTATATATCAATTTTATCAAAATTTTATATCTTGTCATAAAACGCAGATTATTATTTTCAATTTGAAAAAAAAGAAGTTTATTGATCATGGTTTAAAGAGACGTTGCACTTTGTGCCACGCGCGCCCGCTGGTGTTCCAAAACTTGGCGCGCCCGCTAAAGTGTTAACTCTTGGCATAAGAAGAGAATGGCACTCAAATAAACTGGAGTGGAAATATAAGCTTTAAAAATTTTATAAATTGAGCCTTTAAACAGCTAAAGAGCAATCTAGATTTTAATTTTGACTCTCGTTCCAGCCACCAGGTGAGTAATAAAGAAAACAGATTACTTTAATACAGAAAACACTTCCCAAGATGCTTGGGAATTTATTTAGACAGTAATAAAATTTACTCATGTACTATTCAAAAGCTGACAATAGCAACACTCAAGACTCGCAATCACCTGCACATAAATATAGCAACACATTTTTCTTAGCGTATTTCTTAGTAAATGGAAGTCTCGAGGATCCAGTTATCTATCTGACTGAAAATATGAATAAAAAAAATTCATTTTGAACTCTATGAGTGAGAACATTTTGAATAAAAAGTGAGCCAAAGGGATATAGGGGTTTAGGTTATTAAAAAAGATACTAGAGATATAGGCACTTTACAACTTATCTGAAAGTACCTTGACATGTCATCACTTTCTCAATGGATGATAGTAAGAAACCATGAGTAGGACCAAGGAGGTATACTTATTTCGAGTACTGTAATAATCATTAAAATGAGCAATGTGACCTTATTTTGCGCTGGTTTATCTAACATCCCGGTTTAGCTAGGATCGTCCATTATTTAAGATACAGGTATCCCTTCAGACCACTCGCACTTCCGCCTGAAATTTTTAAATTAAAAAAAATTCTCAAAAATACTGTCTCTCGAATGTACAGTACAGACCTATATCTATTACATAATTATTAAAAAATATGATAGAATATTCTGTAATTCTGCAAAAATTTATGACGGAGTAATAAAAATGTGTGATGCAATAGTTTCGATATCCACACGATAAATCAAATAAACTTTCATTGGCTTCAGAAACGGCTTCAACTTTTCACTATAGTATTAATAAAGGACTGCAACAATGGATCCAAATGAAGAGATTCACAAGTGTAAATCGTCGTATTCGGGAAAATCTGGCTTACTACCAGACAATATACAAGGAAAAGAAGACGCAGACTGTTCAAACTACCTTGGATAACTTTGATTAAAACTTTCGAAGTATCTTCTGTCGCAAATTCTGAACCAATGGATTGTACTAACATAATAAGTAGTGATGACGAATTATAATTTAGGCTTTCTAAATACAATCTATCTTAAATTACGTATGGAAGTAAAAAATATATGTATGTGCATATACAAAAAAAAATGTTTGAAACTCGACTTACGACCAATGTATCGGTTCCTATCTCGGACGCAAGTCGAGGAATATCTGTCCAAATATACCTCCAAAAGTTATAGCGGGTTGTCGTTTTGTCCTAGTTGTATGGGAATCACTAAATTTAAATTGAGGAAAATTCTGTCTTCCTTTATCTATAAATTTGTATTTAAACCTGTAAATTACAATTTCCCCACATGAAACCCCCAATACCTGAATTTCGTAACTGGGGTGTTTGTAGCATAGATTGCAGTGGTTGTAATTTGTCCTATATTGGGCAAACCAAACGTGCCTTAGTTACGTGCATAACAGGACATTCTAGATATTACACGTTAAAAATTAAGAATTAATAAAATCAATGGTTGCCAAACACTCATGGGAATACGGACATCAATTGAAATTTTCCTGATGCAAAAATTTTTCATCATACTAATTGCACTTTTGAATTTAGATTTGCGTGAATAAGTCGCTGTTTAATTCCTCTGCTTTAGTTAATGATATGTCTACGCTATCTTTATCCACTGCTTGGAAATATATTTGCATGTAATTGGTCTATTTCATTTTATTCTTAATCCTTTGCATTACTACGTCTTCCCGAATCTATTTTTCCTCCATTTCTCAATATCTAGGCTTTATCTGTTAGCTTCGTTAACAGGCGTGTCCCGTGTGGAGTCCGATGGTCATAAAACTTCCCCCTTAATTTCGGACTTTTCGCTCTCGGACATCCGCCTCTTTCTTCTAGAATTTTTGGTTGTCGCCATTGTATCAAAGGGTGTCCATAACCCTCGTATTCATGAATTGTTCCTAACGACAATTACATCTAATGCTCTTCGGCCTGACGATGAACTATTAAGTGGTTCGTAACATGTAACCATCTTTTTAATGCATTGTGGAATTGAAGGAGTGTTGATTACATGTCGATGAATTACGTGATAAAGGAATATTTTTCAGGATTTCTCCTCGTAGATATGCGAAACTGGGAAATTATTAACGAGAAACAGCGATGAATAGAAAACTGAAGTTTTTAGAGATTTAAAGGAGCTAATTATTCTCTGTTCGTCCTATCTATGGGGCATTTTCCCTCACAGAGAAAGACGTTTAGAAAGATGTTTTGAAAGACGCATTAAGACTAAATAAACAGTAAAATGTATAATTTTCAATACAAACAACATACATCAGTAGCATTCAGGTTTTTTTTAAATTTGAATGCGATAAAATACTCCTTTAAAATGTATAAGATAGTAACAGGCACAAATAGCTAAAATCTAATGATTAATTTCTTGAATTTAATTTTACTCATATGTAAAATTCAAATATATTTATTCCTTTTATTTTGGTTACGTGATTATTCGTTTTATCCTTACTATTATTTTGTTTTCACCACTATCAAAAGAAAAATGCGTGATAAATATCTTTTTGTGGCACAAAAAACATGTCAATAGCTGAATACCAGGAGGATCTTTTCAGCCCGTTATGTACCGCAATGTATCTGGTGTGCATAAGTACAAACACAAATTTGTAATGAGATCTTTTATTCCACACAGGGTTTCTGATGGTCTGTCCTACATATGAGAAACTAAGAAACTTTCGCCCCTGACAATCATTATGAAATGTTTTAAATTTTCTCCTTCGTTTATTACCTGTCTTGCAATATATTTTCGATCACTTTTAAAGTGGTTTTCTGCAACCGGTAAACTTATCCGATTTTTCCTCATTTATTTGTAACTAGCTGAATACCCGTACTTCGCTACGGAGTACATTCAAGTTAAATACAACGGCCAATGTATGCAATTGATGTAAAACAATAAATTATATATATATATATATATATATATATATATATATATATATATATTTATATATAATTTTTTTAAACAAAATAATGTAGAAGAAAATATTCAAATTAAATACAACGGTCAATGTATGCAATTAATTTGTATGTTCAATATCCATAAAATATACAAATTTGAATTAAATTCTTTAAAAACTTCCATCTCATTTAGTCTAGTGGTTAAATTTTGTCTTTTACCGTATTTTAATAATTTTTTTGTCAATTTATTTTGTTGCTATGCACGTGACGCCACGTGGAAACCACGTGATCAGTATTTAATAAATTAAATTCTAAAATAAATCTTTAAAGATTAACCAAAATTCAGAAAAAGATATCATTTTAAAGGAATTTTTATGATCTTTCTCGTGATATAACATTTATAACCCTTGGATTATTATTTTAAATGCAAATTTTTAAAAAGTTACAAAAACAGATTTAAAATTTAATTTATATTTCTTAGTGCACCCCTACACTATAAGAAGAATCGCCATGCAAAATTTCAGCCCTTTAGGTCCAGCGGTTTGGTCTGTGCGTTATCTGTCAGTCAATCAGTCAGTGAGTCAGTTACGTAACTGTTATATATATATATATATATATATATATATATATATATATATATATAATACTCTAATATTCAAATGATATGTAATATGGGTCATAACTCGAAGAACATTTTCATCACGGGTGCTACTATGAGGATTTTGTATCCTAACCTTCAAAGCGCGAAAGAAGTAGTGATTTCTACACCATACGATGTCACCATTTAGTGGATACCTTACAAGCTAAGGACATTGTTGTTGAAGCAAAGTAGGTTAAGATGAGTGTTTGCCAGAATGACGCTTGAGAGCAGTGAGGTGAAGGAGACCTGTCAAGCGATTTACTTAACCTAAAATTTTGAAGTGAAGTAAGTGACTGAAATTAAATAGAGGAAGTTGTACCTGCCCTTTGAAATAACAAAGCAACTGCATTAGTGAGATAAATTTCCCTGGGAAAACCGTGTAGAAAAGCATCTATAATAATAGTGAAAAAATGTATATATTTACTGCAGATTAGACACGGTGGGCGGACAGAGCCGTAGAGAACATTATTAGTTTGACAGTTTGTGTTTGGAAGACTGTCCTAATGTTGGTTGTAAATCTGTTTAGGTAAATAAGTGTCTTACGCTGAGGTACTTCCTTAGAATGAAGATACTTCTGTGGATGTTTTTATTTTGGGATAATTATTTTAATTCTTAAAGACGATTAGAACTTATATGCACCTTTAGGGAGACTAGTCCACAGAAACGGAAATACTTTAAAAGTGCAGTAATTTTATGCTTAATTTTATTTTGTTTATCATTTTAAAATTTCTCTACTGCAAATATTTGATTATGCAGGAAAAGAGTTAAAGAGTTTTTAAAATGCTGTAAATTATTAAACTGGCATTTCAGGAATCAACTAGATTTCCATATCCTAAATCAATTACATAATTGAAATGACAATTACATTTTGTTAAATCTCCCTTTACGTCTAACTATGGATGATATATACAGTGGAGTCCCGATAATCCGAACTTCGGTAATCCAAAAGTCCGCTTAATCCGAAACCAAAAGTCAAAAAGTTTTAAGGTTACAATGAAACTACAGTGATACTAAGTAATATAAAGTATATTTCTGAAAATTATTAGAAAATTCAAAGTTAGACAACAGTATAATAAAGTAGAACAGAGCAGAATAAACAATACGTGTTTATGCTAATGCTAAACTGACATTAACAGTAAAGACGCTGTGGTTGTCTGTGAGAGTGGGCGTGTCAACTGAACCCCTCTCAGCTCCACACGACCGCACCTCTCCAACTTCGGTCTGCAAAACTTCGAGCACTGTGACGACGTCACATTCTGACGTATTGTTAAAACAACTAGTACAGTACACTCTACTGTACTGTACTAGGCAGCGTTCCGCTCTCTTATCATCCATTTCGTCCCGAGATTTGGTTATGTTTAGATAGACCTTATAAAATAAACTGTGTAATCACACGTAATATGTAATATTTATGCAATCCCATGTTATTATGTAATTTAAGTTTATTTTAAGAATGACTTCGCTTAATCCAAAAAATTCGTTAATCCGAAAAGGGTCTAGTCTCAATCATTTCAGATTATCGGGACTCCATTGTATTTTAAAATATTTTACTATGAAAGAGAATCTTTTCATCGCTCCAAATAATATTTTATTGTAAAGATTGCAGGATAATGTTAAGTGCCCTTTTATATTTCCCAACATCGTTTAATAATTCTCATTTTATTTAGAAACTACTATCTTTTGAGTTTCAATGGCCTGAATATTTTCAGCAATGTGAAAAGATTAACTGGAATTATAGTTGAATCCTAATTTTTTTAAGCATAATCTACCACCGGCATCCGGTTTCTAATGACAAACCGCCGCGATAGCACCCTGACGAAGGACCAAATACAGACACACTATTCGCGTCCGGATGGCCGTCGTAACGGTGAACCGCCGCACCATACCAACTGATAGAGCTCAAGCCAAAATTAATGTCGAGGTAAAATTTTGTGCTACGAAAATCGAGTATACCAAATCTACCAAAATCTAGCTACACGTCTAATTATGCCATATAAAAACATGTACATAAACAAAATTATTTCATATTCAGTAAATTACTTTTGCTAATTTCACTACTTATCACACATATTATTTTTAAATTTTACAGTTTGATTGTATGTTACCTGGGCTGTGTAATACAAACATTTCAACTTCTTCACACATAATTACATATTGATTTAGAACACAAATAAAATTCAAATGAAAGTGGGAAATTATCCACGATCAGGTCACTTACAACCCCTCTAATAAAGTTTTTGCAATAAAATCGCAATAGAAGCGATTGCGAGTTCAACTCTCAAACACAGCAGGTAGACTTTTACGTGATCTTCCCATCTCTTGTATCTAAAGGTGCAATGGTCCGTATCGTCGTATTCTCTACAACCACACGTGGGGCTTTTATCATGGAAACGCTGCTGATAAGCTCCAACGCTACCATGTCAGGTATAAGCTTGATTTAGGGAAAAGTCTGCACAGTCTATTTTCTTTTACCTCCAGAAAGATGTCGAATACTCTTCTTCCTGTAATTACTGTTTCCCATCTTGTTTGCCATTTTCTTTTGTTTTCTTTTTAATTTTATTGCTTATTTGAATTCGAGTAAGTTTGCATGTATATTGTATGTCTTCCAACTTGGTAGCTTCTTTTGCAGCTTGATCAGCCTCTCCATTCTCTTTTATACCTACATGGGCCTTAACTCAATGCAGGTATATCGTCATTCTACTAGTGTTAATAAACTGTTTTAGTTCCTCAATTTGTATACTTTTGTTATCGACCACACGTAGCGTCTGCAGTGCCTTTCTACTGTCACTATAAACATCTACGCAGGTTTTATTACATATTAATGCATCTTCAAGTGCCATCCTGATGGCCCTGACTTCCGCAATAAAGACCGTAGCATTCTCTGATATTCTTTCCCTTCCCTCTTTACTTCCCCCGTAACCATCATATCTTAAATAAGCCCCCCCCCCGACTTTATTATCTATTTTGTAGTCGTTCTTATAATAAGACGTAGATATCTTGGCTATCTTGCTCGATGTCCACTTTGTAGTCACTATTTCATTAGATTTACTTATTTTCACCTATCTAGTTTCACAGTTTTGACTGTTACAGCATATCTCATCAATTTCTAAATTTTTCCCTTCTACGAAAGTACAATATAACTGATGTTCAGCCTTAGCTTTCAGATCTAATGGAATATATCCCACCAGTACAGCTAACGCTTCAGTGGACGCTGTCCTGTAACACTTTGTCAAAATAATCTAAAACGGTCTTTGTAGTTGTCTCAATTTCATTTTAAATTTTACAGTTTGTACCCAGTTTGTGACCCATAACGTAAAATCTTTTCAATAACGGCTTGATAAATTTCCTTTGCCATTTGAGATCTTAAACCCCAAGTCTTACGCGAGATCCTTGTTATCTTATTATAAATATCTGTAAAGCTCGTTCTTTTGTCTTCTCAATATGAGCAGAAAAATTTAAGTTCTTGTCAATATACACTCCCAAATACTTTATTTCGTCACTGTAGCGTATATGCATGTTATTTAACTTTATTATTGGTCTACAAGTGATTTCGCCTTTATGCCTATAATGCATAGACATTTGCCTATACAAAATTCCAAGTTGTTATCATTAGCCCATAATTGACATTTAGCTAATATTTCATCACTAAGTTCCGTATATCTGTATATCGCATTACTTCTTATCATTATGAAAATGTTATCTGTGAAAGCTTGAACTTTTACCCTCTCATCCAAATCCATTTGTTTAAGTAGCTGATTTATAAAAATGAGTTAAAAGTATTAGTCCCACAGACCATTGTGTAACCCCCACATGATAACGCCCTTCATCCCGTTTTAAGATGACTCTTCTGTCTGTTAGATAATCTATAATCATCATTAATACGTCTAAAGGGATTTTCAACATTCTAATTTCATTTATAATTTTAGTTTTTTCAATTGAATTAAAAGCGCTCTTGATATCCAATGCAATTAGGCATGTGTTTGCCTTGTTTTCCCGTATGGTATTCATAACTTTAACCAAGGCGTCTACAGTCTGCCGTCCGCGCCGGAATCCATACTGAGCATCTGATATTAAGTTATTGGTTTCCAAATAACTAACTGATCTATTGGTTAGCAATTTATCCAGTATTTTAGACATAATTGGGAGTAAACAAATTAAACGATATGAGAGACCAGCATGGAATCCTTACTCTCCTTGGGGAAATATAGAACTCTAGCTTTCTTCCAGCAGTCCGGAAATGTTGATTTTTTCCAACATGTGATATACTTTCAATAGTAACTGTTTATTGATTGTGAAAATTTCGTTAACTATGTCCAAGGTGAAACCATCCTACCCCAGTGCTTTATCTTTCGGCATACCCTTGATAATATTATATTCCAACTCATTTTCAGTGATCTCCTTGGTATCGTTAACCAATTGCCGTTCCCAATTTTCGCACTGCTTTTTATATGCAAAATGCTTAACTGCAAGAAGCCATTCTATTTCTTCTTCTTCAGTTTTTAATGTATCTTCCTTATTTTTTATGCCATTGCTAACATAAGCGCTGCTATGTTAGAGATGGACCACATCATAATTTTCATTGAATTTAGGATCTGGATTACACCCGAATGTAAGATACTTAAATTTATAGTTTAAATTAAACCTTATAACTTTACCATTTTTGTGTACTAGGATACCTAAATTCCCGTGATATAAATAAATAAATAAATATGTGAGTGTATATATGCAAACACATATATGTATATAAGGATGTGACATTAAGGATGTGACATAGTTACAAATATCGAAGTCACGTGCTCATTAAAGATGTAAAAATTTATGTAAAAGATAGAAATTTCAAAAATAGAAATTCATACTAATCTGGAGCTTATTATGGTCACACAATTTTTAAGAGGCTATACAGAAATTATTTTATTTCATATTCAGACTTGAAGTGAAAAGACAACTTTCTTTTTTTCTAGCGGAGGCACTTGTCGTGTAGACATTCGCCTATAATTCACCGCAGTTTGCTGGCCATTTTATTATGGAGGGAACCATATAGGCGGACCAGCATTACTCCCTATGGAAGGGACGACACAAAAGGAGGTATTTTAATGGCGGGACGCCGGGATTCGATCCGAGCACCGTCAGCACCGAAAACCAGCGTACTGTAGCAAAAAAGCCTAAATTTTAAAAATTTATAAAAACTTAAAAATTTATTTCCAGTTAAAAAGACCCGTTCTCTCTCGTATGAAAATATAATAATTACTGTCATAACCCCATTTAGAATCACAAATTAGAGACTTTATTAGTTTCTAACCTTGTCTACAAAAGGCGAAAAACTCACAAATGTTTGTTTATCAGGAGTCAGAAGAGTAATAAATACTTCGTCAGTCTTATTGTCCAGGACCCTGGCTCAATCTACGTGTGATCAAAGTATAACGCAAAAATTAACTTCATGCGTATTATGAAGGTCCTTGATCTATGCTTTTAAGAAAGGAATATGGATACTGGGGAGATTGTTTTATAAATAATTATAGTTCTGCATCTAATTAACTGACTGGAAGAATTTTTCTCCTTTTGGAAATATCAATAGTGGATAGATAACCTTGAAAGTTTACTACCGAGAAATAAATATCACTTTCATGTAACATTTATTTTATTTTTATTTTATTAAAATTATATTTAAATCTTAGGGTATTAGACGCAATGAAGATAACATGTCCTCCAAATAAAAGAAAAAGAGTTTAAATCATAGACCTCGGTGCTTTGTATTTCATTTGATATATCTGTTTTTGAAGGAATTTTGAACTGTAAAACAGAAAAATAGACATAAGAATACACTGAAAGTGCAAAGTAAATACAATTAAAAAATCATAAAAATTTGCTCTTTTTCAAATATAAAAAAGCATCAAAAATCTACTGAAGTATCAGTGAATCATACGCATACAGGGATCAGCTTGTAATTTGAAATCTCTAAGTAACAAGGATTGGTTCTGCTGTTCAACACAATATGAAGGGTCAAATTTTCAAGTGGGAATTGCTTTAGATTTCACTTTTCGTAGATATGTATCATCAGAAAATTTTTGAAAGTGTGGAGGAATATTTTTAGATTAGTTTGTTTTAAAAAATATACTTTATATCTTAAGAGGTCCTCTTAAGAAATTGAGAAGAGGTAAACCAGTTTGATTTCTCCAAGTATATGAGTAATCGTCTTTTGGTAAATCCCATGATTATCGCACAAATTGATCCAGACGTTTGAAATACTTGAAGCATTTTTGTGCAAAGGAATCTGTCATTATTTTTATAAATCTCAGTTAAGTTCTACATCTTTGCTTTTTGGCGCTACGAGCTTGTATCAATACAAAATGCTTTGTTTCTCAAGAAACTTGTATATTTTTCTGAAAGTTCAGAGTATAAAGTTAAAATTGTGCGATGGATATCTCATAAAATCAAACACTTTCGTAAATATCAGCTAATACACAATTTTCACAGGTACATATGTATGAAATATCATATAGGATTTAAGGCCCAAATCATTTAAAAACAGTTGAAATAACTGAATCGGACCTCTGAAGACTTATATTAAACCGTTTACAAGTATGGTAAAGTCATACAGAAACGGGATATCTCGAAAGTCGTATTATTTCCATCAAAGGCATACTTGCCTCCATTCGCAATGTCAAAGTGCTTCATTATTTTTAATTTTCTATCATAGATCAACAGTCACAAAATATAGACTGAAACACGTGTTTTAGTGTGTCACTGGGAGGACTGATAAAGAGATCGCTGTTAATGAAAAGCTCCTTTGACGCAGAACGCGCTGAATCTCATTAACCAGTCAACGGTACAGTCGTAATTCACTGTGATCTGATCGTAAGAATGCATTTTAAAGTGCTTTCAGGGTGGCTTACATGTCCAGCATACTTTTCATTAAGACTGCATTTCCTCAAAATGTCCCAGAGGTTTTGTCTGATACTGGATATCCCGCCAAGCGCGTCAAGCAAGAAGGCAACGAAGTGTGACTTAACGTGTGGAGTGATGACGGTTTCTTTAAAAGCTGTCGAGACAGAAAATGGCGGTAAAATGGGATGCCCTCCCCAGCACGGAAGTTAATTAATGGAATCAATGGATGGAAGAATGAATAATCAGAGGTCGACAACTGTCATGGCTGTTCTAGGACATTTAGATATGAAACTAGTAGTGTAATGAGAACAACTTGTAATTCAATTCTTATACGGGTTTTACTATCTGTAATCCCTCGTTCTACTTTCTGTACGCTTCATGGGTGTTGAAACTTTTTGCTGCTTCCGTTAAAGTTCCATCGTAGATGGAACTTTTCATCATCCGCCGAGGAAGATTTTTGAAGCTGTTTTCTACACTTCGAGAAACAGGAAATATTCATAAAATATAGTAAAAAGAAACAGGGGAATGAGCAGAAAATATTAAGAAGTATTGAAAATACAGAGCATCTGAAGACCTTACAGAGCAACCTTAATCGGAGTTTACAGGAATTTTATAACTTGCAGTATTCTCGGAATTAAAGCCGGGGAATCTTGTTATGGTTCTCAAATTTGAAAACAACCACAAAAATATTTTCCCGTGGATTTATTTTTATTTAAAACACTTAGCTGAGAATAAATTAATTGCAAAGTTGTTTATCAAGCATCCGATAATTCATACAATTGTTTGGACACATATTTTTACAGTTATATTTGTTAAATGAAGTGGTTTTAAGCATAAATTATAATTCCTTATTAACATCATCAATTCAACAGCATCTATTACCATGTAAATACTTTTGTAACTTAAACAGATTGATACATCTATTATTTATTCCCTATTAAGCTTTATTTCCATTTCAGTGAAATCTAATGACAGCAAACGGGCTCCTAATTTCAGAGACTATGCCGTGGCAGCATGCTTTAATAATATAATTTCTTATCTTTTTCTAAAAAATACCAATGGGTGCTACCGATATATTGATTAATCTGAATTTTCCTATACTGATTTGTCTAATTTGGAAAAATATAGGTCATATTCACTGTTTGAAATGATTGTTGTTGATCTAATGGATTACACCCTCTAAGGCAATTCCTATTACGTAAATCTCCCAACCATATCAATTTCTTCGTACTTCATTATTGCCCAGTGGTATAAGTATTCAAATTTTCCAAATATTTAGGTAAAGGAGATACCCTAAAGGTATTCAAAAACCCTTTTTTATGAATTTCAAAATATAATGCAAGAGAATTTGGAATATAAAAATATTGAAACGTGAAAACCTCTTATCAAAATAATTTCTTATTTATTTAGCAGATAAAAGTTTTTAACTCTAAAGTACGGAAAAAATACGGTTTTCAGGATTTGGGACATGTTCTGAAGTTTTTATATAACTGTACCGATTCCATATAAAAGAAATTAAATGCATTTTATAAAAGGTTTGTGGGAAGACTTTCATTTTTTACTTCAAAAAAAGGTCTAAACAAATCAGGACTAACAGTTTAAAATCGATTTCGAGCAACGACAATAACCATGCGCACCGCGAAATTCAAACCAACAGAGTCTAATTTCTTAAAGGTAAAACTATTATTTTCTTTTCATTCTACGTTGTCAAATTTGCTTATTAAGATTGATGAATAGAAGGAATTGAAAAATTGCTTCTTTAAATCCCAGTTTCGTGATTTAAAGAAACAATTTTTCTTTTTGGTGTGTGTGTGTGTGACCTAAGTCGTGTTACTGCCGTTAAAGAGGATTTTAAGGGACAGGAGGAAGGAGAAACTTCAGTCAATACCAATGACATTTCGGATTACGAGGGGAAGTGATTTTGGAAATCAACTCAAAATCTTCAGAGGATACATTTTACTTAAAATTCTAATAAAGCTATTTTGACTGACTCTATGTCAATTCATTAGTATCAAGGTTTATGAAATTTATTCTAAATTATTGATCTACTAATTATTTTACTAAGAAATTTGGTAAAATTAGGTCTTCTCCATGTTATGTAAATATAATTATTAATATCGATTTAATCTCAGGAATGCATTATTAGAAAAACTTATAATGCCTTTAATGCTTTACTAATTTACTAACACATAAGCATTATATTATTGAGTAATGCCCGAAGCTGAGTTTTGGTATTACAAAGAAAATTAACTTTTGAAAAATTAACTTTATCTGGATCGTACAATAATCTTAAAATGTGACTGGATTGATTTATGTAAATTTAATATTTTTGAAAACTACCTCTTTAATGGCTTGATTTTCTTTAAACAGATAAAGGGTATCCCTATGGGAAATAGCTTCTCTAGCGCCTTTGCAAACATCTTCTTGCATTCTTACGAAACTGAATTTCTTAACTCAAATAATATTACCGGATTTAGGTATATTGATGACCTTATAATTTTTAACTGCAACGATTTGGAATTTCTTAATCAAATCCACCCAAAGGAATTCATTTTAAACAGGACTTATGATAATTATCATTTTGCGACGTATCTGGATTTAAAAATTAAAATTCAAAATAGCGAATTAAAACTTGGGATATATGATAAAAGATTAAATTTTAACTTTGAGGTTATCACGTTTACCAATTTCCATAGCAACTTGAACTACAAAATTTATTATATCTTCTACTCACAACTATACAGAATAAAAAACATATGTAACAACGCTGAAGATTTTTTGGAGGCATGTAGCATTTTCGAGGGAAACCTATGTAAGAACAATTTCCCTAAAAATTTCGATAATTTAAAAGTTTAAAAAAAATGGCACTTTGACTCAGGAATTTTTAAAGACGTTTAGGATAGGATTTCTGTTTACATTTGTTTAAACTTCAATGGGGTGTGGCGCTGTGGTTTTGCTACAGTGACGTAACTACAAGGGTAAAATTGGCTGTTGTTTCGCCATAACCGTCACCTACGGAATTAGGGTATGTATGCATCTTTGGCTTTTCATTAGGATTGTATGTGTACTTGCATGTGTGGTGCGTTGAGCTCTTACTGTAAGTTGTCTCTGTCTTTTCATTTTCCTTTGACTAAATGTTCCAATGGGGAACTCGGGGTCTTGGGATGTCTTTTGGTTATACCTGCATCCTATTCAGAATGTTCTCGTTGAGGTAACTGATTTAGTTAGGCTCCCTGATGACGAGACCAGTCGGTTACCTCGATTTCTGGTTCAGTACCGGCACTATTACAGAATCTTACTTCTGGTGCGTGGAGCCCTGAGTGCTTGATTTCTGTTTGTTTTTTGTCTGCATTCTTCTTATAATTATCTAGCCCTGTTGGATTACTTATTTTTGTTATATTTAATTTTTGAAATTTCACAAATCATCTTACGTCATGTTTTTAACCACTTTCCTAAAGTAACTCATGAATAGTTAAGCAAATACTATCTTATCGCATGTGGTGATGAAATTTTCTTAATGTAAGAGGATTAAAATTCCTCTAAGCATTAGTTATCACGATCACTTTAAAGTAAAAGTAGACACAAAACGGATCTAACGAATATGGGAAATAATATTTGAAGTGAGTTATTTCCTGAAAAAGAAACTGGATAACGCATAGCTGAATAATACACAGATTAAGCAACTTAGTAAAGCACTGATTTCCGGATCAGTGCTTTACTGAGTTGAGCATTGCTCAAACTGTTTAACTTAGTTAAACCTAGTATAACCTTCGTTTGAATTCTGCATTAAGTCATTCAATCCCCTTAGGAAAATTTTGAAATGAACCGTTTGACAAACTTTTACAAATGTCCTTGGGGGTAAATATTGAGCATTGTAGAAAAAATTATAAAATTTATTATAATATGTAAGTATTAGCTGAATACCCGTACTTCGCTACGGAGTACATTCAAATTAAATACAACTGTCAATGTATGCAATTAATGCCATAAAAAACAAAAAAAACTATTTATAAAAAAATCGTAACGGATATTTTTATAGACAAAACAATATAGAAGCAAATATTCAAATTAAATCTAATAGAACATACTAAAGAATATAGAACAGTTAATATAGTACAATTTGAGAAACATTTATTTACTGTATTTTAATATTTTTTAATGATGTCGAATCGTCTGCCGCATTAGAAAGAAAAAAAAATTGTCAATTTATTTCGTTGTTATGCACGTGACGCAAAATTAGTATAAACTATCACAAAAAAAGAAACCATGTGATCAGCAATTAATAAATTAAATTCTAAAAATGAATCTTTAAAAAATCACCAAAAATCAGAAAAGGGAGGCAAAGATTCGAAAAAGATTTCATTTTAAAGGAAGTTTTATGATCTTTCTCGTAATATAAATTTTATAACCCTCAGATTATTATTTTAAATGCAAACTTAAAAAAAAGTTAAAAACAGCGTTATCTGTCAGTCAGTCAGTCAGTCAGTTACGGAACTGTTTTATATATATAGGTGACATACTGCTTCGTTAACATCGCAAAGAAACTGGCAAATATGTAGGGAATGACTTTTAAAACTCTGATTTATCTTTGCTAGGATAATGGATTCAGTTCTTTGAATGGAGACCAGGCTCTAACAATTGGGCATCACAAGAGTTGTTTAAAAAGTTTGGCCCCCTGTAAACGATAAATTATTATAAACGGTAAGCAATATCGTTTAAATTCCAAAGAAAAACAAACAGGCTCTTTCCAATGTCCCTCACTAAGGAATACTATCAAATAATGTAAGCATTTTTAAAATTACATCACGGTCTTCAGGTGTTGGGTGCTACATAATTTTCACAATACATGTAAGTAGATGGGCAAGAATGTATTTAGTAAGTTAGTTCAAGTAAGTTATTCATACATAATATTCACAATACTCTTCTTTGCGTATTATCAGATGCAAAAGAGATTTTGTATTACTTCTATAAATATGAGTACAGTGAATTTTTATGTTATACATAGTGCAACCTGAAAAATTACCTCTAGTATACTTTTATAAACATAATTTCGTCTATATCAAATCAGTTCCAAGAAATTTAGACGGAAATGTTAAAAAACCATGCGTTTTCGTTGGTAATTTTACAAACATTATCAAAGTATTATAAATTCAAATATCGATCATTAAAACAAATACCTCGATTGACCGTTTTTTCAAGGGACTTATTTCACTGATCGACAAATGAAGGAAAACGATAGATGCGAGATCATAACAAAGGAATATTATCATCGGGACTGGATAAAGTAAGCGACATATGCGGGAAAACGATGATTCGAGAAACCATCTATCGAGGTTCCGCTGTATTTTGAATTTTTACTGAATAGAATGTGTCAATGAGAAACATTAATTGCGATCTATTGTTTAAATAAGATTTATTTCATTTTCCATCTATACACTAGACTGCGAAAAGCATAAATATTAAATTGATTGAAAAATGTTACTTCTTTATAGAATTTAGTAAGTTACTCTTATCTTTTGGGCTTTTGGTGGCCTTGTAATAAGCGGCTTTCGGTTCTGATCGTGCTCGGATCGAATCCCGGCGCGCGCCACTAAAATACCTCCGTTCGTGTCGTCCCTTCATAACGAACGGTAATGCTGGTCAGCCTATATGGTGCTCCTATAATAAAATGACAATCAAAAACTACGGTGAATAACAACAGGAGAATGTCTAACGACAAACTGCCTCCGGATTAGAAAAAAAAAATCAGGTAGTCTCTTCTAATAAAACTACTTCGAGTTATTAACGTAGGATTACTTGTTGCTTACCTCTTTTGTATGTATATATGTATGTATGTGTTATGTATATATGTATCTATATATATGTACGTATGTATGCATATATATATATATATATATATATATATATATATGTCAAAATTTTGACGCATTATGGTACTTTTCTGTTTAACTGCTCACTGCTTGCCCATGCGATACAGACTGGGTTTGACGTTCTGCCAAAATTATAACTCGCGACTCAGGACAACTGAAATTTTGCTTTCCGGAGGTCCGTTATGGAGGAACGTAATCCTACGTTAAAACTCTTGCCTTTTATGAAAAAAAATCAAAGTTAAGTACAAATAACTAACTTACTGAATACATTCTTGCCCGTCTACTTACATGTTTAAATAATCAGAAACTGTGCACATAAAGTGCAACTCCCGGAAAAACCTTCCACAGGTCATTACTATTTTGATTCACAAATATCACTCCTACTTATTTCAAATCATCATTTGGGCGATTTCCAAGTATTTCCAAATTTATCTAAAACACTTTCGTGAAGAAAATTTCAAAACTGACGTAATATATGTTTAAAAGTCCTCAATTTGCTTTTGACTATGATCTTGTTTGTGTGGTGGCCGTAAAAAATTATACAATGCAAAAAATGTGTATGAATGCAATTCTGAAGGCTTTATTCTAGGAAATATTCCATTAAAAAAATATTGTTCCCACTTTCTTAGATTAGAAAAGATTTATGCAAACACGCAGAAAGCATACTAAGTAAATAGCCATCTGCTAACCAATGTAAAAGGAATAGAAAAAAAAACTAATTTGAGCACTATTATGAAAAGAAAAATCAAATATGACGTAGAATATTTGACATAAAATCCCCAATGTAATCATTACATGCATCAATGAAATCATATACGTTTTGAGCTCATTTGGCTTCATAGTAATCACAAAAAGAAATCCACTAGTAGCTGCCAGTTGAAAAGCTCCCTTATGCAAACAGAGATTAGTTTCAAACGTCTGACAGCCTCGGGCAATGAACATCATTATCGGTAAACCGTTTTCACTGAGTAAAGCTATTTCCTGAAGATGCTTTCACGGCTCACTAACTCCAAGTACGATTCGAAGATTTAGTGTCAAAGAAAGTTAAAAAAAAAATCCCCTTGCGTGAATTCAGAATGTGCAACAAAAAAAAAATTCCACGGGAAAATATGGCCATTATAATTGTTTCTAGTGTCTGTACAGGAAGTAAATTGAATTGCCAGTGAATTATATGTAAATACTTTTACAGGGAACGAAATGCAGTAAGAGTCTTCTCAAGATTTACCGGGGTATTAAAAGAAATTTGAAATAAGCGTAAACTTCTCCCATTGCCTTTTTATATACTCATACATATAATTTCATAGATCAATAGTTGACTTCTTAAAAAATCTTTATGAAAAATCAATGGGTTATGTAAAAATGCAAACGTTTCTTTAATATATTGAAATGCTGTTTCCAAACTTTAATCGTGCTAGTTATTTACATTTTATCCTTAGTGTAATTTCACGACGCGCCTCTCTCTATGAATACATCTATTAAAATATCTATGTGTATGTGTAACATCGAAACATTTAAAAGTCCATAATTTAGCTTTGGAGAAAGAGAGATATTTCAGAGAACTATAAAACAGGTGAGATTATATCTTTTTCATACTAATAGATGAATTACACGCATTAAAAGTCTAATAAGTTAGTAATATTTCTTTAGATTATATATTTAAGAACGTAAAATAGATTATTGAAGTAAAACTCAAAGCAGGTTTGATCAATCAGTCAAAATGATAAAGATTCGTATATTTATAAGTACTTATTAAAATACATATCTATTAGACTTTTTATTAAGATTTTATGTGCCGTTTCAATCATAAAAAAGTATCTGAAATGAGCTGAATAAAATGCTTCAACTATCATTAAAATTACTTGCATGCCATGTGAAAATGTATATAAAATTTTGTGAGATAAAACTATCATGAAATTTGTTTGAGTGTTTTTTACAACGAATTATCTCTGAAGTACATCATCATTTTATAATACAATTCAAAGATCACTAGACTTCAAAAAAAAATTACAAGAACAGTTACTGGAATTCAAAGCAATCAAATCTTCAAGATAATATTAAATTTCTTATTCATTCTCTTTAACATTCGAAGACATATCCTGCTGAGAACCATTGGAAAAAAGGTTGTACTGAATTATACCTCAGTTGTCAAAACTATATAAACAGTGTAAGTTATATATATATATATATATATATATATATATATATACTAGCGGACCCGACAGACGTTGTCCTGTTCAAACATTGTAATTCTAGCTGAAGTACCCGGCGATGCCCGGGATTTTAAGAATGTTTGTTAACCAAAACCAATTTAAAAATTAACACAGTATAAATAACATTGAAAAAAAAGCATACGAAATGTTATACATATTAAAAATATGAAAACCCAATTAAAAATGTAAAAATGTACAATAAACTCCTCAGATTTCAGCTATATTCGGTATTTCATCATAAAAAAGCTGAAAAAAATAAAAATAAATAAAAATAATGATTTTAAAAAATAATAATTTTAAAAAATTAAAATAAAAAAATAATAAAATAAAATAATAATTAAATAATTTTAAAAATAATAAAATAAAAGCTGAAATAAAAAAGCCTTAAAAAAAAGCTGAAATAACAGGTCTAGCAAAATTTACACAACTATGGATTCGAACCCGGGTCGAGAGCATAGTACTTTCCAAATTGGCGACTTTCCGAAAGCACCACGATGACACGGTGTTCTAGTGGGTAAAGTGAAACATATTCGCTATTGGAAAGTTGTTGTGGGCTGGTGATTATACATGTCAGAGGAGTTTTTAGTCAGAAATAAGTTAGCAGGATAGAAGCTTAGTCTTTAGCTCTTCAATAGACACAAAGATATACGCGAGGAGGATTGCAGTAGCGATTAAAAAAGATCTCGTGTCACTTAACGTGGTTGATTCGAATTTTCCATCGCGTGTCGAGAGTATCAATATGCCGTTGGATCTGATCCATTTTACAGTATAAAATCTGACTTGAAAGATTATTATTTTCATTTATTATTCTGGTTTAATATATGACTTGAAATTTTTTGATTTTATTTAATTTTATTTTTTCGCTCGCTGTTTGCTAACTAAACCTAACGTGGACGCCAGTATCTAGAGGGGTGATTTCACAAACTGTAACAGCTTCCATTTACCGGACGCACCCCCTTATAAATTGTTGGTTTATTATTAATTAATTAAAAATATAAAAACATTTTCTATCGGATCAAATTGTGAATCTAAACCATTCTCGAATCAACTAAATTGCACACACAAAATTTCATAAAAATCAGTCCAGTCGTTTGGGAGGAGTTCAGTTACATACACACGGACAGAAGAAATATATATATAAGATATATATATATATATATATATATATATATATATATATATATATATATATATATATATATATATATATATATATATATATATATATATATATATATATATATAATATACACTGCTCAAAACAATTAGGGGAGAACATGGTTTTAACGAAATTTTGCAAATACTGACACCGATAAGTAACATAAAATAAATCATCCATAATTTAAAGCCTAGCAGGAAACAGAAGAAGAAAACTTCCTATGCAAATCAAAGTTCATGACGTCAAAAACCAGAAAAAGAATGAAAGGGTGGAAATCGGGATGTTGCAGAAACGTTTGTTTCACTGCCTTAACTATGAAATTCGATTGCTCAGTTATTCATTTTGGGAAAAGGTGAATTGAAACTGTCTCAACAACGTGATTTACCGGAATCCATGGCATGGCGCATTATAGGCAGACTTGAATCCGGGCAAACACAACGTAGTGTCGCGGACGCTGTTGGAGTTGCCAGAAGTGTCGTTGCAAGGCTGTAGAATCGATTCGAAGAAACAAGGAATGTTAGACGTCGACCAGGGTAAGGTCGGCCACGCGCCACTACAGCAACTGATGACCGGTATATACTGTTAACAGCTCGTCGAAACACAACAGACAATGCTACTCAGCTGCAAAGACAGTTGCTCTGGGCAACAGGACGAAGGGTGTCCAGCCAAACAGTACGTAATATGCTTCACCAGGGAGGTATCTATGCACGTAGGCCAATGGTCTGCATTCCGCTGACCTCACGCCACCGTGCGGCCCGAAGAAGATGGGCTGCTGAACATCGAGATTTGGAGCAACATGATTGGAGCCAAGTGCTGTTTACAGACGAGTCCCGATTCAGTCAGGAGTGTGACACCCGACGTGTTTTGGTATGGAGGGAAAGGGGCACTCGAAATAACCCCACATTCGTTCGTGAAAGGTCACAATACAGACGAGCTGGTTTTATGGTATGGTGTGGAATCAGCATAGGTGGACGTACGGACCTGCGTATCATTCGGAATGGTACTTTGACGGCCCGAAGGTATGCAGACGAAATACTGAGACCTCATGTCGTACCTTACGCTGCAGCCATCAGAGATTCCTTTGTTTTCCAGCATGATAATGCCAGACCGCATACAGATCGTCTTGTGGATAACATGCTTGAAGCTGAAACAGTACAGCGTATGGAATGGCCAGCGTGCTCTCCTGACCGGAATCCAATCGAGCATGTTTGGGACATGCTCGGACGACGCATTGCTGCGAGACCAAGTAATCCTTTTACTCTCCGAGACTTGGAGATTGCCCTTCTTGAGGAGTGGAACAGTATTCCCCAAAGTCTTGTCGATAACATCATCGCATCCATGGAAAACAGGTTTGCAGCAGTCTTAGCTGTGCGAGGAGACCACACACTATATTAAAAATCTTGCATCATTTCTAAACAATACTTTTTTTATCGTTTACATGTAACCAAATTGTTGCCCTAAATCATATTTTCATGTTTTCTCTATATTTTCAAACAATTAAAGCTTAATTACAAATTTTTTTACGTCTTTTTTTCTGTATTGCGCATTGATACGCGTGTACTATCCATTTTATGCTAATACGTGGCTGTACGGTTTTCTTAACTTCTTTGATTGCTCCCTTAATTTTTTTGAGCAGTGTATATATATATATATATATATATATATATATATATATATATATATTACTGCTGGCCACCCAAATTGCAACACCAAGAAAGACAAGAGATATCACATCAAAATTTATTTTGTAGATAACATGTTGACCAAGTATCAAATGATTAAATTTATAGACTTCTGTGAAGTATGGTTCCTGCCAAAATCAGTAGCCAGAGTAGCCGCCATTGTTGGAGATCACCGCTGCCACACGCCTTGGCATTGATTCAAAGAGACTTTGGATGAGTTCTTGGGGTACAGCAGACCAAGCAGCTTCCACACGTTGCCAAAGTTGATCTGCCGCGGCAGCTCGGGATGGAATCTGGGTCAATCGTAGAGCAACCATGGACCACATGTTTTCTATCGGCGAAAGATCCGGAGAGCGAGGCGACCAGGGAAGCAATTCAATCTGGCGATTGACGAAGAACCGTTGGACAATGCGTGTCACGTGTCCTGTGACACGCATTGTCAATTATCCTGTTGAAATATGGCTGTGGGCAAGCCCTGAAGGTAAGGAAGGACAACTGGCTCCAACACCTCGGAGATGTAGCGCTGGCTGTTTAAAGTACCGGCAATGCTTACTACAGGTGTGCGAGAGTGATATCCAATACCGCCCCATACCATAATACTCGGTGCAGCACCAGTGTGGCGGTACATAACGCAGCTGTTCAGCATCCTCTCTTCACGGTGTCTCCAGACTCGAATGCGACCATCGTGGTGTTGCAGACAGAAGCGTGACTCTTCAGTAAAGACAATTTCATTCCATTCTGCCGTCCACATCCGTCTGTCATCGCACCATTGGCGGCGGAGACGTCTGTGGTTCTGCGTCAAGGGTAGACAAAGCAATGGACGTCTTGCGGACAGACCACTCTGCTGTAAACGGCGTCGAATGATACGCGCAGACACTGGATGATGCGTTACAGACTGCATGTGCTGTGCTATGGTTCGTGATGTGACTGAGCGATCCGTCACTGCCATGCGAACAATTTGCCTGTCATCACGTGAAGTGGTGCGCTGAGGTGGATGCGATCGAACACGCCGGTCCGTCGTACCCTCCTGCATCCAACGATCACATATCCGCATTACAGTTGTTTGGTTTCGTCCAACACGACTACCGATTTCCCTGAAAGATAATCCACAATCTCGGTAGGCCACTATCCTTCCTCTGTCGAACTCGGATACTTGATCAAAAGATGATCGCTGTTTTCGACGAGGCATAATTGATCGTTTTTTTGAAAAAAACACAAGAAAAACACAATTACCGAACTTGAAATCGTCGAAATCTCTAAGCCTTAAATAGCGCTTTGAAGTGGCGCCACAGGCGCGCGTGATGTGCGTCTCCGCTAATGCATGTTGTAAATTTCATGTTATTTGCATGTTTCCTTCAGGGTGTTGCATTTACAGTGGCCAGCAGTGTATATATATATATATATATATATATATATATATATATATATATATATACTCGTCAAAAGTGAAATTGAAACACCATGAAGGAATGCACGTAGCGAGGTGAAAATAACAGGATTGGTAGATGTCAGAGACAAATGGAAATGATTAAATTCGCGTGTGCATTTGGTCACATGATACCCAGTTACTGGCTAAAATAGCCAGTAGCTGTATATGCTATCAATGACAGATTATTGTTGTAACGGAACATGAAGAAGGGTAGAAAATGTCTCGGACACATCAGCGAGCTGAATACCAGCGAGAGAACACGGCAAAGAGGCAGTGGATCATCCAGGTGCAGGTCAGATGGCATTGATAGGCAATTTCGGT
>OU015497.1:82065806-82093306 GCA_907164885.2 Dolomedes plantarius | reverse complement strand
CGGTGTAAGTATTTGCGTAATTTCGTTAAAACCATGTGCTTTCGTAATTGTTTTGAGCTGTGTATATGCACACACACACACACACACACACATATATATATATATATATATATATATATATATATATATATATATATATATATATATATATATATATACTAGCATTATTGTCCGGCAATTCCCGTGCAGAAATATAGATATAAAAATTTTGATTTATTCCATCAAAAAAATACTGGGCTACACCCCCCCCCCCCCCCCCCCCCGCTCTTCATGTTCATCTGGCTAGACAAATTGCGCTTAGCGCGTTTCTACTGAAATGATATACAAGCAATAAGAAAGAAAGAAACTTTGAGCTTGTGAACCTTCGTCATATTATACGTCTGATTTTATTGAGAATTAATAACACAGTGTTGCGTGATTCGCACGTTTGGATTGAATAAGTTTACTGCTTAATTATATTTGTTAGATACTGTTTATTTAGATTTAATTAGATTTGTTTGATCCACTGTTTAATTAGAAATAAGTTTTGTAATTTACATTTGCCTTTATTATTTATTTTTCCCTTAAAATCTCAGTTTGTTCCACAACACCCAAGAGACGCACTTTTTTCCACATCACCCAAGAGGTAAAGTGCAACATGCATTATCCCCTTTATTTATTCAAAGTAAGGCGCGATTTCACATGAAGCCTATTTTCTTTACTTTGGTGATTCGGTTTTTTATTGTCGACAGACCAAAAAACCGTATCGGTTTTTAATTTTCCCAAGGCCAAAAACCTTTGAAAAAGGGAATTGTAATTCGGTTTCTAATTTTCCTAAGGCCAAAAACCGTAGAAAAAGCAAATTGTAAATCGGTTGAAGCGATGAGAAAAACTGTAAATAACAAAGGACAAAAAGCAGAGCCAGGAAAGTTGTGTTAAAACATACTAATTTGAACTGTATTCTTAAAAAACTCCAATCTCAGTTAGTCTAGTGGTTAAATTTTATCTTTTACCGTATTTTAATATTTCCTTTGTCAATTTATTTCGTTGTTATGCACGTAATGCAAAATTAATTTAAAGTATCACAAAAAGAAAAGAAACCACGTGATCAGCATTTCATAAATTACATTCTAAAAATTAATCTTTAAAAATTCACCAAAAATCAGAAAAGGGAGGTAGGTAAAGATTCGAAAAAGATTTCGTTTTAAAGGAATTTTTATGATATTTCTCGTGATATAAATTTTATAACCCTCGGATTATCATTTTAAATGCAAACTTAAAAAAATTAGAAAAACAGCTTAAAAATTTAATTTTAAAAAATCGAAGAAGTATTTTTCAAAAATATTTCTCAGTTCACCCCTCCACTATAAACTCTACTATAGAAGAATCACCATGCAAAATTTCAGCTCTTTATGTCCAACGGTTTGGACTGTGCGTTATCTGTCAGTTAGTCAGTCAGGCAAGGCCAAAGTTATTACCATGAAGCTCTCCCCCCCCCGTGCACCCCTCTTCTCCCGCGCGGGGGAAGAGGGATAGGTTCAGATTTCACTAAACGGTCTGTATCTACAGGGGGTACCTCGCACCTCTTACGGGCACAAAAAATCATTAAAAAATTAATTTAAAAAAACTAATTGAGACCCAAACTTTGTTTTTGCTGATTTAAGTTTCTCGGGTCCTAAACATTAACTGTGCCGAGTTTGGTCCCTGTGAGTGAAACAGTCTATGATTCTATAACGAACAAACAAACAGACAAGCTCTTTTATATATATAGATATACTAGCTGTAACCGGCCAGGCGTTGCTGTGGCTCAGTCTGGTTAAATGGAAAAGAAAGAAAAGAGAAATCACGTTTCTAATATGCTTAATTTATAAAGGCTGCAAAGCTGTTACTCATCTAGCACTACCCAGGGTGCACGTGTAGCTTAAATTATGCTACGGACGCGAGTAACGTTACCCACCAACATATTTTATAGTTCAGTTTTTACTTCTTGCTTGTTTTATGTAATATCTTGGCGAAATAATTGTGTTCCCCTTCGTCCGCTGCATTGCAAATTAAAAAAAAAATTTAAAAATGTACGTTGTACAATACTTGTGAGTATAAAATATTTTTTGTTGTTCCATAGTCTGTGCAGATATATTGATTGTATGGTTTTCCGACTCTAGAACACTCAACATATATTTGTCCATGTGAGAAACAATCCGTGTCTAAATCTAACCCGCACAATTGTAAAGATAGGCCCTGAGCTTTATTGATGGTGATTGCAAACGCCAATCGAATTGGGAATTGTAATGTCTTAAATTTAAATGGCATATCCGTTGAAATCATGGGAATGCGAGGAATGAGGACATTTTCCCTTTTGAACGGTCCTGTTAAGATCGTTCCTTCTACGACGTTGCTCAGTAATTTTTTACTGCAAGCCGCGTGCCGTTGCAAAGCTTTCGTTGGTTGATATTTCGCAACATTATAATTGGCAAGCCGATTTTCAATTGCAGTACGTGCGGTGGCATCCCTGGCAGATCGAGTGAATTCAAAAATTCTGTTGGATAATGATCCGCTTCATCTGCTTCCACAACAGTGTCGACGGACTTGTATGTGACTGCCTCGCTTTGAATGTTATACTGAATGATATTGTTAAGTTCGTAGACGTCTTTGTTCTTGGCGGTAAGAATAGCTCGTTCACTAATCCAATCATGATTCTTATAATTGGTTTGAATATTGGGAAATACTTTTTCAACCAATTCTTCTTTTGACGATACTAAATTGCAGAAATTATGAGGCAATGAAATTCGTCCTGATGTCAGATCAACCGGCACTTTTCCGTTCCCTATTTCGAGCAATTGATGTGAGAATAACTCAGCTAATCGATCGTTTTGCAGATGAACACACATATTTTTAGATAATTTCAACGTCTTTTTCAACGATAATTTCAACAAAGTAGAGTATTTCAGGCAAGCATTTATTTCGTCCGCTGTTGTCGATCGAGGAATTATAGGTAATGTTTGGGCTTGTTCACATTCTTCGTCACTTGCTTCGTTAAGGGAAAGATGACGTTGAGATGAAAATAAACCAATCATAGGCGTTAAAAATTTCATTGCTAATCGTTTGGAGGTTTGTCATTATTAAATATATTTCAATACTTTAACGCTCCGCAACGGACTTCTATGTGAACAGACCCTTATCCTGAAATCTCCTGCAAGAAATATTAATGCGTTCCCAAATGGTCCTGATGTTTCCACGCAAATCTTGAAATGGTAGCTCAAGAGCCTCGAGCGATTTTTTGTGTGCCATTGTACAGTCATCCCAAACAAAAAGTTTCCCTTTCTGCAATACTATTCCCATGCCGGATGCTTTGGAAATATTGCACGAGGGAGTTTCAATGAATTGCATGTTTAATCGCAATTTCAAAGCGAAATGTGCAGTTCTTCCACCTGGTAACAATGTTGCAGCGATTTCGGAGGACACAAGAGCTAAGGCTATGTCATTTTGGGATATGAATTGCTGCCAGAATCACTCTAATTGAGAACGTTTTACCAGTTCCTCCTGGCGCATCTAAGAATAAGATTTCTCCAACCCCGTTATTGACAGTTTGCATTATTTGATCGTAAATGCCTTTTTGCTCAAGCGTTAGCTTAGGAATATTTTGCACATCCGACAAAAGATCACCCGTGTTGTAATTTTGTTCACGACGCAATTCAACATCGAACGAAGCATCAGCAGATATGTTCGGTAATGGCATTCCCAATTTATTGAGAACGTTGTTCGCGATTTATAAGCTTAAATTTTCAATCATTATCAACGCTTCGTTGTAGATTTCTGCTGTGAAATCCATGTTCATATTTTAATTTTCCTCGTGTATTCAACGGAAAATATCTTCAGCCATGTGCGTTCTCTTATCGCTTCGATCTTCTTTTAATGTCTAGAACGAATGATCTGCGTACTTTATAATCCGTGGGGACTGCTGATAGTGGGGTCGCACCCCACCGTGACAAATTTCTGCTCTGAGGGGGAAGGGAAAGACATTTCTCGTCTGCCGTAAAATATTTAGTATAGCGAGTGTTTCAAAATAAGCATGGTTATGCCTGTCACAGGAGTGGCATCTATATAATAGGTATATAAAAACACTCACGTATTGGAATGCAACGTTGTGTCAAAATTTCAGAGAAATCGGTGACGAACTTTCGGAGATTTGAGGTTTTGAACAAACGTACATTTACATTTATATATATATATATATATATACAAGGTGCACCCATAAAGTAGCCGGACAAATTAAAAGATCAAACAATAAAATAAAAAAGGCGAAAGAATAATCACCTGGCTAGAAAGAGTGACATCTTAACTCTTGTTAAAGCCAATTTAAACTGGTTATTTAGTCGTTTGCATATCAAAACGCCATAGTTATTTTCATTTCACTGAGAAGGCATTGTACAAAAAAATTTGCTTCGGAATGGAACAACGTTGTAACATTAAATTTTGTTACAAATTAGATAAATCTGCTACCGAAACTTTAGAGAGGCTTCGAATGGTATATAGTGATGCATCGTTATCAAAAACGAGTGTATGAGTGGTACAACCGCTTTAAATGTGGGCGGGAAAGCATTGAAGATGAACCAAAGACAGGACGCCCTTAAACTTAAAAGGATGAGGAAAATGTGGAGAAAATTCGTTCTTAAAATCAAAGACTAAGGTGATGCTGATTGCATTTTATGGTTACAAAGAACTTATTCACCACGAATTTTTCCTGAAAATCAAACAATTAATCAGTATTTTTATAAGGAGGTGCTTTTTCGATTAAGAAACGGGATAAGGCGATTTAGGAAGGAACTGTTTGATTCTCGGCAATGTTTTCTTTTACACGATAATGATAGGCCCATTCAGCAATTTCTGTACAACAATATCTTGCTAGGCATTCAATTACAGTGATAAATCACCCACCATATTCTCCCGACTTATCGCCAGCTGATTTTTTTTACTTTTTCCAAAGCTGAAGATGACCATGAAAGGACAGAGAGAGATTTGAAAACGTCTCGGACATTAAATTAAATGTTACGCGTATTTTGCGAACGGTTAGTTCCAAGGCCTATAAACAGTGCTTCGATGACTTGGAGAAACGTTGGAAAAATTGTATAGACTCCTTTAGGGATTATTTTGAAGGTGTTAAATTTATTTGAAGGTGAGTAATATTTTTCTTATTTATAAAAAATTTCCCGGTTACTTTATGGGCGCACCTTATATATATATATATATATATATATATATATATATATATATATATATATATATATATATATATATATATATATATATATATATATATATATATATACTAATATATAAAGAGAGAGCGGATTTTGTACGTGGAAGGTAATCTCCGGAACCACTGCACCTATTTGAAAAATTCTTTCACTGTTTGAAAGGTACATCATTCCAGATGGACATAGGCTATATATTATGCATATCTGATCAGTAGAAATAAAGTTAGGGGGGATACTCTAGATTTGTGTGCACGGCCGCCATCTTGGATTTTTCCGCCAGGGTTTGGCGCATTTCGCATGGCGATAATTATTGCGTTCTGGTAAAAATAACCCAATGTCAAATTCTCTAATTTTAAAATCAAACAGTTATTTCTGATGTGATCATTTAATTACAGTATAATAATTTTAGGTCAGATCTTGGCCTTGACCTGGAAATCTGAGTCAAATTGACTATACTCAAAAGAGTAAATTATTTTTAAAACTAAGAGTCTTTTTGTTGAAAATTTTTGAATCCATTATCAGTTTTTCGTTAACTTATTAAATTTAAGTTGCTTTTAATTTTGTTTATAGATTGTCAATTAGTATACTATAATGATACACCATTTCATTTATTTGAAGTAAAAATTATCTGCCATCATTTTTTCGTAAAATGTAAAATACAGTATACATTTTAAATACAATATATTTTAAAATATTTTATAATTCCAAGTTGTAGTGGATTACAAATAAATTTAAATAACTGAAGTTCAACTTCTCTCTCCCCAGGAACCTAAGTTAATAAGTTAGTTAAGGTTAAGTTATTGGTTTAGGAAAAGGGTTTTTTTTCTTATTTCCAACACAGCAGGATAAATAGTCAAATAATCCTTGTCCCGATTTTATTGTATGCACCAAATATTTGGTTAAGGTCAATGGTTACTCACCATAAATTTATGGGTTCATAATTATTTTACATTTTTCAAAGCTGAATTTTAGATAATTTTTAAATTGCAAGTTATTTAGGTGGTACGAAAATGCTGTATTTTTTTTCTAATTAACAATATATTGGCATAATATTTTGGTGATTCATTGCTTAGTCAAAGAGTTAGGGCAAACTGAATAGATGGCATTGAAATTTTATCTGTAAGTAAAATTCATTTGACCAAATTTTTCATATGGATCATAATTTGAAAAGGTAGTTTTTAATTAAAAATGACAAGAAAAAAATCTCAGTCCAACGATTAAATGATTTTTCAAAAATATTTCTAAGTTTCACAATTTAAAAAAGTCGTTTTTATTAAAAAAGCTAAAAGAAAAACCCAAAATTTCCAATATTTGAGAATGATTTTTTCAAAAATGTGGTTTTTATCAAAAACCCAAAAATAAATCTAAGTCCAACGTTTAAATGATTTTTCAAAAATTTTTCTAAGTTTAATAATTTAAACAGGTGGTTTTTATTAAAAAAGCTAAAAAAATTCAAAGTCCAGAGTTTTGAAAACACCGCTTAAAACACATTGGCGAGAATTTTTCCACTCCTCAAAACACGGTAAAATCGCCAAGTTGGCGCAAAAAAATCCAAGATGGCGGCCGTGCACACAATTATATTAAGTAACGTAATATTAATTTGAATATTATTTTAGGTGCTTAAAATAATTATGAAAACATTCTTTACTTAAAATCCTTTTTTTATTTTTGTATTTTTATTGCATCTCTTACTCTAATTTTGAGATACCAATGTGTGTCTATACTTCTATAATCTATCTATACTTATATATAAAGAGAGAGCGATTTCGTACGTGTAGGGTAATCTTCAGAACCACTGCACGTATTTGAAAAATTCTTTCACTGTTTGAAAGGTACATTATTCCAGATGGACATAGGCTATATATTATGTATATCTGATCAGTAGAAATAAAGTTAGGGGCTTAATCCTAACAATCTCCATTGTTACCGCTGCTGTCCTCTACCGCTGCTGTCCTCTACCGCTTTTTGTGCCGAAGTCTTCAACGATCCTTAGCGTGGTGCTATCTATACTTATATATAAAGAGAGAGCGATTTTGTACGTGGAGAATAATCTCCAGAACCACTGCACCTATTTGAAAAATTCTTTCACTGTTTGAGAGGTACATTATTCTAGATGGACATAGGCTATATATTATGTATATCTGATCAGTAGAAATAAAGTTAGGGGCTTAATCCTAACAATCTCCATTGTTACCGCTGCTGTCCTCTACCGCTTTTTGTGCCGAAGTCTTCAACGATCCTTAGCGTGGTGGTATCTATACTTATATATAAAGAGAGAGCGATTTTGTACGTGGAGAATAATCTCCAGAACCACTGCACCTATTTGAAAAATTCTTTCACTGTTTGAGAGGTACATTATTCCAGATGGACATAGGCTATATATTATGTATATCTGATCAGTAGAAATAAAGTTAGGGGCTTAATCCTAACAATCTCCATTGTTACCGCTGCTGTCCTCTACCGCTTTTTGTGCCGAAGTCTTCAACGATCCTTAGCGTGGTGCTATCTATACTTATATATAAAGAGAGAGCGATTTTGTACGTGGAGGGTATATCTTCAGAACCACTGTACCTATTTGAAAAATTCTTTCACTGTTTGAAAGGTACATTATTCCAGATGGACATAGGCTATATATTATGTATATCTGATCAGTAGAAATAAAGTTAGGGGCTTAATAATAACAATCTCCATTGTTTCTGCTACTGTCTTCTACCGCTTTTTGTTCCGAAGATTTCAACGATCCTTAGCGTGGTGCTATCGCGGTGGGCTTCTTTTCTGACGCTAGCGGTTCGAACCTAGCCGTTCTCCGGCACGCCTTTTTCTTTTAAAAAATTTATTTTAATTATTAACTAACGCAAAATTAATTTAAGGTATTATTTAGGTTATTATTAAGGTGAAAAAAGATTTACAATTTATTGGCTATCAACTGGAAATTTATTGGTATAATATTTTGTTCAACCCGGACAAAGTCGGGACGGGCCGCTAGTATATATATATATATATATATGTTATATATGTATATATATATAAATATGTATATATATATATATATATATATATATATATATATATATATATGTTATATATGTATATATATATATATAAATATGTATATATATATATATATATATATATATATATATATATATATATATATATATATATATATATATATATATATATATATATATATATATATATATATATATATATATATGTATATATATATATATATATATATATATATATATATATATATATATATATATATATATATACAGCCTTTAAAATATACTACCTGTATTATTATTAGGAAAATTGTGGCTAAATATAAACTTCTAGGTATAACAGCAAATAACTATCTCTTTCCTTAAATCACATTAGTTCCTAAGTTTCATAAAACACTTATTGCTTTTAGATCAGTAACCTGTGGTCACAACACTTATGCTACTAAAGCAAGTGTTATATTATTAAATTACCTTAAATTTATTTATAAAATTATAACTTTTAGTGTTTGTGGTATCATTATTAATAGCTTTAGTCTTATAAGAAAACTACAAACAATAAATAATTGTAAATCAATAGTTACTTTTGATTTTAAAAATTTATTCAATGATATCGATATAAATGATGTAAATAGAGTAAATATAACGTTAGTACATAATAATATTCAATACTTAAGCAAAGATTTTTATCTAACTCAATTCAATAGGGTCTTATATTTTGTTACTAAACATAATTATATAATACACAATAATAGTATATACTTACAGACTAAAGGTGTACCACAAGGTGGAAATGCTTCTAGTATGCTAGCCAATTTATACTTACCTTTTTTTGAAGTTGATAATATTGATAATTGTAATTACAAACTATTTAGATATATTGATGATATAATAGTAATTAATAAAAGTAATAATAATATAGCCTTAAATTTTTATTCTCATAATCTGGAACTAATTCAAAGAAGTCAAAATAATATTAATGAAAACTTTTTAGATTTTAACATCGATTTAATTTCTCATTGCAATTTCCCTTTTGACTTATATGATACAAGATCATATTATGAATTTAATATTGTTAAATTTCAAAATTACCTAACTTGCTTACATAAATCTGTTTTCAATAACATTATTGTAAATCAGCTAGTACATATAAATAGGCTTTGTTCTAAAGACAATAGGAATAAGCATATTTTAGACTTGTTAGTTGTGCTAAATGTAATCATTATTACCCTGATAGTCTTTTCAAGGACATAATTGGTTGTTTTAGATTTAATGAATAGCTTGTTCTGTTGCAATTAATTATTAATAAAAAATAAGTAAAATAATTAATTAGTGAAAATAACTACTAAAATTAATAATAATTAATAATAATTAAATTCTTAAGTTAAAATAATAATATTAAATAATAAATAATAATACTTTACTCATATTAATAATAATAACACAAATTTAATTTAGGTTTATATGTCTTATTGCACAGTCTCCATTGTAAGTCTGCATCTGTGTTTCCATTAACTCCATGGTTGCAAGGTTTGTGACGTCAGTCTTCTTGCGGTTTCCTACTCTTAACTTCAACTTTGTCTGACACCAGGCTTGGTGTTCTTTAATTGAGCAACTTTGTATTCATTTCTTCTGTTTCTTATGGATTGTACGATGTCTAAGTATGTTTATTGATTAGATAATACTTATCAGAAACAATCCATTGGTTTTTAGACAGTATCGGCACCGCAGATGATGAGATGCTGTCTAACACCTATCTATTACTTATCTTTTCATGTTTTTAGTACCTGGCTGCAAGTAGTATTACAGCTTATACTGGTTTTAGATTAACTGGTTTAAGCTTATACTAGTTGGTAGAATATCGTCTTCGAGGATCAAAGTCAAGTTCAAATTAATCAAGGTCCTTACAGATAGTCGCTACATTTTTATTTAATGAAAAAATCTTTTCGAATAAGGGCTAAATTTGTAAATAAATTTGTGTTTAAATTTTTTTACCTATGTAGACATTGAGAAAGTAGATATCGAACGAAAGAAGAAATATTTGCTAGAAAAAATTGGAACTTTTTTTTGTATTGTGGGAAGAGTAACATTGGGCGAATGGTCTAGATGCAAAGAACCGGTAATGTCAGAGAAACTTTAAAACAAAAGAAAGACGTGTTCCGTCTACCACAACGGTTACACTTTGCTGCCCAAGTGCTTATCTTGCTTTCACCTTCAGATCATATCCTGTGTACTTTCTCTTTTATCATTTTCTGTTTTTTGTGAATCTATTATTTAAATATTTTGCATAATATTTTCACTTCTTCTGATATGCCTAATTTACCAAATCAAAGCCCTTGCTCCTCATGTAGAGAAAGATAACTATAAGTGATTTAAATTACCATTTATATGAAGAATTTATATGAAGAATGAATATATATATATATATATACAGTGGAATCTCGATCGATCTTTTTCGGATCCATCGTTTTTCCATATGTGTCGTCAATTCTATCCAGTCCCAACGATCATATTGCTTTGTTATGTTTCCGCATCTATCGTTTTCCCGCATTTATCGTTCATTTCAATCGGTCCCTTGAAAAACGATAGATCGAGATTCCCCTGTATATATATACATATATATATATATATATATATATATATATATATATATATATATATATATATATATATATATATATATATATATATGTGTGTGTGTGTGTGTGTGTGTGTGTGTGTGTATAAACCCCTTAATGACCGTTCTAACGAAGGGGGTATAAAATTTCTCTTTCTGAAGAAGGAATGAGAAAAAATGGGCCCCGTAAGCTAAAAGTAGTCCTTGATCGTTCGCTTGTTCCAGGTGCTGCTTAATCTTTATACCTTTTGCTTTAAAAAAAGCTTGCTTTAGAGTTCAGCTTTAGAGGTCAGCTTCTTACCACAAAGCTGCATTTCCATTGCTTTTGTGATATTCTTTCTTCTTTTCATAAAAGTGTAAGCCTTTCCAAACACGTATTTAAACCTTCATGACAATAATTAATATCAAGAAAAGAGGAAGTTTCATCCATGCCGTAAGCGGCGGAAAATGCAATCGACATGATCTGAAAAATAATTATGTTACAAAACAGTAAATCCTGTGTTACAGAATTTCAAGAATAATAAAAATATAGATAATTTTTTTGAATGCATAAAAAATACCTGGCATAAACTCCTAAACCGTATCATGATAGAAAGCACAAACCAGTATCCATTGTGATTCAATAGCATTCTTATTTCAACACTACCCGAGCGAAAAATTGCTTTTTTGTTACTATGGTGTATAATTTACACTAGCATCAGCTTAGTTTTATATCCTTTGATCTCCAGTTAATATGCTCTAAAATCCACGGAAAATTAAAAATCTGGGATAATTCAAGAATCGCTTTATAATAAAAAATATGCTTTATAGAAATTCTAAGTGACATGTATTAGGGGGGTGGGAGTAAGGTATTGCATTAAGGTTTAATTAACACTTCAGCGGGCGCGCCATTTTTTGGGAACATCAGCAGGCGCGCGTGGCACAAAGTGCAACGTCTCTTCCAACCTTGATTATTCCTTTTGTAATGAACTCTTTTTTTCAAATTGAAAATGATAATTCTGCGTTTTATGACAAGTTATAAAATTCTTATAAGGTTAAGCTATATTTTTATTTAAAGGCCAAAGAATGCAGATACAATCATCTTATTTCAAAACTGTCCGGTTTATTGGATCTAAGGACAACTTGAAGATAGATTCCTATTATGTCCAAAAACCTAAAAAAAATAATGAGATTGTCCATCTTCGTGATATGGGGGATACCCTGTAATAGCTGCACATTTGATCGACGACATCAACTCCTGCTTTTTTCGTATTATAATCCAGTATAATAGTTGATTTACCACGGTTAAATCACGACTACCAATGAATGGAAAGGATTACAAGAGTCAGAAAATCAGACCTGAATTAGAAAGGGTGTAGCTTTAAATAGAAACTGCTTAGAACATTCTAACCTTACATGTAAAAACAAACCATTCAAAATTACGAAAATGATGCACTCTGTACATGGGCGCGCCGACTGAATGGTTAAAGTAGTGGTTATACGGACAAAAATTCCCTGTCATTCTTTTCAACACATTCTTATATTAATTACTTTCTGGATACGTTGGCAATCATTTGGACTTTATATCATTGTTTAAATTGAGATGCAATAATTATGAAGAGTTCAGTGTAATACTGGTACTTAGAGTTTCATTGCATGTAAATCAATGCAACGTAGTTGGTGCCCGTTAGGACGTTGGCTTTATAAACATGATATAACTGGAAAATGAATGAAAGAAATTTCGTTAACATATGGTCACGGCTACCGTTTCGGTAACTTTTCAAGTTTCTACTAATTTTTTGTCGATGAAAAAATACTATTTAAAACCATCTTTAAAACATAAATAAAATTAAAAAACTGTCAGGTTGGGAGAAAAATAGAATCTAAAAGCAGTAAACACGTGAACCGTACTGATTGAATCTGCAGACACTTTTTTTAATCATATCATGGTAGAATTCATAATTTTGACGGAAACCATCATAATTTACTCCCCTAGAGTACCTCCAACATTGCATGGTACTTGACACCACGATTAATCAAGGTTTTTTTCCTAGGTTAGAAGCCAAGCTAAGGCATGGAGGTATCTGTGCTGTCCTTTGACTGGTTATTTAACCTGTTGGGTGATATCATTTACAGTGCATGGAGACGAGTGTCTTCAGGTTGAGTGCCTGCCACGTTTGAAATTTCTGAAGAATGCCCGATAAAAGACGCTATTTAAAAAACATCCTTAAAAAAATAAAATTTAGAAATTATCAGAGTGGGAGAAAATGGTAGCTTTAAGTAATATATACCATTAAGTAATATATACAGGCCCTGATTTTCCATTAGGCCCTGGAGACCCGGACCAAGGGGCTCCAGAATGTTGGGGGACCCCCAAAATTTTTATTTTAAAAGAAAAAAAAATCTCAATTCAATTTTTTTTGTTTTACCTTTTTTATTAGCAATTTTTTTATATATCCTTTCAAATTTGATTTATTGGTTCACCATAAGTATGTTATAGTGTATTTAAGGGATTAATAAGTTTTTGTGGTTGCATTGTATTGGTGTTTTAATGATGAAGTTAATATGTTGTATTCCTTTTTAAAATGCTCTAGGCTCCTACGCTTCAAATAGCCAATTCTTGGTAAAATGGTACTTTCACAATGATTCATGATTATGATTTTTGTGCATGACATTTTTATAAAGCCTATCATGTAAGAAATCCTTTCATAATTTGGGGATAAGCCATAGTAATTTACTATCCCAGAGTAACACGCACACGAAGAGTAACTTCAAAAAATCTCTCAAAGGGATAAAAATAGTATCTAAGGGCAAATGAAAAAAAAAGCTCATTTATGAAAATGAAATATTAGGGTTTGGTATATTTTTAAGAGCTAAGAGACTCAACAAACATATTCCTATTCAATCATCGGTAGTTATGTGAGTGGGCGCCACAAGCTTCCACCGCTTGTCCCGAGGTTCGAAGCCAGGTCAAGGTATAGATGAATGTAACCGTGCTGTCATTTGACCGGTTAGTTAACCTATCGGGTAGTACCATAAAAAAGTTATGGAACGAGTGACTTTCAAGAGAGCACCTGCCACATTTGAATGAAAAAAATTGTGGCAGGGTTAAAATTATTATGTTTTAAATCATGATTTAAAGTTCTTGATGATTAAGTTTTGGATGAAAGATTGATCTTTCTAAATTTCATCGCAGCCATCATTTGTTAGCTGAAACGTTAATTCTTCATTAAATAGTATACAAAAGTATAATACTTGTTCTATTGAAATTTTGGTAAACTTCAAAAAAACTCTCAAAGGGATAACAATAGCATGTAAGGGCAAATGAAAAAGAAAGCTCATTTATGAAAATGAAATATTAGGGGTTTGGTACATTTTTAAGAGCTAAGAGACTCCACAAACATATTCCTATTCAATCATCGGTAGTTATTGAAAATTTGAAAAATTATCTAGATAGATCAAATTTAGATCCATATTTCTAAGATGAAAGAGAGGTTAACTCACAGTAAAATTTTCACATTTCTGAATAAATGATTTACATAACTACTCATGATTGAAATTAGTTATGAAAATCCTTTATTCAGAAATATGAAAGTTTTTCTGTGAATTAAACATTTTTTCTTCTTTATAAATATGGCTTAATGTTTTCTAGCTTGAAGAGGAATTTTTAATTATTTTTAAAAATTTCAACGATTGTTTTTTTTCAATATCATGTCATTGCGCGCGGACTTGTATCTGTATATTAAAGAACATACACATTTTTCTAGTTTTAAAATTAAGTTATTCAATATACCTTTAATATATCTTTACCAACTTTGAAATCAAAATTCTTAGGTCTTCATAGAAATTTTTTTTTCAATATTTGAATTTCAATTTTTTTGATAAATTTAACTGCAATTAAAATTTTATCATACGAATGACATAATAGTTTGTCATCTTAATTATGCATGTTTATATTACAAGTGTATAACATTTCATGGTATTCTAGCCAACTGTTATGGTGATTTCATATGCGCAATGACATATCAAAGGAAAAAACAATGGCTGAAATTTTTGAAAATTTGAAAAATTATCTAGATAGATCAAATTTAGATCCATATTTCTAAGATGAAAGAGAGGTTAACTCACAGTAAAATTTTCAGATTTCTGAATAGATGATTTACATAACTACTCATGATTGAAAATAGGGATATGTTTGTCGAGTCTCTTAGCTTTTTAAAGATATCAAACCCCTTAAGTTACCAGTAATATCGTTACGAATGTTCTAATTGGGCATAAATTTACAAACATGCGATTCCTTGCTATCTATCACGGGGTCATACCGATTCCAAAACCAACCGATGATTATAAGAATAAATATTTCCATTCCCGCATCCGATAACAAGATGACTGCCCTAGGATGTGTTGTGTTTTCAGGAAATGACTTTGTTAGATACCCCGGAGTGCACAAACCAAACAAATTCCGTCTCCCGGTGAGACGGAATCCGTTTTTATGCTTTTTTCATTGAAAAGTTATTGTGGTACATACCTTTATGATAATTTTACCTGCTTTACGAAATGAACACCACGTTGTACAGTTTATTCAAGAATTACGGAACATCCCGTACATGCAACTAATATCATCCTTAGTGGATAAATGACATTTATGTGGACAATTAGTTTCATTCCGGTTATTAACGATTTCGAAAAGTCTACCGTAACGGCGTAGTTCGTAATATTACTTGAAATGCGTACCAGTAGAGAATATACACTTCAAAGTAATGTTCTGTAATCGAAATTTAATGAATTCTACAAAAAAAAGGTCATTCCGTATGTGCAATCTACCATTATCGTTTTTCATCTTCCTTAATCAAGATTTATCACTTGCTACACATTCCATTAGCCTGTTGCCTTTGCACTCAAAAGTAATTCCCTACTTTTATTGATAAAGAGCCCAAAGAAAATATTTCAACATATCACCGAACTTGATTTCAGTTAAACGAAAAGAGAAATGTTTTTCTTGTGTAGATATAAGTGATTAATGTTAAAACCTTCTCGTGTTTGATCAGAGAGTGAAAAGGGAAAATGCTACAAATGGTGAATTTAAGAAAAATCTTTTTCTGCAGTCTGCATGGGAAGAAAATTGCATAAAAATTGTGTTATATGTAATTGATAATAACTTGGATTATGTAATATTAGGTTTAAATGAATGTAAAAATTATGAAATTGATATTGGCTGTAAAAATTTGAAAAAAAAAACAAAAATCTGTAACAATTAATAATGAATGTAACATGCAAAAGGAAAATATGTCACTCCATATTCAATTCCAAGAAGGACAGTTCAACAACCAAAATAAGTCCAGTCCTCAACCTGAGTATTTTGTACTAAATAACTACAAAAATGATAATGAGAATATGATACTAAATGACACTACACCTAAAACTGTTGACTCTGTAACCAATGTTGTTTCTTATAATCTTAGTCAAAAGGAAGGAAATTTAGAAAAATTGTTAATTAAAAATCATCTGTATTTTCCAAAAATAAATATGATGTTGGTTGTATCAATATTGAATCCCAAAGAATTAATTTAACAGGTGACTTGCCTGTTTCTCTAAGACCCTATAGAACTTCCCCTAAGGAAGAGGAGGAAATTAAAGCACAAATCGATCAATTGTTGAAAGCAGGAATAATTAAGGAAAGTTCTAGCCCATATAGTTCACCTGTGTGCCTAGTACTCAAACGAGAGGAGGGTAAGAAAACAAGATTGTGTATTGATTATCGAAAATTGAATTCCCTTACTAAGACAGATGCAGAACCTTTGCCCAGAATTGATACTTTATTAGATAAATTGAGTAATGCCAAAATTTTCTACCTTTGACCTCAGATCTGGTTTCTGGCATATTCCCATTCACCTCGCAGATACTGAAAAGCTGGCTTTCAGTACAAAATTTGGTTTATTTGAGTGGCTAAGACCTCCCCATTTGGACTAAAAAATGTCCCAGCATTTTTTAACAGAACAATTAGGCGTATTTTAACAAAAAACAAAATTGATTTTGCATGTAACTACTTTGATGACATAATTGTCTACTCTTCTTCTCGGAAAGAACATTTGGAACATTTAAGTATATTGTTTGAAGTGTTTAAAAGATAAAATATGAAACTAAACCAAAACAATTGTGTGTTTGTTAAAGATCAGATAAAATTTCTAGGTTATGAAGTAAAAGATGGTAGAGCAATTCCTGATAATAATAATATTGAAACTATTAATCTTTCTAATTTAGCATTCCTGTCCTATTACCCCCTAGTTAATTTTTAAGAAACCCCATGAGTGTAAGTGAAACTCACCTTTTTACTTTTTGAAGCTTACTATATTTCATATGAAAAATACTATATACTAAATAAATATTACTGATTTTATACTGGGGTTTCAACTCATTGTCCTCCCTGTTTCTTCACGCTGTTCAAATGTTCCGTTTGAACAGTTACCAATCCCTCTCATGTTTGAGAAAACTTGCCTGCCCCTTTTTATTTTGTGCAATTTGCTGAATTTGAGTTTCAGGTTGGAAGCACCTTCCCTTTGGTAAACGCTCACGAGGATGTACTCCCGACAGGTCACATACCTCAAAGTTATGTTTGTATTGATTTTTTTTTCTGCTTCACAATAATTGAATGTTAGCGTCATTTGTTGGAATTTGTATTTTTGTTCGAATTTTTGCAGCATCAGGTACCAGACATTTGGTATTGATGTTGAAAGTTACATTTTGACAGCATTTGGTAAATTTATTCTACTAATTGAACCTTTTAATGTTTGATGCTGAAAGAACCTTTTAATATTTTTTTTTTACATGATCAAGAGTAAAATAGAAAGTGTTTTGTGTAAAGAAAAAGTCAATAACCAATGTGAAACGTAACAATAAACAACAAAGAAAATTATTTTTCTAAAAAGTGACTACTACCCAGGGATCTCTAAAAGAACTAAACCATACTCAATGATTAAAAACTGTGAAAAAAAATAAAAAAAAAATAAAAATGACTTTTGTGTCTTTATAACTATTTGAACTGTACTCGTCCAAGACTCCGAAAACTTTTCAAGAACTGTGATATATATGTCAGGGACTGAGACATGCACAATTTTTTTTGCTTGTATTTGTAACATCTTTACATCTGTTGTTATTAGTGTTTTCATTTATGTGTACCATTCCATTTTTATTTTACTCCAGATATTTGTTTTTAAAATTATGCCATTTATCATAATATTGTCTTTCAATTGTATTTTTTAACATAAACGATTTGTGATTTTCGAGCCAACTTCAACCTAATATTCTAACCACTAATTTTCATGTTCTCACTATCTGGAATGTCTTGGAGTCAACGGCCACGGCCCCAATCCATTTTAGATGGAGGGGGATATTCTGTGATAATATTATTAATAATCTTTAATCACCCTTATCTGAACTTTCTCTCTAAATGTGGTACCCTTCTGAAACCTTTGCGAGATGCTCCGCCTTATACTAACTCTCTCCGGCAATACCTGGCAACCCCTCTTTGACCTAATTCTATATTCGCGTGCAACGAGAGACGCGGTTTGGCTTCGATGCGACTAACGTGTCGCTGTCTTCATGGAATAAACTTCAATTGTTCTTTGGGACTTGGAACTGTATTTAATTTCGGACTCGATTGTGTTTCTTGAAGGGATGACCTAATTTGGGTCATTTCAGATATATATATACACTCTCACAAAAAATATAATGCTTAGGTAACCAGGAAATTTATTCTCACCAATTTTCAAAATTAGTTACAAAGTTCGTCAACAGATGGGGCTGCTGACTGAGAAAAACTATAAAACAATGTTTTCATAATAACCACCGTTTTCAGCAACAACGTGGCGCAGTCTGAGGACAAAATTCGCAGACTCCCGTGCAAACATTTCAGTTTGAATGTTTTTACAAGCAGCAGAGATCTATCGTTCCAGTTCATCTGCAGTTTGTGGATTGTGACGATACACCTGGTCTTTCAAGTACCCCCAAAGAAAAAAATCGCATGGTGTCAAATCTAGCAAATAGGGAGGCCAATCCATGCCACTTTGCGTATGCTTCTTGCTTTGAAAACATTGTTTTATAGTTTTTCCCAGTCGGCAGCGCCATCTGTTTACGAACTTTGTAACTAATTTTGAAAATTGGTGAGAACAAATTCCCTGGTTGCCTAAACAGAATTCAGCAAACCGTACATTTTTATCACCTTCGGTTTTTCTTTAATTGATTTTTCAAATCGTCGGTTACTTTTGGGACACCCGGTATATATATATATATATATATATATATATATATATATATATATATATATATATATATATATATATATATATATATATATGTGTGTGTGTGTGTGTGTGTGTGTGTAAGTAATAATAATGAAATTTCACTTTTAATTCTATTTCAATCTTCTCTCTCACATTATATGACAGCCTAATAAAATTTATCTGTTTCAATGGGGATCTCGGGGCCTTGAGACGTCTTTTGGTTAGACCTACATCCTATTCAGAAAGTTCCCTCTTCAGGAAACTGATTTGGTTAGGCCTCCTGTTGACGAGACCAGTCGGTTACCTCGATATATGGTTTAGCTCCGTAACTGCTACAGAATCTTACCTTATGGTACTTTGAGTCCTAAGTGCGTGATTTCTGTTTATTTTTGTCTACTTCAAGCTTCATTCTTCCAGCTAATAATTATCTTGCTCTGTTTAATTATTTAATATTAGGTATATTAGCTTAACTTGATTAACTGACTTAGAGTTTATGTGTCCATATATATATATATATATATATATATATATATATATATATATATATATATATATATATATATATATATATATATATGTGTGTGTGTGTGTTTATTTATTTATTTGCACAGTGAAACTTCTGTAGCCGGCCACCCTTTAACGGCCATGCCTTGTTCAGGACAGGTTAATGACACTCTAGAGCCATTATGGAAGAAACCTTTTTTACTACGGTTACCCCTCAAAACGGCAACTTTTTTCGGAGCTTTTTACTGGCCGTCACAGAGTTTTACAGTATGTATATATATAATCGAAGACAATTCGCCCTTTTTCAGTTGTATTGTCTAAATTAATAAATTGTTATTTACTGATTTATCTTCCTCACTAATTTTATATTAGTAAATGAAAATATTGTAGTCTGCTTCTGGTAATAGCCCTTCATTATTGGAGAAGTATGGTTAGTTACAACTACGCATTAAAATATATTTTTTTGTTTTACTTGCATGTTATTTGCCAACACATTTATTTCTCAACTTTTAACTACGACCTTCGGGTTAAAATTTAATTCCTAGTATGGTTAGTTAAACCTACGCAATGAAATATATTATTTTGTTTTACTCATATTTTATGTGTTAATACAAGGATTTTCTAACTATTAACTACAATATTCGGATAAAAATTTAATTCGTATTTTATTTGCTAGCACAAGAATTTCTTAACTATTAACTACGATATTCGAATTAGATTTAATCTCTAGTATGATTAGTTGTAACTAGGCATTAATATATATAAAATTTTGTTTTACCTGCATTGTTTGCCAACCCAAGTATTTCTTAACTATTAACTAGAGCATTCGAATTCAAATCTAATCTTTCTAGTTTTCAGAACTATCGTAGATTCAAAGATATTAGTTTTGCTTCCTGCGCAGTATGGCCTTCTTGTATCTCTAATAGTCGAACTAAATGAAGCGTCCCTTATTCGGTAAAACGCGACGTCGAAGTGGATTGATTGATGTGAAGCGTATCAATGGCTGCCTTCACTAATTAGAAATCCTGTTTGCCATGAAGCAACTTCAGTCGGTAAAGCATGAAGCAATTCAGGCAGTCTTTAAATTAGCTAACCAACCACCCACTTTCACGATATATATCGGGGACATCTTTTTTAAAATTAATCATTATTTATTCAAATATTTCACAAAACCAGTGATGTTGTTGCTGTTGTTGTTGTATCTAACGCCTCCTGGCTTCAAGTACCAAACCAGGTTCATATAGGCTTCAGGCCGAAGCGCGCGGCGCCGGTTTATATAACACCACAAAGGTTGGAGTTCATCTTAGCTAATTGCCACGTCAATTTTGACCGAGCCGTCTCAGGGGCGACATCTGGAGGGATCGTACCCTCTCCCACCCTCTCTGACCAAAAAGGGGACTTTCAGGTCTACGGATTTAATGTGTCCATATTCGGCCTAGACACGGAGGAATTTAATTGCGCGTGTCGGATTCGATCCGAGCACCCTCAGCACCGAAAACCAACACGCTACCACAAGGCTACCTAGATCACACAAAATCTGTAATGATTAGCTCTATGACCTCTCTACACATTCTTCGTACACAGTTGTATAATTCATTATCTGTATGGATTACCCAAATATAGCGTTATTCAAATGAATCCCCTTTATCGAAAAACTTTACTTTCAAACCGTTCGTAGCAAAGCACAATTGAACACAAGAAAACATTTGTCATGAATTTAAAGTTTGAAAATTCAAATTTTCTATTCATCGCAATTTTTTATAATTGCAGTAGCAGATGCTATTGTTTAATTGTCATCAAAACTGTGTCTGGTTTTATTGCCTCTGACCACTCTTTCTACGAGTTTGAGTAAAGATAAAAGGGAATAGCAATATAAATGATACCAAACAGTGAGCATCGGCACTTTTTCTTTCAGGAGCTAAATAATCTTATCTTGTTTTTCTGTACTGCAGAGAAACATATCAGAAATATTTTGACTGGACTATGAAACTCACAATCCATTGTTCCTATATCTTTAAATTCCTTTTTTTTCGTGTATATTGCTTTTATTTATATAGAAAACATTGTGATATAAGTGCTAATGCAGTGTAAACATGTATTTAGATGTAATGCAATGTTTCATAAGCGCAAACATAAGGCCTTGTTAAGGACTACATTTTTCACAAACATAAAAGCTCATATCACTACGTCAATCATAAATGGAAACGATTATACTCCTCTTGGACTAAAAGATGCTTTTGGGAATGACTTTCATGAAGTCTTCAGCGGTATGGCGTCATACAATGAGATCACTATTCCGGTGAGATGGCGGGGTCTGTTACACCCCGGTCTCCTTGAGATTTTAAAAATGGCACTAATTCCAGTATCCTAGCGGCTCTGCGAAACCCGGCGCGTGACAGGCACAGGGGGTTGTCCCGAAATCTCCGTGTTTCCTCGATCGGTGGCGGGAAAATAGTTAGTTTCTATAATATGATGGCACTGCTTTCGCGGTTTTTACGGAATCGTCGCCAATGCTATACTTCCGGGTTTGGGGGCAGAGATCTTTTGGATAAATATACCTTTAGGATGAATTAGTGAAGTCTCTAGTGCTACTTTTTGCCGATAAAGTGCTGAAAAAATGATAAACTCTTACGGCGGTTTCACTGAAGTCATCGCTTTCACACACTACAGGGTGGCTAATAAATACTGTAACACTCCAAAAAATAAGAGTAAATTTTAATCGTTTGGAAAAACAATTTATCTATCTATTTGTGTGATTGGCAACTTTTTGTAAACGCAGACGATTTTTGTTTAAAGTAAAACATGTAGAATATTTTTAAAGATGGAAGCCAAAAGGTTAATGGTTAAACAGCTTTTTGATCGCGGATTTTCTGCAGGTAAAATATTTAAGCAATTAAAATGCCTTGGTTTTAATAGGACGTTTATATGTAGGACTATAAATCGATTATTGGATACCAATAGCTGTAAAGATTGACCAAGGTCCGGTCGTCCATGCACTGTACAAAAGAACATATCAAAAGAATGATATGTTCTTTATGTTTTTCGTACAAAAGAACATATCAAAAGAATTCGTGAAAAGATACGAAGAAATCCACAACGTTCTGCAAATAAAATGGCTGCAGAAGAGAACATCAGTCGCAGGACTATGCAACTTATCATAAATGAAGACCTGGGTTTTCGCCCTTATCGCAAAAGAAAAGTTCAAGGTTTGACTACTGCACAAATAGTAAAAAGGTTACAAAGATGTAAGAAATTGCTGAACCGGCTCGGTAGCAAAAGTGTTGAAAAAATAATTTTCTCTGATGAGAAGCTGTTTTGTACAGAACAAAGTTATAATGCTAAAAATGATGTTGTATATTCAGCAACCTCCGAGGATATACCTGAAAATCTTAACTGTTAAACGCTTTCCGAACAAGAATTCTGTTATGGTTTGGGCTGCAGTGTCACACAATGGAAAACTGCCTCTGAAATTCATCGATAAAGGGGTAAAAATCAATGCTGAATATTACAAACAGGAAGTATTGGCTACATGTTTATTACCACATGCTAACAGATTGTAGCCAAAAAAGAATTGGATATTTCAGCAAGATTCTGCACCATCCCACCGATCCAAAACAACACAGGAATGGCTCCATGCCAATTGCCCGAAGTTTATCAAGCAAGAAGATTGGCCACCTTCTTCACCAGATCTAAATCCTTTAGACTATTGCATTTGGGGGATTTTAGAGTCTAAAGTAAATGCTAAGCAGCACAGAAGTTTGGACTCCTTCAAAGCTTCCATATGGAGTGAATGGGACAAATTACCTCATAAAATGATTCGTGCCGCAATAGGACAGTGGAGTAAGAGATTATCTTTAGTAATCGATAAAGATGGCGGTCGATTCGAGTAAAATTATTTCATGGTAAACTTTCATGTATAATGTTCATAATATTGTTGTATTTTCCATTTTCTATTTCATCTGTGTGTAATTAAATGATTCGATATTTGTCACAGTATTTATTAGACACCCTGTAAAAATGAGATGCCGTTTTGTGTGGGTTACCAAAACGCAAGTATGGCTCGAATAGCTAGGTAATACTGCAGGTTCCCAATTTTTCAACATTTTCGCAAAACAGGTATGTTTCCGAACTTTACGAGCATATCTGGCGAGCTGTAAGAGTATTAACTTTTTTTTTCACGGTGCGAAGGCAATTGTGATTGGCTTAATCCGAACGCGCTCTTTTCAAGATGGCATCCGACGGAAAGAAGTTGTTGGCAATACTGTACAAGTAAGTTTTCTCATTTCTTATAATTTAGTTCCTATCAGTCTTTATTTAATACTCTATGCACAGTTACCCTTATTGTGTCATTTTTATATAGTTAAATGTTTTCTTCCAAATTGCAATATAAATTTATCAGTCTTCAAATGAAATTGAATGCTCCTGTTAGGGCTAATGATCTCATCAAGTGTTTTGAAAACACACCAAATATATTTTATGCCAGACTAATAGAAAATAACGCTTATGAAAAACTTGGTTTATTTCAATTTTGCTTTCTTTTTTAATAACTGGGCATTTCAGAGCTTCCTTAAAATTTAAATTTATTTGAACTTGTATGTGTGTGTAAATTAATACCAAGTATGTATTTGAATGTATAACAATGCTCATGTATATATCTGTATGTCTGTATAATTTTTCTGTTAATATTTTTTATTTATGATTATTCATGGTCAATATACATAGTTTCTTATGTTATTGCCTAATTAAATCTTTCCATTACACTCATTTAAACACTTGTGCAGAAAAGATTTTATTTATTTACATGAAATTAAATGTCTTTTCATACTTATTTATTCTGTATATCTCATGAAAATTTAGCAAAACGTTCTAGTTAGAAGTGTTGCATATGCTAAGTAAATAAAATTGATGGTTATTGTGCATTTAAATAATTTAAGTCTTCAATTTCCTCATTATAAATTTTGTTTTGGGTTAGTGATCTCAGCAAGTGTTTTGAAAACAAACCAAATATGATATTTTATGTTAGACTTACAGAAAGTAACACTTATGAAAAACTTCGTCTAAAGTCAAAACTATCGTCTACGGCTTGAAAGTTTTGTTTTTATCCAAAATAGCGCTTTTAACAAAGCAGTGGTTCGAAGGCTACATTTATGCTCTTTCCGGAGAGAAATATGCATACTCCGTTATCCAAAAACGATGTGAGAGTCATGGTTTTGTGATATCTAAAGCGTCGATAGGTAATATCGTCAACAAGAAAGGAAAAAAAACGTCAAATTGGAGCCTCAAGTGGGATAAAAATTCCAAACAAGTATCCAAGGAAAAAACGGACATCTTCGACTATTGCAAAGGTACGTTGTTTAATGTTAAAAGAAAATCACCCTAATCATAGGACATTTGCAAAATCATTAAAATGCTCGATGTCCACTGTAAACAAAATGATAAACGTTCATTTAAATCTTAAGAAATCGAAAAAACGCAATGTGCATCGTCTTCTTCCAAATCAGATCGCTGAACGCAGGACACGCTGCAGAATTCTATATGAGAAACACTTATCCAAAGAAAAATGGAAAACAATTGTCACAATAGATGAATCATGGGTGTATTTAAATGATTGCAACAAAAAAAAGAGCCATTTATTATCATATAAGGGGAGAAAAAAAATTAAGTACTTGGTTCAAAGAATCGAAAGAAAATTTCTCTAACGGATTCATGATTGTTGCTGGTTTTTCTTATAATGGCAAGTTAAAAATAAAGAGAGTGGGAAAAAATGTCAAGATTAACTCCAAATACTATCAGAAACATATTTTATCGCCAATTTTTCTGAATGAAATACCATCGCTTTACCCACAGTGCCATCAATCTGTGAGACTCCATCAGGACAAAGCTAGCAGTCACACATCAAAATCCACTGTAAATTTCCTAAAAGAAATGGAACAAAAAACTGGTATCAAGGCCATACCCTTCACTGATATCCCTACTAAATCTCCCGATGTATCACCTATGGATTTTTGTGCTTTCGGACTTTTAAAATCTGCATTATCCAAACGTCGTCCCAAAACCCTTACAGGACTCTGGAAAGCTGTTCAGGAGGAATGGGATAGAATACCTCTTCTGACACTTCAAAAGGCATTATTATCCTGGAAATTGCGGTGTCGAAAGATAGTTCAGAATAAGGGATGTCAAATAGAACATTTAAAACACAAGAATTTTATGTAATTTAGTTTTGTGAATACAATATACATCGTCTAAAAAATGTGTGAACAGCCTCTGTATATATATACACTCACTTCCAAAATTTAAGCACGGAGAGGAAAATGTTAATTTCCGTAAGCCAATCTGAATTAAAGAAGCTGAAATTTGCTGCAAAGGTAGAAGGAAGTATGCAAATATGTTAGGTAACAGGCAATCTCGGTTTCGCGTCGAGAAATATGCAAAACAGGCAGTCGTATAAGAAGCCGGCTTGTGAAGAGTTACAGGAGTTGCATGTAATTGCTGATGAAAGGTGTTTAGAACATTCGTACGATTTGTTTTCAAGCTAGACGTGTTTGTATGGCTTCCAGAAGACGAATGGAAGATTTTGAGTGCTGGCGGATATTCGGACGCATTGAAGCAGGACAGTCTATCACAGATGTTGCTCTTTTCTTCGGCCCTCATCATTCCGTTATTTCACGATTATGGAAAGAATTGGAAACCAGCCAAACAGTTGTTCGAAGACCTGTTGCCGGTCGTCCAAGGGTTACGACCCCCTCGGAAGATCGATATATTGCTGTTGTAGCCAAACGGAATCGAAGATCGACCTCCACACGTGTGACATCTATGGTTGCAGCGGCCATTGGTAAGACGATATCTGCCACTACTGTTCGTCGACGGGTACACATGAATGGTCTGTACGCCCGGGTACCACAAGTTTGTGTTCCTTCATCCGTTCAATCCAGAGGGACAAAATTAAAGTGGTGCCGCCAGCATGTGAATTGGACGGTGTCTGATTGGGGCAACGTTATGTTCACAGATGAGTCCAGATTTGCCCTACAATCCGATAATAAGCGTGTAAGGGTGTGGAAGGAACAAGACACACGCAATCGGCCCGAGAACATCACCGAACATCACGCATTCCGCGGTGGAAGCATCATGGTCTGGACAGAGATTTCATTGGGATACCGCACCGACCTGCACATTTACAGGCAAGGATCTGAGACGGCTGGATGGTATCGAGATGAAGTCCTAGACCCCAATGTGAAACTATACGTTGCAGCAGTTGGTCCTTCTTTCGTTTTAGTGGACGATAATGCCCGTACCCATAGAGCTGCAATCGTTGATGACTTTCTGGAGAAGCAGGGGATTGCGCGTATGGAGTGGCCGGCTTACTCGCCAGACCCTAATCCAATTGAAAATCTTTGGGGTACCCTCGGCCGTGCTATATAGAGACGTTTCCCACCTCCAGCCACTCTCAGAGAATTAGAAACTGCCCTACAAGAGGAATGGCGACTACTGGACTCTGCGGTGGTTGATCACCTCGTAACAAGCATGATCACACGCTGTACACTTTTTATGAAGGTGAGGGGTGAAAACATACCCTATTAATGTCGGTTTTTGTTGTTTGTTTTGCATTTAAACATCATTTTGTTAATAACGCAAATATGATGTCATCTTATAATTTATGAAAATTCAATATTTTTTTTTATCTCTGTATGTAATTCTTTGTTTTGTTTCATGAATAAGCATAGAGCTACTTACTTGCAGCATTTCCTGTCAATCAAAGCAGTACTTGTCAATTTTTTCGCATTTTACCGCTCCGTGCTTAACTTTTGGAAGTGAGTGTGAATATATATACATATATATATATATACACAGTGCTTTTTTTTCTTTAAAAAATAGGTAGGTATAC
>OU015497.1:82015806-82060806 GCA_907164885.2 Dolomedes plantarius | reverse complement strand
TTATCTAGTGCTATAGAAGTACAGTGTTGTATAAATGTTTTCGCAATTTTTTTATCGTGTTAGAGCGAAACCGTGTTGTAAGATGTCATGTTGAAGGAGGGCTACCTGTATATATATGTATATGTATGAAAATATATATATATATATATATATGTATGCATATATGTATATATATATATATATATATATGTATATGTATATATGTATGCATATATGTATATATGTATGTATGCATATATGTATATATAACTGATATAAAAATTTACACAAAAGAAATTAATGGACAAGACCGTAACTACACAGAAATAAGAAAATAGGAAGAAAAAGCATATCAGATATGGAAGTCTTGTAGTTGATGACCGGGAGGAGTTGTGACCTCCCTCTCCGGTTTAACTCAGTTTTATGTCGGGCAACACTCCCGGAGGTCAGGTACAAGACTAAAACCTTAAAAGAACAAAATAGACTAAAGAACAGAAATAAGAATTGATAATCAAACCTATAACATCAAAAAAAGCAACACGACACAAAGAAACCAGCCTATCCCCCACCCGCATCACAGCCATTTGCGGTATTTAACATACACTCATTCAACCAAGTAGAGAAGCGCATAATGCGGTTACAGTCATTTAGGTTAAAAAATCCAGTTAAAATAGAGTTTAAAAAATAAAATGGAAAACCTTGTTTACTTGCCACTAGCATGAATTTGTTAATTTTTATGTCCATTTCAGTTTGTTTTGAATGTAATCTATAACATCTTAATAAATAATTTATAATGACATTACGCTTGATGTTTTTGTCGACGTCACTATTCCAGGACATAATGGTTAGCGTTCTGGCTAGTGAGCTGCCACGCAGTGGGCTTAAGGCTTGGTAGTTTCCATGTCGCCCCCCTCATAGGGAGCAATGCTGGCTCTCCTATATGGTGCTCCCATAATAAAATAGCCAGTAAATTTGTGGTGAATAACAAAAGGTAAATGTCTAACGACAAGTACCTCCGCATTAGACTTAAAAAAATATATGTATATAGATATATATATGTGTATATGTATGTATGTATGCATATACTGTGGAATCTCGATCGATCCTTCTCCAAATCATCGTTTTCCCGTATATGTTGTTTGTTTCATATAGTCCCGTGGATAATACTGCTTTGCATCAGAACCTCCAAGATTAATTGGTATTGGCAATTGTTTAAAGCCAGCCTGAGCCATACCTGCTTTGTGGATAAGACACCACTATTCACAGAGCAGGGTTTAAAGGCCTTAATATTACTCCTTGCCTCATACTGGATATTTGATTTAGAATTCTGTTCTGAGGCAAGGCCCTCATATTTGTTTATCTAGGCAGTAATTCTGCGGGATAAATTAAAAGTCCATCTCCACAAGTCACCTACAGTCACGGGTTTTCTGAAACAACTAAATATATCTAATATATAAAAATGAATGTTTGTATCTCTGTAATTGTATAGAAATCCACAGTTTAGGAGCAACGATCGTGAAATTTTAAATACAGGCGTCTTTAAAAACAGCCGAGGGTCTGAAGAACTTCAAAAATCGAAATTAATTACCGTTGATTTTTAATTAATAAAAAACCACAATTTTGAAACTAAATGTAAGCTGTTACACTTTGTGGCATCATCCCTCTGAATATGGCGTCCACGTTAGGGTTAGCTGACAGCGAGCGAAAAGATAAAAATAAATAAAATCAAAAAGTTTCAAGTTATATATTAAACCAGAATAATAAATGAAAATAATAATCTTTCAAGTCAGATTTTATACTTTAAGACATTTCGATTAACGATCGTCGTTTATTTTCGCCGTGTTATTTTGTAAACAAACGTTCTCTGTTGCCATTTTCATTTCAGACATTTCTTATTGAAACGATGTAATGAGCAGTAAATGCGTTAAATATTTCTTATCTAAAATTTATATTTTAAAACATTTCAGTGAAATTAACATCGTCTTCAGATTATAAACAGACGTTATTTGTTGCTATTTTCATTTTAGAAATTTCTTATTAAAATGATGGAATTCTCGGATATATTTCCATAGTGGAGATTTAGACACATTACAGAATTTAAAAAAAAAAAAACCTTTTGTGTAATTTATATATTTGTGTGTGTTTAATTATTTCAAGTGACTCTAAAGTGGGCGTGGCATTTTTCCACTAGCGTGAAAAATCAGAATAATATTGAATTATTTAATTTTTTTTTTTTTTGCTCATCAGACGACAGTAGCAGCGAGTGGCAGTAGTTACACAAGTTTGAATTTGAAACATTGTTTTGTTGTTTCCTAAAAGAAGCAATAATCCGTTACTGTGTTTTATATTGTTCTTAATTTTATAATTCACGATGTACTTTTAAAAGCATAAAAATTAGTATATCTTAACTAAAAAGAATCAGTCTAAACTTAAGCACAGTTTTGCGATTTATTTACGGTTAACTATGTTTGTGTTTAGCTATTCCATTTGTTTGTTTTAAAAAATGATTTTTTAAAGGTTTTTTTGGTGCTTTATGGTAAAATAGCACTTAAAAATTAAAAAAAAGAAACAAAAACTTAACTGTAAATAGCATACTTTTTCTATAAATTGGTCAATTTGAAGTAATTTTTATTGAAATTTAGCTAAAATGCCTATAACTGCATAAAAATCTTAATGCTACTATTTTAATTTCCCAAGCACAATTCTAAAAATGTTATAAAATACGCATCCCTACTTTCCGATTTAGTACAAGAATTTAAAATTGATTTCAGGACTTCGGGAAAAATAAACAATTTTTGTTTTTGCATGTTTTCTATTCTATTTACAGTCGATATAGATATAATGCTAGCAAATTGTCAAATGGAATGCATAGAGTTGCAATCTGACATTTAACTTAAAGAGAAATTCAATCGAGTCTCTTTGTTGTACTCATAAATCATACCTGCCCAGATATAAATATCCTTCACTGCATAGTCAAGCGTTATTCTGGTCATCAACGTTTGGAAGCACGTACATCTGAGAACAACTATTTTCAAGAGTTTCAACTATTTTAAAGCACACTAAGAGTCAAATTCGAACCAAAATTTATTCGTTGTTTTTTAGTATTGATGTGTATGACATTTCCCATCCCTTTTTTATACTATGTTTAATTTTTCATGCAGAGTTCACAAGGCAAAAGACAATTTGACAATTTTACTTTTCAGCTTTTAGTGATGAAAGGCTGAATCTATCTAAATTCTGAGATGTGTATAACATTTCACATGTTTTTTTCCTATGCTATTTATACTGTGTTTAGTTTTTAAGTTGACTTTGGTTAACAAACATTCATATTGAACCCCGAATCAAGAAACGAGAAACATAGTTTATGAAGGTACTTCAGATGATATTTGGATCAGTTTAATTGAACAGAGATTTATATGGAGTTTAATAAGGACAGAATGTTTCTATTATTGCTACAGAATCTTGCATTTATGGTGCGTGTAGCCCAAACTGCAGATTTCTGTTAATTTTTTTATCAGTCAGTGCCTTTAACAAATACTTTAATACTTTATTTATATATTTTTTTGGCTACAGAATCCTGCATTTATGGAGGTATTTATATGGACAATTAGACATTTTTACTTTTAAGCTTTTAGTGATTTATTATAAATGTATATATTTTATGATATTTATACTGTTATTAATCTATGTTATTTATAGTGTTTAGTTTTTAAATTACTTTTTGTTAACAAACATTAGACAATTTGACATTTTTAATTTAAACTTGAAAAATGAAAGGCTGAATCTACTAAAATTCTGAGATGTGTATAACATTTCACATGTTTTTTTTTAAATGTTATTTATGCTGTGTTTACTTTTTTAATCAATTTTGTTTAACAAACATTCGACAAAATGACATTTTTACTTTTCAGCTTTACTTTTTAAAACTCTTAACTTTCCAAGAGACAATTTGACATTTTTTCCTTTTCAGCTTTTAATGGTTTATTATAAATGTATATATTTTATGTTTTACTTTTCAACTTCTTTTGCTCCAAAGATGAAAGGTTAAATCTAGATGAATTCTGAGGAGTTAATTATAAATTTATATATTTTTATATTGGATTTTTAAAAAATTATTTGGGTGTATAACATTTCACATGCTTATTTTTCTATGTTATTTATACTGTGTTTAGTCTTTAAATTGATTTTGGTTAACAAACATTCGACAAATTGACATTTTTACTTTTCAGCTTTTAGTGGTTTATTATAAATGTATGTATATTTTATGTTTTACTTATCAGCTTCTTTTGCTCCAAACATAGAAGGTTAAATCTTGCTAAATTGTTTAGATTTTAAATTGATTTTGGATAACAAACATTCCACAATTTGACATTTTTACTTTACAGCTTTTAGTGGTACAATGATGAAAGACTGCATCTAACCAAAATACTGAGATATGTATAACATTTCACATGCTTTTTTTTTTGGTTATGTAATTTATACTGTGTTAAGTTTTTAAATTGATTTTGGTTAACAAACATTCCACAATTTGACATTTTTACTTTATAGCTTTTAGTGGTACAATGATGAAAGACTGCATCTACCAAAATACTGAGATATGTATAACATTTCACATGCTTCTTTTTGGCTAATTTATACTGTGTTAATTTTTTAAATTGATTTTGGTTAACAAACCTTCTTAAAATTCTGGGCAACGCCGGGTACTTCAGCTAGTAAATATATAGATGTAATTTTTTAAAGTTTTAATAAAGTTTTATATTATGTGGTTGTATTTTAATTTTACTTGAGTTTGATATTTTATGACCAATACATATATTGTTTTGAAGATTTTAATTGTAAATAAAAGTTCAACCTTTCTCTTTTTCCATTCTATTGAAAGGTGATATTACATTCGGGGCCGTTCTTCTGGTATGGACGGATGTACTTTTTTTAAAAATTAGATTTAAACGATTCGGCCCGACTTCATTTAAATCTAATTTTTATTCCTTTCAGGCAGAGTCTAGCTCCAGCCATGTAAATATGAGCTATTTTTTCCTTTAAGGTTATAGTTTAAGGACATGATGTAATGGGTATCTTGCATGTATATATATATATATGATTTTGTTTTTGATATGAATCATCTATTGTGATTAATGTGAAAACAGAGAAAATATTCTTCAGCTTTTCAGTCTAGCGAATGAAATTATTTCCATGGCATGTATTACATATTGCATTTACTGCAAAAATTTGGCTCGATCTTCATTTGAAGTAATATTCTTAAGAAAAAATTACTTTAAAAAAATTAAGTTAAATTTTCATTCTAGCATGTCCAGATACTTATTAATCACATTATCTATATATATAAAAGAGCTTGTCTGTTTGTTTGTCCGCTATAGAATCATAGACTGTTTCACCCACCAGGACCAAATTCGGCACAGTTAATGTTTAGGACCCGAGAAACTTAAATGAGCAAAAACGAAGTTTGGGGCTCAATTAGTTTTTTTAAAATTAATTTTTTAATGATTTTTTGTGCCCAAGAGGTGCGAGTACCCCCTGTGGATACAGACCGTTCCCCACAACATGTGTAAGGTATACATTAGATTCGATTCACAAGAATCGAACTTTTGAGTGAATGAATTAAAGAAGCTGCTTTAGATATGCTAATTTCGGCATACCCGCTTGGTATAAATATCAAGCAGCTTGATTAATACAGAGGTTGAAAAGAAGGTGTTGTTAAGGTTGATAGATAAGCGAGAGGGAACTACGAGGTAAGCAGTTCCAGGTGTTAACCGGCGCTTGTGCTTAGCAGGCCCAAAGTTTACGTGGCAGAACTTCTGGTTTGACTCTCTGCTGGTTTGTGAGTATTTTCAAAGTGTATTTCTATTGAATGTTAATATATATTCCGTACAAGTAGTACGTATGCTTATTGTTGTAAAAGCAAATTCTATATGTGCAACGAATTCAATAAACATTGTTTCATGTATAAACTGTGTTTGTATCAAATTCATTTAGAGTGCCACTTCAAATTATATACACCCAACTCTGGGTAGAAGTGAGCTATACTCTACACATGTTATCAGTGAAATTCGAACCTATCCCCTGCGCGGTTATTACCAACACCTTTTCCCCCGCGCGGGGGAAGAGGGGTTGCTAATAACCATGAAGCTACAGAGCTTCATGGTAATAACCTTTGGCCTTGCCTAACTGCCTGACTGACTGACAGATAACGCACAGTCCAAACCGTTGGACATAAAGAGATGAAATTTTGCATGGCGATTCTTCTATAGTGGAGGGGTGCACTGAGAAAGATTTTTGAAAAATTCTTCTTCGATTTTTTAAAATTAAATTTTTAAGCTGCTTTTCTGATTTTTTTAAGTTTGCATTTAAAATGATAATCCGAGGGTTATAAAATTTATATCACGAGAAAGATCATAAAAATTTCTTTAAAACGAAACCTTTTTTGAATCTTTACCTCCCTTTTCTGATTTTTAATGAATTTTTAAAGATTAATTTTTAGAATTTAATTTATGAAATGCTGATCACGTGGTTTCTTTTCTTTTTGTGTTACTTTAAATTAATTTTGCGTTACGTGCATAACAACGAAATAAATTGACAAAAGAAATATTAAAATACGGTAAAAGATAAAATTTAACCACTAGACTAACTGAGATGGGAGTTTTTTAAGAATGCTGTTCAAGTTAGTATGTTTTAACACAACTTTCCCGGTTCTGCTTTGTGTCCTTTGTTATTTGTAGTTTTTCTCATCGCTTGAACTGATTTATAATTTGGTTTCTCTACGATTTTTGGCCTTAGGAAAATTAAAAACCGATACGGTTTTTCGCCTGTGGGCAATAAACAACCGAATCACCAAAGTAAGGAATATAGGCTTCATGTAGAATCCCGCCTTACTTTTAATAAATAAAGGGGATAATGCATCTTGCACTTTACCTCTTGGGTGATGTGGAAATAAGTGCGTCTCTTGGGTGATGTGGAACAAACTGAGCTTCTAAGGGAAAAATAAATAATAAAGGCAAATGTAAATTATAAAACTTATTTATAATTAAACAGTGGATCAAACAAATCTAATTAAATCTATTTAAACAGTATCTAACAAATATAATTAAACAGTAAACTTATTCAATCCAAACGTGCGAATCACGCAACACTGTGTTATTAATTCTCAAAAAATCAGAGGTATAATCAGACGAAGGTCCGCAGGCTCAAAGTTTCTTTCTTTCTTATTGTTTGTATATCATTTCAATAGAAATGCGCTACGCGCAATCTGTCTAGCTAGATGAACATGAAGAGCAGGGGGTGCAGCCCAGTATTTTTTTGATGGAATGCATCAAAAATTTTATATCTCTATATCTACCCGGGCAACGCCGGGCAATAACGCTAGTGTAATATATAAATGTTTAAGAAATCATAAAATATTTAATGAAAGCGTAGATGTAAGTAATCCACAAATTAATGCCTGATTATTCAAAATTCCATATTTTCTTAAGGAATAAACAGAAAATTCAAATGCGATTCTCTTGAAATATTTATTCTTTTTCATACTTTCCTACTGTCTTGTCAAAGAATGCAAGAATAAACACTGATACCAGTCTTTTAAAAGGAATATGAATTTCTAAAATGTATTTACTTACAGTTTGATTTAAAAATTTATGTTGAAAATTGTTTATATTCTGGGTACTAAAATATTTTTAATTTTAATTTACATAAATAATAATGTAAATGAACGTTACAATAAATTATCTGTTTTGTGTAAACACTGTAAAAATGTTTTATGTACAATAACTATATAGTTATTGTATAATTAATACATTCTACAATTCGAATCAGGGGCTTTTTCAGGGAGTAACGTTTCTGGGTATACCCAGATGAGCTATAGCTCATCTGCCTGCCACGGGGTGGCATGACTCTGGGTAGCGGATTTGGCTGTTTCGGGGTGTGAGGGTTTTGGGTAGAGGGCTTGCCTGTTTCGGGCCGGGCCCTAGCTAATGGAGCGTCGTCATTTATCGCCCGTTTTGGGTCAGAAAGAGGGGTGCCCAGAACCGGTAGGCCGTATAGCCGATGTCACCCTGAAGCGGGTAGGTTTCTTAGGCTATAGCAGGATTTCATTTTTAGTGTGCATAAGTAATTTGAATTCTGCTACTCATGTTCATTTTCGGAATGCATTTCGCAGGGCATACTCCTCTGGAACTAAAAAGGCTTTTGAAATGACTTTCATGAAGTCGTCAGTGGTGTGACGTCATACGGCGAGATCGCAGGCCTCGCGGACGTGTCGTCGGGGACAATATCGTCCCGGTATCCTCGGGATTTTAAAAAACTCGCAAATTCGATTATCCTTGCGGCTCTGCGACACCCGGAGCATGAGGAGCTCGTGAGGTCATCCCGAAAGCTCCCTGTGATTTCGATCGGCAGCGGAAAAATCGGTAATTTCGATAATCTGACGTCACTGCTTTCACGGTTGATTCGGAATCTGCGTAATTGCTGTTTTTTCGGGGTTCTTTGCAGAGGACTTTGGGAGTAATCGAGATTTAGGATGAATTGAATACCTCTGTGTTGCTACTTTTAGCCAATGGGATTCCGAAAAGTCGATAAACTCGTACGGCGGTTTCTCTGATGTCATCACTTTCACGAGTAATTTGAAACATGAGCCCCATCCATGTTCGTTTTCGGGATGCATTTGGTAGAGCATACTCCTCTGGGACTGAAAAATGTTTTAGGAGATTTTCAAGGTCTTTGAATTAAAGCAAGGATGTCAAACTCAAAGGCTGACATATGCCAAATAAACAAGGTTTAAATTTATGTGGGCCGCAAAAATAAGAAAAACTTCAAAATTAGAAACTTTAAATCGTAGAAACGTATGTTTATTTCGAAAAGTATATTACAAAAAAAATCAAGAACAACAATAATATCAACGTTTTCTTCCTGACACTTTTTGTTCTTGAACATTAACTTACCAGACATTGAATAATTTCAGAAATTAATAAGCGTTCCCTGAAAGCGAAATATAACCTGTTTTATACACACCGAACATATCACTTTATACAAGACTACTTACTGATTAGATTAATGGTCTGGCATGTGGTAGTCGGCTGCTAAAATACTCACTGCTAGTGTGTCTGTGTGTGGGGGGAGGGGGATGCACCTGTGTGTAAGGTGCACAATGTGACTCGATATTTACTTACCGTTGTGTTGGCTGCGCCTGGGTCACCCACATAATCGTTCGGGGCCACATGCGGGACGCGAGTTTGACATGGTTGTTGTACAATAACGGATGACACAAAAGCTTAAATGTCGTGTATAAATCTGTTGAACAGAAAACTGAGTTCATAGTTAAATGTACAACTATTGTTGGTAGGGGGTGTGCGATGCCAAGGGTACGAATGAATTGGAAAGCAGGAAAAATAATTCACGAAGCCATTAGTGTACTTATAACTATAGTAAGATTTCATAAAATCAAGATCAAGGACCTATGAGAAATACTTTACAATAATAACAGAATTGCACTGATGGTCTAGAGTCCAACAGTGATAAGTTTGTAGATATTCAAGTGTTCTATTTTATAACATAAACTCAACTCCTTCAGAATTTGACATTTTTCAGTCATGAGTATATAGGACAGGAGCGGAGAACCTTTCTGAGACCGCATGCCAAACACTAAATTATAAAATTATAAAAATGAACCGCATGCCGTAGGAAATTTTTAGAAACCAAAGGTTATTTTTTAATTCCATTTGTCTGTTGTAATTGAAATAATAATTATATTTTGTTGCAATCGTTATTTTTATGTATAACAATATTATTTATAGTACCTTATCAAAAAACTATTACAAGTGACATGGGTCATTTACTGTTATATTGTGGATGCTAATTTTCTATACGTGGCGTATATTTATCGGTCTTTAATAATATTCCTGCAGTACTACTCTCTTCTATAAGTACACTTCTTTTATCGCATATTATGAAATTCGTTAATGAAAATAACGATTCACACGTATATGTTGAATAGAAAATTGTGAATATGGTCATCGCAATTTTTAAAATAAATTAAACTTTTTTGGAATGGAACTCCATTTGTTAATATTTCATTTTCAGTATTTGTTTCTAACGTTCCCGATATTCAATCCCGTTTATTAATTTCTAATTTAGCCCTTAAGTCGCAGAATTTTTGTGTCCATGGGTAACTTGTCTGGAAATCCACCAATTGCATTTCAAATTATTCTAATTTCATCCATTCGAACATTGTTCGATTTATTTATTTATTTTTTCAATGTATGATGGTTTACTATAAATTTTGTGGCTTCTTTGAATTCTCTAAATTGATAAAATCCGGAAGGAAAATGTTAAGCGGGCTCTTTTGTAATGTTGGAAAATTGTTTGATTAGTTATTCCATTTTTTGTTTTTCAGGAATCTCTAAATTTAAAACCTGTTTTAACAGGATCGAAAATTATTTTAAATTTCCGGGGTTCAAATCGTTGTAAAGTATATCTAACTTAATTTCAAATGCTTTGAGGAAGCGAAAAATAATTTCAATTGTTGTTCCAAAACCTTGTAATTCTGTATTAAGTTTATGCAGAGGGAAACTAATATCTGTGAAAACATTAATCTTGTTATCCACTCTTGATCAAATAGTTCTTTAAATTGTAACGATATTTCGTCTTCTGAAAATAGTCGAATTACATCCAAACTCTCGACAAAACGATTCAGTACATTACCCTCAACTCAACCATTTCAACTTTCCTACAAAGTAAAGTTGAAAATCAAAGTAAAAAAATTCAACTTTCCTACAAAGTAATCATCTTGCCTAATAAAATAAAAGTTGAATCTAAAATAAAATTGCTCAAATAAAAGTAGGTAAGACATCAAGAGGAAGGGAAAAGACTACTGCGTCGTAAAAATAACTAAACGTTTACTTTAGAAAAAAACATCGAAACTTTCGATAAAAAAAACAAATTAAATAATTATCAAATCTAATAACAAGGCAGTGAACTTCTATCAAAATCTAACAGATACCCAGATCACCCTCTCTCACAAATGCATATATTATACACTCTTAGACAAAAAAAAAAAGACACACCAAGAAGGGGTAATGCAAACTGGACGCAAATTGATATGCTTACAGATTTCGACGGAAAATGAAAAATTTTAAAGTTTGGGGGCCAATGAATGACCATGTGACGCTGCAGCGCATTTTAACTGCGCAACTGGTAGGATATTAAAGGGGAGAAATTTCGATTCTAGATCACAAATTCTTTGTGAATTTCATTCCGTGTAATCAGGTAGACAGTAACTATGCCTCGCATATAGGTGTGCGAACAATATGCGCTGATGTCAGCATTTGTGAGAGAACGTGTAGTTGGACTCAAAGAAGTCGGTTGTTCTAATCGACGAATCTCTCGACATTTGGATAAGAGCGATGCCACTATTAGACAACGTTGGCAGGAATGGGTGAACTATGGCCGAACACATCGTCAAGAAGGAAGCGGTCGGCCTAGAGAAACGACAGAACGTGAGGACCGAACAATCGTCAGAGCGCCACTCACAGCCCCAGATTCATCATTATCATCGATCGTACGTGCAACTGGTGCTTCAGTGACCGCAAGGACCATTCATAGACGACTCAGAGAAAGGGAGCTGAGCTCACGGCGCCCCTTTCGCCGACTACCATTTACCACTGTACACCGACAAGCCCTTTTGTAGTGGTATCGGGCACATTGGACCTGGAATGTCACTGACTGGAGTAGAATTGTCTTCAATGATGAGTTCCGCTTCGAATTGAGCCCCCAGCGAATACGTGTGTGTAAAGCGGTGGGATACCAACCTGACTGTCTTCCGCCATACGGGCCGACAACCAGTAGTGATGGTCTGGGATGTCATTTCCTTTCATGGGTGGACGCCTTGGGTTGTCATCCACGGCACCCTTACAGCACAGCGGTACGTCGACGATATTCTACGCCCCGTTGTGTTGCCCTTCATATCACGCAATCCTGGTCTTACATTTCAGCAAGATAATGCCCGCCCGCACACGGTGAGAGTTTCTATTGCTTGTCTTCATACTTCCCCAACGCTACCTTGGCAAGCAAGATCGCCGGATCTCTCCCCCATTGAGCACGTTTGAAGCATTATGGTCATCTAGTAGATCGAGTGAAGTTGTCAGGGTAAAAAATACTGGTCTATGCAATTCCATAGCTTTTCCTATGTTCAACACATCGAACGTTGTTATACATCACAAATCCACTATAAACGGAATTAACTTCTTCATGAAGAGTTTTGAATTTTCATTTTTAAATAGATGTGCAGAAATATAGTTAACTATCTTAGTTTCAACTTTCATCACATCGTCCAAAGACTTCAATGCATCCTTGGAACACAAAGCATCTTGGTGTATAATACAGTGGAAACCCAACACTGGATGTCCAACATGACGTGTGAACAAATTAAGAAATCCCGCTTCATTGCCAATCATACTGGGTGCACCATCGGTATTTACAGAAACTATTTTTTTTTGTATCTATGTGGGCATAAGCAAGAGCACTCATAATTGCCGTACAGATATCTATTCCTTTGGTAGTACCCGGTAATGATGCCAAACGAATCAGTTCCTCTCGCATTTCTCTGTCGGCAGGATAACGGGCAAAAATTGCCAACCGAGCAGAAGTGACATCAGTACTTTCACCGAGACATATAGAAACAAATTCAAAAGATTTTATATCCATTATTTTCTGATCCGTATTATTAGCCGTCGTTTTCAAAATCTGATCTTTTACTGTATTCCTGGATGTAACTAAGTTCTTGATTCGTCGAACGATATATTTTCATTGTCTCGTAGATTTTCAAATAGATACGAAGATCATTCCAACCATGAATGTTTGACGTAATCGCCATCGCTGAAGGGTTTTCCATTTTTTGTTATTATTTTTTCAACTACAAAACTTGCAGCGACAGCGTGGTTATCGCTGGTAACATGTTTCACAAATGATTCTGATCGCAAATTTAATTTTTTTTATTTCACGTGTTATAGTATATTCCTTTTGTTCTTTGTCACTTTTTTTGTGGAGCGATTCATGGACTGCTTCTTAATGTCTTTTGACAGACAATGCCCTATATACCACTGTTACAGAACATAAGGCGTACAATACCTTATAATCTTTTTAATCATACCACATTTTTCTTTCCACCAATCTTGAAAATATCTACTGGAATTAGTAGAACTACTTACATTGAACAACTTTTTTTTTTTTTTTTTTTTTTTTTTTTTTTTGCTGATGAAAAAATAATTGTATATGGGTGATTGCTATGTTGCAAAGACTGACGACCAACGGGACTGATATTCCTCGCACGCGTGGAGGCTACCCCGGTATATTCCAAGCCCGATATGCGTACGTGCGGAGGCTAGTGTGTGGGGGCTACGTCTATCACGAGACAAACGTCAAACAGAACTCGCGTACACAAAGTACCCAGTTCAGTTTGGTATACGACCAACGAATACGTTGTATGTAGTTGAAATTTGCTTGGAGTTTATCTATTTTTTTAATTACATTACTTTTGCTCATTTTTTGGACGTTTTAGTCATCCATTACAATAAGGGTTTCTAACATCTGTTTATCATAAACCTTTTGCAGTTTTTTCTCTCCTCACTATCATTTCCAGACTCCCTTGTTGACCCCCCTCCCTCCAATTTTGAATACTTATGTTTTGCTAGGTTCAAATTTGTGTTGTATACCTATTTTTCATAATTCAGAATTTTATTATCTCAACACTCTTGACATGTATCGATGATATTCCCCAGAATACACTGGATTTCTCTTAAACAATCTGCAAATGAAACTACTAAAAATAAATTGTACAATCTCAATTGACTTTCAAAAGTATTACATCATTAACTTTCTATGCTAAAAAGCATTCAGAAATTTCCCATATATTTAAAATTTTATAGTATAATGCTGCATTTTCTCGGTTTTATAAACATGCTTCGGTTTTTATTCTGTTTTATTAAAATTCTTGGTACATAAATGTAACGGGTGTGGTGACTTCAGTCTCTTACTTGTAATTTTTAAAGATAAAAATTATGAAATTTGAAATTTCTGTTAAATATTAATGACAATATATTAATTTATTTTTTTTAATATCCATTTTAGTTAAATTGAAGTTATCTAGTCATTAAACAGATGAAATCTGGGTTTAAGCATGCAAAAAAAAAAGATTATATTCAAAGATAAAAACATGCAACTACGTAATCTCATGTCGTTTTAAGTAAAATGCTCGGCGAGAGACAGTTTCTTGAAAAAAAAATCGCGATCCCGTACTGTAATATATGCACGGAATTTAAAGAAATTGGAGTGCAAGAGGCATGCTGGATAAAAAGTCTAATATATTGTCAAACTTTCCTTGAAAAACAATTGTTAATTGCCTAAATTTATCTTAGCCAGAGATGAAATCGGAAAACTGCAGAGAAATTCAATTTGCTTGAACCATGGATGTATTCATTCAGCGCTATATTTCTGGTTCTTGATTGAACGTCTACACTGAGGAATCTACGGGATAAAGCTAAAGTCGGAATCTATTAAGAACTTTTCTCCCATTACTTTTCTTGCCATAAGGAACAATACACATTTTGGTGGAAATGTTCTGGAACTTGTATAGTCTTACAGCACTTTTTTTCTTTTAAACAACACTCAGCTCAAGCTTTGATTTTTTCAGACTTTACAGCAACTTTTTCAACACCAATCAAGATCTCTATATTTTCTTGGTGTCGAGGGATGCACACATACCCGTGTTCTCAATAAATAATTGTGAAAGGAAAATCTCCCTTTCGTGGAGTCCATCTCATTGCTGTGATTCTGGCAACAAAGCTGCAGATACCCTTGTCAGAATTGACATAGTTTTTCGATCCTTTTTTTAGCAGGACTACGCTTAAATATTCGAATTTCATCATTCATCACAACATTAAAAGTAATTTCAAGGCAATGCCGATCAATATGATCATAACGAAAACCTGTAATGTGCTGCTCTCGTCGATAGGGTGGACTATGTCCGAGAGCCGTGTCCACTTTTCATCTAGTAACTCCACTCTTATTCTCGTAGGGCTTCATGACCATATATAAAGAAAACAGACTGGGTAGACACATGCCTTGATTAAATTTACTAATTTTGTTTCTGTAAAGCATCTTTTTTATAATTTCAAACGTTGCTTAGGTCTAAAAAAATAAATAATTTTCGTAAGGGTTTAAGATCATGTCTAAAGAATTACATTATTGCGTTACATAGAATGATTCCTGTAAAACTGCCCTTTAACAATGCGATATATGCAAACAATGTAAATTGAAACATAAAAGAATATTATTTAAATTAATCTCTGAATTAAAATCTAGTGATTAATTTACTCATGTTTTTAACGCAAAGTATTTGCATACATCGCATTCAGTATTAATATTTTCAATAAGAAAAAATTAATTCTGAAGCATCGGATTACTTTCTTCGAAACTCCTCTTGCAGTTTCTTTTACTACGTGATTAAGCTGAATAGCAAAAAATTCAGATCACTTTTCAGCATTTTAACATCGTTAACTCTAACCGGAATGTCTCCGCTAATTTCTAATCACTAAGACAACTAGCGAAGGTTTCATGCTTCAGCGGTTTGGTCTTAATCTGAAATTTTCCCTAGGAAATGATAGAGTAACAGGCAGAGACTTAAGGCATTACAAGCGATATTTGTCTAACGGAAGTCAGTGAAAGAATTAACAAATGTAGCTTGATATTTTACATGCTACGAGGCTCCATTTCCATAATAGAATGAGGCTTTACATTACCATAATAGAACGATGTTTTGATAATGAAAATACCTTTTTTATTATGAAAAAGAGTAATGTCAGAATCGAAATTATTTTGATACTGTAAAAAATAAATATCTTTGAATCGACCAAATTATTAAAATCACTAAAAGACAGTTGTGCCTAAGAGGTCTTATTCAGTAGCAACTTTGTTATTTAAAATTATGATTAACCACTAATAAGTACTATTTTAGAAATGTTATACATACACAATCATATGCATAACAAACATATGATTATTTGAACATTATTAAAGTTTTGCGTGATCTTTTAAGGGCCTGTTCACATAGGAGTCCGTTGCGTTGCGTTAAGGAAAATATGACGTTGAGACGAAAATAAACCAATCATAGGCGTTAAAAATTTCATTGCTAATCGTTTGGAGGCATATGATTGGTTTATTTTCGTCTCAACGTCATCTTTTCCTTAACGCAACGCAACGGACTCTATGTGAACAGGCCCTAAGGCTGTTACTCCCCCCACCCCAAGCGGCAGGTACTTTGCCCTGAGGACATTCACCCATCCACACCTCGATATCTTTGGCTACTTTATTAAGTGGAAATCATGGAAGTGAACCAACAGACTATTATTGCAAAGATTTTGGTACAATTGTGAACAAAGTAAGGAACATCTGTTTCAAGTCTACTACTCAAACCTACTTTAAGCATGCTTCATACATGAAAGTATAATTCTCAAAAACTATTTAAGCATCCTTTTTCGTAAGACCAATAGATCATAATTACATAGAAAAAATACCCAGTAGTAATTTTTGGGTGAAATATGAACAACTATGCCTATTACCTATGGGGTTGAATTCAATGGTTAATCCAGGGTAGTTTACAAGGAAAGAATGTAATCTCAAAACTCGTGAGATTACGTTTTTTCATGTAGAGATTCTTTTATGAAGAGAATTAATGATGAGTCTACAACTTCATCATTCATTCTTTTCATGAGAACATAATATACACCAAAACAATCTCCCTCATATGCCTAAACATGTTGGATTTTCTATGTTTTCCCCTTAATCTCTTTACAAAGATATATGTTATTGTGACCAACATAAACTTCATTTGAATTCCAATATCCATTGAAATTTAAAGTTTAGAACTATAAAAGCAAATAGGAAATGGGATATAAGTTACGGCAAATGTACATTAAACTTGAATAAAGGATAATCCACTATAAATATTGTAAATAATGCATCTTATTATTATATATAAAGTCCTTCAATACACAGTCGTACATTGAGAATTCGAGCAAATTTTACCCAGATGGACAACCGTAAGGCTTCTTTTATGACCACTGTAAGGTTTTCTATTTATGGCTGTTAAAAATTTGTTTGCGATGTAAGTTAGCGTTCGGAAATAAAAAGTAGTCTATCTCCATGCTGTATAACAGTATGTATTATAACTCCCACCTAAAAGCTTCAGTAGAAGTTTTTACTTTATATGACTGCTGGAAAATGTGTGTTCAAAAACACTTTACCTGTAGGAATAAATAATTACTTTATTGTGATTTAATAAGTTTCTTTCTTTCTCTTAACTAATTTTTGTAGTTACATGCACCGCTTTAAAAAACGAGTAAAATTTAGCAGTATGAAACAGAATTTATTTCTCCTAAAAATATTTGTATTAGAGAAAATTATTTGTATAAAAAAATATTGTAATACTATATACATCTACTTTAATATAACTGGTGAGAAATCTTTGAAGGTGTTTCATACTAAATAAATATTTGAATAAGGAATAAGTATTAAATTTAAAAAAATGTTAAGTATTAATAAATTATGTTCCCCATATTAGTATCAGAAATGGGGTATATTTTTTTAAAAAACTAAAACAAAGTTGTATAACAAAACCGATCAGAAAATATTTTATTGTGATGAATAAATTATTTCTTATTTTTCAAGCTGATTTCAGTTCAACCGCGAAAAGGTTTTCTGTTACATGTCTAAGTAAAAGTGCATATGAGAAACTCAGTCAAAGTTAATGCTGTTATTTAAATGTTTGAAGTAGAATTAGAGGGATATTTTCATTTGTAAAATATTATGTATAATACTGCTACATATAACCGTAACTTGAGTATAACATATAACACAGAAAAATTATCTGTAAAATATAAATAACCACAATATGCAGTAGGAGATACACCGTTACAAGACTTCTTTAAATATTCAAATCACAGTATTTCATGTTTATCTTAATGAAAATGAAGCTTATCTTAGCATTTTTCGAGTATCTATTTCTTTTGAGCCTCAACATAAGTTGTGATTTATACAAAACTCATTTATTAGTATAAACTTCCAAAAAAAAAAAAATCCAAATTGCATGCTTTAAGATAACCAACTGTGACATTGTAACAGGTGATAATCTTAAAAAATGCTACAGTATTAGAATAATCCCAATAAGCTGTGATTAAAACACTGCAAATAACTATATACATAACTATATACGTAAGAATTTTTTTCTAGTGATGCATATATTTTACGGAACTATACTCTTTTCATTAGAGGCTTTGCAACTCTAAGAACTTAAAAACCTAAGGTTGAATAAATCTTAGGCTATATTTTCTGTCGTATTTCCGCTATAACAATACACGGAAAAAGTAGTCCAGGAAATGGAAACAATTTATGCTAGTTTGCGCTTTTAATTGCTTACAGTACCTACTATTCACTCTCTGGGGGTAAATCATTGGCATTGACCGCAAATACAGCAGCATGATTTACATATCCTTGCTATTTTCTCTAGACTATGTCCGTCTCAACGAATACATCATACAAACGGTATTCAAAATGATCCCCAGAATGATTATGTGATGTCCATGGCAAAGTGATGCGTCACGTTATGGATCAAAATGCAAACTTTTTGTTCATTCTATGTATTTATTAGCTTTCAGCGAATCAGTTCCAGACAAAATGCAGTTTTAATGTGTTAAATTTTCTCTGAACACCAACACATACACTCACACACACACACACACACACACACACATATATATATATATATATACACTGTATATATACAAGGTGATTTATGTAGGTTATTAAATAACCTTAAAACAATGAATGAGTGCATGTGTTGGGGCAAGCAAGGAAAGACAGAGAATTGGCCTTTATCATATATTTATTTGACTAAGCTCAAAATTCATTTAAAGTGTAATTAATAACAGAATAATATTCCCCTTCATATTAACATTTAACGCATGAGGAATCAGAAGCAGAAGCAACCTATTTGTTCAAAGTAATTATTTTTAGAGTCTTTGGGGAGGCACTTACTACTGTTGGAGAATACAGCGATGCAAAATAGCTTCGACGACAGGGGTCCAAATCAAGTCATATTCAGGATCATCATGTCGGGTTACCGGCAATACCGCTAGACTCCGAGGCAGTTTTATCGGGACTCTGTATCGTCAGAGCTCTAGGAAAACAGCAAGTGAAATCTCTGGACTTTTTTTCGTTTTTTTTTCTTGGAGGGGCTACTGTCCTTTACCCGGGGCCATTTTGGCCCGCCCCTTTTTCCCTTATTGGGCAGTGGGCTGTTTTTTTTCCCAGCAGTTCCTGCCCCAATTGGTCCCTTATTATACTAATCCTGTTCATAGTCTACGATGTACCTCCCCACGATAATTTTCATTTGAAATGCAACTTTGATCATTAACTGCTGAAAGTTTTATTGTGGGCCATAAAATAACGTCCATCTATCTTGCAATATTTATAGTCTTTTGATCGCTATCAATGGCCTCACAGACAGCTTTTCTTTTACGTCCTCTTAGTGTACAAGCCTTTATTTTTTTGCCTCTGAAGTTTTTATAAGAGTTTTGTTCTTGGCCGATTTTCGACCACACACCGCGGTGAATTATAAGCGGGTGTTAATTAAATAATTTAATATAAATTATAGCTCTTCTATAATTTATATTAAACTGACACTAATCAGAGCCACATTGTGCGTGATCTATCAGCCGGAATTGAACCAAAATTGACAGGGGGACTAAGGACGACATGGAAAAGAGTTTCCATAAAAAAAATAGCTCCAAAAGTCGCCGATAGGAGATGATATGGCGCTGTTGTTGTCGGCGCGCAAGATAATTTGCATAAAACGCAAGGAAAACATCAAAATACAAATTCATGACTACATAGTCGACAGCAGAGCCGGTATTTTTGGCTGTAAAGATCGGTGCGGAATCTGTTGCGCCATCGCTTTACAGATGATGTTGAATATCCCTCCCATAGTGCCGATAGGTGGCACTCTAGAAAAAGAGAAATGTTTGATGTTTTTGTTTTTGTGTCAGAGAGAGTTTCGAACACGATTGCGTTGATACGCAAAATAATATCTGGAGGCTGCAAGGCCTGATAATTCTTGAGATTATATGTAATTTATGTTATGTTACGTGTTGTAATTCTTGAGATTATATGTAATTTATGTTATGTTACGTGTTGTAATAAATGTTAATGTGAAAAAAAACCTGATTAATCTGACTTCGAACTAATGAGATGATGCAGGATATCTGAGAAGCTGACAGATAAAGAACCAGGTATGTGACTCTCTTTGAATAAGATTTATTTTGAAAGAAAAGAGCACAGAGCCTATGCTATTCGATAGATGAAAAGGTAATCAGTCGCTTTAACAACTTGCATAGCCACCTCGCTCCCCGTACCTAACTCATGTGACTTCTTTCTGTGGGGTTATTTGAAGTCCAAGGTGTATCTTGGTGGAGTCTCTTTACTCTGCGACCCTAAAGTTCAACATATCCCGGACTGTGATGAACACGCTTGGTGACATGTTACGCTCAGCCGTTGAGAACGTAGTGTTCAGGATGGAATGTGTCGTCCACCAAGATGGTGGTCACATTGAAGGAGGAGGTAGTGGATTTGCTGCATAAAGCGGTGTTCCAGTGAAATTTTTTTGTTATTCATTTCTCTGCTTATTACAATTTTTTCGGAATTCACCCCTTGTTTTTATAGCCCGAAATACTGGCTCTGCTGTCGACTACTTAGTCGTGAATTTGCATTTTGATGTTTTACTTGCGTTTTGTGCAAATTCTTGGGTACACCGACAACAACAGCGCCATATCTTCCCCAGCGGCGAATTTTGAACCTTTTTCATTTTTTTCACGGAAACTCTTTCCCATGTCATCCTCAGTCTCTGCATCAATTTTGGTTGGAATTATGGTTCATAGATCGTGCTACAGATGGCTTTGAGTAGTGTCAGCTTAATAAAAATCTCCCTGTATATATATATATATATATATATATATATATATATATATATATATATATATATTTATATATATGCGTGTGTGCGAGGGCTGCAAGCACTCACAAGTCCACGCCTCAAACTATTTCCTACTGTATCTTTTGTGAGTTTGTTATTAGAGAAAATAAAACTATCAGCCCCTGCATTTTTCCTCTGAGATGTAAATGGGTCCATATAATACACCTACTCTCACTGAACACTACTAATCTTGCTGATTTACAAAACGAAATTAGAGTTTCTGAGTTACAAGCTGATTTTCGCATCATTTCTATCCCACTTCAGGAGAGGTCCTTTCAGATATCTTGACCAGAAATATTTTATTTAAACACCGGGTATCTTTTACTTACTGATTTTTCGAACATATTAGTCTTCTAAGTCATAAAAGCCGGTTTCAACTAGATGTCAAGTTACAAATTACCACATAATGTAGTGTTAACATCACTCTTTGGTTTTCCTGCTGTAGCATACGGGTAAGGTGCTCTAGGTTTTTGTTTCTGTGAATAAATATCTTCCTGAAAATTTTCCCAAACGTGTTTAATTCTCTCTTCGGATTGTTGACGTAGTATTATCAGTGATAATTTACAGCAAGAGGAAAAGATACACACACACACACACACACACGTGTGTGTGTGTGTGTGTGTGTCTCGACGACCACACCTCAAAACGTCCACTTGTTTTCGGAACCTGACTGACCGCCATTTACAAGTTGCTCTGTCTATTGTTCCGTATTTCCTGGGTTCGTTAGGATTGAATAAAATATCTTCGGAAACAGCACACAAACTAAAATTTAATATTCTATAAATTATTCAGGCGCATACACAAATTCAAACAGAAAACACATAATAACTGTCATCTATACAGCAGAAAACTCTAAAAGCATAACTCAGGATACCAGAGTCTTCAATAGACGTCTAACGACCTTTCAACACATTAAATTCTCAGTAGAAAAGAATTGGAGTTCCAATGCCAATATCAGGTATATTTATAGACTTCCATAGTGCCCCTATTGGTCAGTCAGCTAAATATCTTTAGAAGCTTCCAGAAAGGTTTAGACGGCAAGTTGGCGACCAAATGTGGCAAAATTTTGCAAAATTTGGCCACCAAAATAAATCACCAAATCAATCGCCAATTTCGCGATAACTCTCATATTTGGCTAGATTACCATAGACTCGTAAAATTCATAACAATATGTATGTATGCATGCATGTATGAATGTATGTATGTATGTATGTATGTCCACGCAAAGTATTCCTTTAAGTTTTTATATACAAACGAAAAGCAACAGAATTCTAAAAAGGGATTTCAAACCTGTAAATTATTCTCCTTTTTTTTCCTGATATATTCATATAATCTATGAGCACTCGTATAGTCGTTCATTTTGGTTTATAACTACAGCTATCCACATTTTGCAACTTATGAGTAGACACACGGTGCCTCAATAACGTATCAGTTTCTTACCTATTGTTTTTCTTTTGGTGAAGTGCACTAATACTTAAAAGTGCAATAAGTCCTCTATTATTGTTTTTCACTGATGATAATTCTCCTGTTCACTGCTATTCTTACACGATATTACAAACTGCTCCTCAACTAACTCATGTTCTTTTCATAGACGCATCTAAAATCCTCGCTCCAGTGATAACGGCCTGCTCGAAATAATAGTTTGCTATCTTGATTTCATCGTCATGTGACAATAAAAAGGTCCCAGTTCCCTCTACAAATACTTCCCTAAGAATGTTGAGAGATAATCAGACTGGTTCATCGTAAACGCTCCTTAGCAATTAGCGATCACGAGACCGCATAGCTCATTGTTCTAGTTTTTTGTGCTTTACCTTGAAAATGGACATATTCCACTTATATTAAATATTTATATTATTGGAGTCTGTATTTTAAGCATGATAGGCAAATGTTTAAAAATAATAATTTGTTAAAAATGAGAAGAATTTTCTTTTGTCTCATAAAAATAGTCTTTTTACATACTTTACTACATTTCTTACTGACAACTGAATTTTGTATTCAATATCGTATGAACTTAGTGTTATCGTAGAATGATTTAGCTATATATTTTTATATTTGAAATAATTGACTTGTAGTTCATTACAGTTCAGTTTATTCACTGTTTTCTAATCAACCTTCCCCATTTTACTCATTCTGCTTTATTTTTGGTTAATTGAGTATTGCTTGTAATTGAGAATTGCTTGTAACGTGGTCTTTTGAAATTGTTGTTTGACAGTTTGCTCACTGTAGTGGAAAATTTTACTACTTCATGCCTTCCCGATACATATTTGTAGGATATTAAGGTCCTTTCTCCAATTTCACGTTTCTCTTTTAAAATGTATTAAAGTGCTAATAATTCTGATATATTTTCATTCTTTCCTAAATGACATTCTAAAAGATACCTTTCCCCGAATGACGAACAGTAAGCCGTCTACAACTTGCTTTAAATTTTTAGGATCAATTCTCAATATAACCCATGCCTATCACTTAGTGAATAGATGTAAAATATAAGAGTTAATTTTAGTTAAGCAATTTCAAAAATTTAGTTTGTATATCTATGCCATTCCCTATTAACTCTTCTCTCTTCATCACCAAAAGCTTTGTCGACAATAAATAGAAACTTGAACTGATTATTTTTTAAAAGAACACGCACACTATATTATGATCGATTACACATATTGATGATTGAAAGGGGAAAAGTCTATTTTTTCTAAAAGACAGTACATTATTGGACCACCTTTGGCTACAATGCTAACCCCAACTGTTCTGGGTTTGATTTCGACAGATTTCTGGTATGTGGGGAAGCTATGATTTCTCCCCACTCCTCGACTGAAGTCCCTCAGTGGAGGGCGTCTTCACTCGGAGACGAATTCAGTGTTCTAGCTCGTACCATAAGCTCTCGATTGGATAGAAATTGGGACTCGGAGCCCCCTGATAAATTTTTGTATAGTTTGTTATTCAAGTCATTCGTCGACAGAAATCATGTTTGGACATGCTGCTGAAAAGTTATGCTGAAAAGAAGCAAGAGTCTTTTCCATAGATACTGCTGCATTATAGAAAATGCCCAATCATCTTTATTTATTTATATTTTTTCTCTTTCTAGAGTTCATAAATGAAGACCAAACACTAAAAAGCTTCATTTCGTCCCAGCAAAAAAGGGCCCAACCCTCTAAATGCCATACCCAGGCATGGCCATTCAATTTGAAAAACTTTTAACTTAATTCACCACTCCACATTATCATTTACCTCTCTTCCGTTGTCCATGGACGAATTGCTAAACACCCCTACTGTCTCTTTCTGGCACAAGTCTCTATTAGGACAAGTAATGTGAGTATTGTATGCGGCCAATTTGCCATGGTAACGCAATCATATAGTTTCCAGTGAATTGTGCGGAAGTTGATATCAGTTTCTGTGGCTTTAGACATCTCTAAAGTCAAGCGAATGCCGAGGAGATGTATTTTGGTTTCTTACTAAGTGTGTCTTGTCTCGATCATTCTATTTACATGGCCTCCAAGGTCGGTGTTTTCGTTCCACTAGTGCCGTCAAATTTCCATCTTCAAATGACATCTGCCTTAGCTGATTTAAGAATGCTCAATGGACCTAGGATGCTTGAGTAACATGCTAGGTTTGTCATTTCACGCCATAATAGCTTCGAAAAAAGTTTAAAGTTTTCATGGAGATCTTGTTCGTATTTACTACCCAATAACGCACTGCGTATCTTCATATGTATATGCGGTGTTTCTTATATTTACATATTCGGAGTTGTCCAATTACTTTTGGCAGTATAATCTTATTAATAAAAGAGAGTGTTTGTGTGTGTGTGTGTGTGCGACCCCCAGGCGAATCTGTAATACTTACAGACGTCAAATTTGGCACACTGGTAGTGCAGACTATGGGAAGGTGTACCTCGAAGCCCGAATTTTAAATTTTATTCCAGAAAATTTTTTATTTTATGTTTTGTACGATATTTTATGTTTTTTTAACTTCAGATTACGATATCTCGGCAAAAAATGATCGTAGAATTTTGATCTTTTTACAATCTAAGACTACAGACATTTCTCCTTCAAACAAGACCTCATTTGTTTAAAAATAATTTAAAACAAACTGATATTTTTATTATAATTGAAAACCCACTTTTTGGAAAAATTTATGCGTTTCGAGATGTATAAATTCGATGCTCTCAGACTTATTATGTTACAAAGAAAATATTTATATCAACTGGAAGATGAAAGCTTTCTCATACATATAAACTTCATTTCAAGTCTCTATCTTAAAATTTCGATTTTTAATTGAATTTTAAAGAACGGTACTTCAACACAAATTTTGCTGCGCGATTCTTCAATGCCGAAGAAGAACGAAAATACTCCCCTTGGGTTGTAAACAACAATGAGTCATTCATTCATTCACTTGATTCATTCATCGTCCTTAGTGTAAGAAAAATTTTATTAGAGATCTTGAATTGATTAAATCTTCTTCACAGTTAAACAGTTCTTCATTATATTATTTTTTTAATTTCGTTTGTTTACGTTAAAAACGTAAACAAACAGACCTTTTGATTAAATGTTACATACTTAGAAAAAGCTTCAAAAACTTTTAATTCAAAATTTTTAATCATAATTAAATCATTTCAAGATGTACTGATTTTTTGGGATATTTTGTCAGTTAAAAGTGAAAATTCGAATGGGAATCGATTCGCTTTGGGTTGACTGCGTACCATTTTCAAATTTGCAAAACGACTGCTTGATGTTGAAACGTAAGTTGAAATTTTTATAAACTATTATTTTTTAATATAATTGTTTTCATTTTTAAATATAATTGTTTTCAAGTGTTTGTTTGTGTGTGTGTTTACTTACGTGTGTTAAAATCATTGCTAAATTCACTATAAGGCTGATTCTCGAACATCGTGATTAAAAAATGTGAATTTCCATTACTTCAGAACAGAGTTAAAGATAAGACTGAGAAACCCAACTGTTCTGAACAAACCCCCAAGCGCTGTTGCAGCAGCGCCCCCTTTTAAAAAGAAGGGTGTTTGTTTACCAGAGTTCATCGAGAGACCCCTTCGGAGAGACGTGTTTTGCGGTGCTTGTGACCGCGTAACCGATGGGTCTGAGTCCGTTATTGAGTTATGTAATAAATTGAGTTTAAACAGTCCATGAGTGATTATTTTGAGTGGTGTCCTGAGCTAGCGACGACACCTGGTCCGTCAGAACCTTAGAAGGCAACCTTGGATATTTTTGTGTGTTAACCTCCGGTTATATGAGGATTTCGATTTGTGATGCTCCGGAAAGAGAAGTAGGAATCTTTTATAGTACATTAGTGAATATCTGTGATTTAATGAGTCCTGAATTTAAAATTGTGATTTAATGAGTCTTGAATTTAAATCTGTGATTTAATGAGTTCCGAATTTTAAAACTGTGATCTAATGAGTCCTGAATTTTAAAACTGTGATTTAATGAGTGCCGAATTTATATCTGTGATTTAATGAGTTCTGAATTTTATAACTGTGAGTTAATGAGTACTTAATTTGTGTTGCTGTGAGATTTAACGCATATTTACTGAGTTACTGATACAATGTTTAAGAACGCGATAAAAGATGATCTTCGGCTTGTATGTATATATATACACAAATGTATGTTTTTTTGTGTGTGTTTGTTTCAGGACTAATTTCTTTGAAAAATAAATCCCTTTTAAAGCAGTTCTTTTTGTGTTTTAAGTTAATGAAATGAATTCAGTGGTAGTGAATGTTAACAAACTTGCATAAGTCAATGATTTTTTTTAATGAATAACAGCTTTAACATCGGAAAACTACGAAGCAAAATGATTTTATAACGTGGACAACCTTTATTATTGTGTAGACTTGACATACCGGAGATAATTGTAAATCATGTTGACGTGCACATGAAAAATAACAAAGTATTTATATAAATAGACACTTTTCTCTTTCGTAGATAATCACTTTCAATCATCCTCTTTCATAGATGCTCTTTCATAGACAAGTATCACTTTTAATCTGGTAATTCATTTATCAGAAATGGTGATAATATCAATATGAAAAATTTTTCACGAAAGTTTATGTAAACATATAATGGATTTTGAATCGTCTTTATCCTCTATTTCTTCATAAAACGGTATAGAGAAACATTGATCGATGTCATGGGGTCTGTTGGCAAGTAAAAAGGATAATTTCGCAAAGGCACATTCAGTCGTCATGTTTTTAGCCGAAAGAACACCCATTGAAACGAGAACATTGCTGGTCTCATAGATACCATACACGTTGCCATCTGCACACTGAGATACATTGACGACAACGCCACCCATCTCGATGTAATTTTTTATCATATCCAGAAGATCGAGGCGATTTGAAGGGAATGTACCTGTTCCATATGTCTCTAGGATAATTGCTTTGTAAACATTAAGAACTTCCTTAAAGTACGACGAATGAATTGAGGGGTAGACTTTAAATAAACCTACGTAGGGAGACATTTCAGAGAAAAATGTAGGTTTATGTTTTTGTTTCCTACGGGCAGAATTAGGTATCACATACTTGCTCCTCGCCAGTTCTTCAACTCGAATCGGATTTTCAGAGAAGAAAGAATTGAGTTTATCGGAAGATATTTTTGTTGTCCTTACTCCATGGTGTAACCACGAGTTAAAACATATGTAAACTCCTGGACAGTCTATGAACAAGCATGATTCTATAGAATCAATAATATTTCTTTCTGCGTCACTACTTTCAGCAACCATTGGTAACATGGATCCAGTAAATATTATAGGAAGAGTAAGTCCTTTTATCATAAAAGTAACGCAAGATGCTGCATATGAAAGAGTGTCTGTGCCATGAATTATGAGAAATCCATCGTAACTGTCATAAAATTTCTCTATTGTTCGAACAATAGCACACCACTCGTTTATTGTAGCATTGGATGAGTCCATTATTTCTGGAAACTCAAATATGTCAACAAGAGCTGCTGTTCCATTCTTAATAGGAGGTGTAATGAAGGAATCTACTTGACCATTCATCCGCAAACAATTTAAACATTTCTTTTCCTTCAAACAAAAATTTTTGCTTGAAATGTTTGAATTGGAGAATATTAAACTTCTGAGGCTCCCTGGCAGGGTTACATAGCCATATAGGCCTTGCACCATTCCTAAGGTACCTCCACAATGTATCAACAAGATTTTATTCATAAAATGATAAAAGTATCAGAGAATGACTTCTACTTTCTTCGGCAAACGGTAAGAATCAAAGAAAATATAAGAAAGCCATTGTTAAGCTCTTCCATGAAAATACATTAAAAGTTTTCTAATTTTGTTTTTACCTTCCTCAGAAACCTGTAAAGGGCAGAGATCTGTATTAAATACCATAGATAATAATCGCTAGTACTCTTCAGAGCTTTGTAAATTTATTGACTGTTACATGAGACTGGAATAGTCTCATACAAAACACCTTTATAAGGCAGAAATCTAAGCAAAATTTTACAAAAGAAGAAAAAAAAAACCATGAAAATATTTTTCATTAAACTTTGGTTGGCAAATTTTGTTACTTACGATAAGACAAACATGGTTATTCTCCTAAGAACGAGTGCTCACCACGTTGAGTTGAATCACCTCTTTTTCAGGTAAACTGCTTTGATAGAGACCTTAACACATTTATGGTTCAATTATCTGGAGCAATTAGCGAAGAGAAGTGGTGATTTCCACTTGAAGGACTGAAGACTGTAGTAATTTACATTGTTAACAAGCAGTTATGCAAATAATAATAATTCTGTATTATTAAAAACCTAAAAAAGCTGTTATTTTAAGTTGTAAATTAATTTAGCTATTTATATATGAAATTTTAATCATCTATTGATATGCAAACAAATGGATCAACAATTCAAACCCCTCTATTAAGTCTTCTCAGCGCCTCCCCAATTTTCTAATAAATATTTTGAGTTTTTCTGAGAATGATGATAAAAACTTGATTATGCTTAACGGAAATTAAATATTATTTCTAAATTTTCTACCAATAATGGTGTAGAAGGCTTCACGTGAGACTCATCATGCTCATAAATATATACCAAACAGAATTTCAGGTTCTTAAATCAGTTTTAGCGAAATATGTGGAATGGAAAATTTTTTCAAGATATAAATTTTTGTCTGGTTTTAATGTTTTGAGTGTATAACAGAATAATTAAAATATATTCTGTGTCTCAGTTTGAGAAAATCTGTTACAGTAAATTTTCGTGTGTCAACGTCAATTTTGAGGTAGTTCAAATTATACCTATCACTAAGAAAGATATATGAGACCACGAGTAAAACCACAAAACTTGTAGATTTTATGGTATTAAAAACACTTCCAAATAGTGTCATCTAATAGTGTCATTTTCTTTTTCACTGCAAATTACATGCGAGTGCCCGAGCTATATTAAAGGCGGACTTGAGATGTCTGTCCATTTGTTGGCCTCCTGTTCTTTCTGATCTCGTTAAGAGTGTTGAAAGTCTTGCTGTCCTGCGAAATTTTGTTTGTAATTTAAAGGTTTAATTTTTCTTGTTTTGTGTTTTCACTTACTTCTGTAAGCCTCATTTTATACCTTGTGGTGCATGAGGAGTTTTTAAATGAAACAATTAAAAAAAAATAGTGTCATCTATAACATTGCCTCTTTAGAAACTGCATTAAATGAGAAGACGTCATGATCAGATAGTTGTAAAAGGATGAGGGAAGGAAGGTATTAAAGATATAACATTTAACCAAACTGTACCGCTGATTTGACAACTCAAACTTTTATTCATGTTAATAAAGAAAAGTTGCCTCCCACATGGTGTAGTGGTACTCCATCGTGATCTTCCACGCAGTGGGCTTGGGTTCAAATCTCGAATGAGGCTTGGTCGTTACCGTGTTGTCCCCTCATATAGAGCAACGCTGTCTCACAAAAATGGTGTTCCCACAATAAAGTAGCCAGCAAGACTGCGGTGAATAACATGAGGCGAATGTCTCACGACAAAGTGCCTCCTCCTTAGAAGAAAAATATAGAGAAAGGTTTTGATTTTAATGATTAAAACATTTATTTAAAAGGGAGCTTTATCTATACTTACATCTCCCTCATTAGTTATTTAGTAGTTGACTAACGAAGTAAATAGAGCCCGAATTCAATGTATGTCAACATATTTGATAATCCTTTTTACTGTACAACTAAAAATAGATTTATATATGTGTTTAATTTCCCGAAATGAACTAACCAGGTTCGAAAAAATTTAAGCTAAGTGAGATTTGGTTAAGTATGACAAATAATGTTGCTTACCAATGCAGAGAGTTTGACAGTGAAGAAATTCGTACTTTATCCGCGAGAATCGTTGCTTGTTTCAGTCACAGATAATGTTTAAAGAGAAAAAAATAGTTAGCACACGATAAAAGTTTTAAAAATCTTGATTTCGTCAGGGAGTTTCAAAAGAATAATTTCTGTATAAATCAGGAAACGTTCCATTTAACTGGTATGGCCGTTGACGAAAGCTTTAGGCTTCAAGTTAACTTACTAAATCCGATCTAATGTGATTTTCCTAAATAGTAGTTGAACTGTTCAGTAAACCGTTAAAAAATTTACTGTCAAAAAAAGGATATCTTTCACGATAATCTAATAAATTCCTGAAAGAAACATGTATACATGTCAAAACTGCATCATACGTTCTAGAGACTTTTCATTTTGTAGTATTTTGATTTGGGGTTCAATTTCTGTCCTTTAGTTACGATTTATTAGTTTATTTTCTCATAAACATCCAAAACATACACAAAAAATTAAAGTACAGATATAGAGACCATTCGTATGATTTATATATATACATATGTGGGAGGCTTGATGGCCATTTGCATCTGTTTAATTGTAATCATATCACATAACAATTTTACTTTGCCATGCTTACATTTCTTCTGTGTTAAAGATTTAAATAGATTAATCAGAAATATAATAAACTAGCTGAAGTACCCGGCGTTGCCCGATTTTCAAAAAATTATATGCCTATGTTTTAATCTGAAATATCATTTATATCTATACAAAATTTCAGCTCAATTGAAGCAATACTTTTTCATTTATAAAGGAACAAACATAAGTCAATTCGAAATAATCAATAAATTTCACAGTTTCAATGAAACACGCTGATTTTTGAATAAATTTCAATAATTCAAGCTCGATTTACGCAAATTTTGCATAAAATTGTACATAAATTAGAAACATAAAGTTTATAAGATAAATAAAGTTCTTTAATATTATACCAATAAATTTCCAGTTGATAGCCAATAAATTGTAAATCTTTTTTTGCCTTAAATATCCAATAAAAAGCGTAGTTCCAAATGTAATTTTCTTCAATAAAACCTTAAATGTTCAAAAATCCTTTTTGTATTTATAAATACCTCTTTCACTTGAATCTTTAAAATATTACATGTTTTATTGATAATAAATGAAAATGTAGTTTGATGTGTTGCTATGGTTATTTGACTATGGTTGACAAAGAAAATTCAAATGTTAAATGTTTCACTGATAATAAATGAAAATATCGTTTGATGTCTTGGTATGGTTACTTGACTATGGTTGACAAAGTAAAAGTTGTAAAGGTGAAAGAAGCATCAGATCAACATTTAGACCCCCAACTGTCTTACTACTAATCAGATATACATAATATATAGCCTATGTCCATCTGGAATAATGTACCTTTCAAACAGTGAAAGAATTTTTAAAATAGGTGCAGTGGTTCCGGAGATTACCCTCCACATACAAAATCCCCTCTCTCTTTTTCTATATTAGAATAGATTATCAAATGAATTTTTTTAATATTATTTATGAACTTTGCGTGTTTTTAACTCCTAATTATTTAATTCAAATTAATCTAATTCTGATTACAGTAATTAACTTATCCTAATTTAAATAATTATTCTCCTAATTAACTAATTCTAATTCTACAAATTAACTTATTTGTCTAATTAACTAATTATAATTGCTAATCTCATATCTAATTAATCACTTAATTTACTAATTCTTTTGATTAATTAGTTTTAACTCCTAATTAAGTAATTAACTCGAGTATGGTGTTCAACCTTCTAATCTGAATTAGAGGGATTATGAACTAGAGTTTAATGTATGTGAATAATTTCTGCCTAAAATACGAGAATGTGTCTTTATTATAGATGAGGTGGGAAGTAAGTTCTATTCAACTAAGTATGTGTCAGCGATATGCATTCAAGCGCCTCTTTTAGTAAACCTCTCAAGCTACTGTTAAAAGAAAGAGTCCGTGAAAGAAAAAAACTAATAGCTAATCTCATATCTAATTAATCACTTAATTTACTAATTCTTTTTATTAATTAGTTTTAACTCCTAATTAAGTAATTAATTCAAGTATGGTATTCAACCTCCTAATCTGAATTAGAGGGAGTATGAATTAGAGTTTAATGTATGTGAATAATTTCTTCCTAAAATAAGAGGATGTAAGTATCTTTTTTATAGATGAGGTGGGAAGTAAATTGTATTCAACTAAGTAAGTGTCAGCGATATGCATTCAAGCGTCTCTCGTAATATACCTCTCAAGCTAGTGTTAAAAGAAAGAGTCCGTGAAAGAAAAAATCGGCCAATTAGAGAGAGGCGCATGGCAAATATTTACACCAGAATCTTGTTATCGCACGATTATCTACTCCAATACATCTGAATTCGCTGGTAAATCTCTCAAAGATTTACTCAAAAAGATTTAATTATATTTTTCCACTCTGTTAAAATTAATACGGTTTAGAGTTTCGTTAAAATTAATAAGGTTAAAACCTCTGTTAAAACTTATACGGTTTAGAGTTTGTTAAATCTACAGAACATGAATAATCTTGACATCATTGCTTCTTATTTGCATCATTTTTCTTCATTTTCTACTATGTATTTGATATTTTACTTAAAATAGGATAATCCTTTCCCAGGGATATCATTTTACAAAATTGAAGTCTGAAAGGAATGAGAGCATTGGTGTCTAATATATAATTTAAAAATTTCTTTTGAAATTTTAAATATTTTTCAGCACTCACTTCAGAGCAATAGTGTAGCTGGGTATTCTAAACTATCGACGAAAGGCAAATATTTTAAACTAAGAATACATTTCGTCTCCAAACCTGGAAACAGTAAATCTGATGGCAGCTAAGAATGATTCACACATGTTGTTTTTAATGTAATTAGCTTTGCTTATTACAATTCCATTTCTGTTTTTTCTTGTTTGCATGAATTAGAGAATATTCCAGTGAGACAGTCAAATCTAATACTCCCTTACCGGATGTAGACAGATATTAGGGCGAAACTCACTCTTAATTTTTATTGTAAATTTCAAGAAGCTCTGTATTTCTGTTTTACTTACTGCCCTAGAAAGAAGTATAGTATTATTTGCCATTTTTTGCACATTTTATGATTAAAAACAAAACTAAATTTTTCGTCCTCATATATTTAATCAGTGCTCATTTCATCATAATTTGTTTCTCGGCAGTTATTGTCCTTATTCAATGCAATAAAAGTTTTATCTAATATGCTTCAATCATTAAGTTTCAATTTAACTATTCTTTCATATTTCAAATTCAAAATTCCCCTAAAAAAATCATCAAAACTGTTTAAAGTCTCACTTCTGTTTATTTGTATCATACTGATATCTACATATTAATGAGTTTAAATGTACAGTTTTATGGCACCTGTTTTTACCTTTCTCCCAAAAGTACGCTGCACCAAACCATTTTCAAATTTTCCTATAGTGGCAGCTTAGCAAGGTACTCTTCCTTTCTTTGTAAAACATAACAAATCCCAATGTAATACACAGAAGAAACAATCGCCTTTTTTTTTTTTTAATGCGCAGGCACTTGTTGCGAAGACATTCGCCTTTAATTCACCGCAGTTTTGCTGGCCATTTTATTATGGGGGCACCATATAGGCGGACCAGCATTGCACCCCATGAAGGGATGACACAAACGGAGGCATTTTAGTTGCTCTTCGCCAGGATTCGATCCGAGCACCCTCAGCACCGAAAACCAGCGCGCTGTACCACAAGGCCGCCACGGCCATAATCGACAGTGATTTAAGGAAAATACTTTTGGAAATGAATAATAAAGAATATTATGCTCTATGAAGAATATTATGCTGTACGTAAAGAATATTATGATTTAACCAAGGGGAAATTATTGCTGATTGTATGCATTGTACAGTTAGAAGAATTCTACAGATGTACTTCTTCAAATACCCCCTCCCTCCTCCCTTCCTGATATTCAAGAAATAAACGTTACATTGCTATTTTTGACCCATTTGAACAATTAGAAAAACCTATTGTAAAGTTCCAAGAAGATATAGATAAGATTATTGTTCCTGCCTAATAAAAGAAAAACTTTAAGAGATAAAGGTAAGGATAAAACTTTTTCTATAAAAATGTTCTCAGTTTATTTTCAAGTCTTAAAAAGGATATGATAATATGCTACAGCAAAAAAACTATACTCTTAGCTATTTATTTCATACTATTAAGATGGGAAAAAGTAAGTAAAAACATATTATTCAAAAGCACAAATACCAATATATTATATTGTGTGTGTGCGTGATTTGATTGGAAATAAATTTATATTAAAAGAATTCGCTATCAATGTCAAACCTTATTCTATTATCAAAAATCCACGAATCAGAAAAAAAAGAGTAGCCCGGAAAACGAATTATTAATCTAGATTAAAAAACGTCACCGCCTTCGTAGAAGCATTGGTTGCACCACCAGCTCAAATCGCCCGTCACGCTAGTGACGTGAAAAGGACGATATGGGTACGATTTAGAACACGCAAATGAACACAAAATCTAAGCCCTTTTCTGTTCACTTATCATTTCCGTTTTGGAGGTTGTTGGACAGAGCTCAAATTATGGAACCGTTATTAACTTTAAAAAAATATGATTCTTCGCCAAATAATGGATACAGTATAAAGTGGCTTGTCTGTATGCCACTAGCTCTAAGCGTTGTGTTGATTTTTATAGCAGATTGGTTGTGGTGGAAGTACAATATTAAGAATTTTAAGGATATTCCCACTTCGAAGAGTGATCGGCACATTGCGATCACTTTTCGCTTGTTTTCATCGATGTTCAAAAATACTCTAACGGATGCGAATGTTTGTAAGTATTTAAGCATGTCTTTTCTTTGTTTTAAAAAATATTTAAGAAAATTAAAGAAAATGTGTTCTGTGTGAGCGGGAAATATAATAAATCTAGATATGCTTTGGTCTCCTCTTGCTTCATCTTATATTTGTGATTCGAGACTGTCTGCGGTATCAGAAAATTAAAAAAAAATTGTATAAAATATTACACCACTTTTTAAAAACAATTGGTGAAGAGTACCTTTATCCACATTTCTAGATCTAGTCTGCCTATACTTGAAATCTCCTCTCAAAATATGTGAAATAGGAGTTCTATTAAACGTTGAAAATTCAGTTAGTGGTAATATAATATGCAAGGCCACTTACGGTTTTAGTAAATTTAAAAATAAAATATTTTATCTTTAACTATATTGAGATAAACTTGATTATTTTTCTTAATTTTAGGGGGCCGGAACTATGATAGTAAAATCCTATATAGTGAGAGATCTTTTCCTTCAGAAAAAACATTGTCTTAGATAATTATATATATAATAGCCGTTGTCTCTGTATAACACTTCCGGGCTGTACTCATCTTTCAATTGAAGCCCTCAGTAAACAAACAGCCGGTTAGGCTTAAATTCAATTTCCGATATGGATCAGAATTTTTCTTACCTAAAAACTAATATCTTCTCAATCAAATCACGTTTGTTCAGCCTATTTTTCTATAAAACATTCAGAACTAAAAAAAAATTGGATGCTTTTAGCTGTATATTTAACAGTTTTTAAAAATCTGTTTACTTTTGCGATGAATTCTGAAAGTAAACAAACTTGAATGTGAATGAATCAAGTAGCTCAAGTATTCATATCGCGTAGTGAGCTGTAAAAATCTGGATGGCAGTCTACTACTCCAATCGCATGAAAAACTAAATAAATAAAAAATAATGAAAGGGTTTGCTTTTACAAGGTATGGATTAAATGCAATATTGTTAGATAATTCGGGATATTTTTTAACTTTCATATACTTTTTCCATTATGACGTCATTATTAGTATTATGACGTCAAAATGACATGTTGGATGGCAGTCTACTACTCCAATCGCATGAAAAACTAAATAAATAAAAAATAATGAAAGGGTTTGCTTTTACAAGGTGTGGATTAAATGCAATATTATTAGATAATTCGGGATATTTTTTAACTTTCATATACTTTTTCCATTATGACGTCATCATTAGTATTATGACGTCAAAATGACGGGTTAACTTCTAGTTTAGAATAAAACTACCCAAGTCACATGTGATGATTATATGATCAGATAAAAATAAATTATACTGTACTATAACTGTGAGCAGGTCTTCCAGCGAGAAAAATGCAATTAACCCAGAAGGCATCTTAAGAAAACCTAGATTGTAATAAAAAATATTTTTTTAAACTATAAAAAATATTTTAAATTAGATAATGGGCACCACATTTTCTAATATTACTTCAAGTTAAATTAGAGTTGCAGTTAAACCTCCTTTATCTGGCCCTCGTTGATCCGGATCAGATTTGTAGACTTTCTTTTATTTAATGCTCACATTAGATAATGATTTTTAACAATGATAGCAAGAACTTAGCTATAGGTACGTCAAATATTCGCTTTTTAGTTTGATTCAATCTACACTTCCGCATAGATCGTACAATAAATTATTGTAATAAAAGGCTTTTTGTTCAGTTTTGTTGAATTTGTTGAATTTTGTTATAAAACATAGTTTTTTATCGTAATAAACGGTATGTCTGCTTAGTTAAGGATTTTGCTTTGCTTTTTACCCATATTACCCAGATTAACGGGATTTTCCATTGTCCGGATTGCCAATGGTCCCAGTTAGTCCGGATAAACGAGGTTCCACTGTAGTCTATTTAATTGTCAGATTTCATCCAGTTCATCATTTACCTCAAAATTAATTGTCTAAAGATTTTTGTTTTTCATGCGGGTTCATCGTCTATAACAGGGTACGGCAAACTACGGCCCGCGTGCCAAATCCGGCCCGCCGCTTGTTTTTAATCTGGCTGACGGGATAACATTGTTTTTTACATAAAAAATAAATCAAATTATGCGCTTTTATGCAACGGCCGATAATAGAATTGAAAAGTTGTGAATAATGACCGTGAGTAGCGCTACTATCGTATTCTCTCGTTTGTTGATGATATGTTAAAAATGGTGTTTAAAGAAAAGGATCTAACCCAATTTTATATATATATATTTCGGAAGTAAAATACGTTCAATTATAATCATGTGCACGGGGATTTATATCCGTATTTCGGAGTACTTACCAATGGGAAAAGATATTTTCGAAAATGAAGTATGTAAAATTGCAATTCAGATAATTATTAACAGATGACCATTTGCAAACAACTTTAATGCTAGGAAGTACTAATTTCGAACTCCAGTATGATAAAATATTATCTCAAAAATAGCAATTACATTCTTTGCATTAGAAATTGTAATCTATTTAATAATAGCATTTTTTTAATATGTAGATGTAAAGCTATTATTTATTTTTCTTTTTTTGTAAATGTTAGTAAAATGTGTATAAATATTATATAAAAGTATCAGTTCATAATAAAAAAAATGAACGTTCTTTTTGCTCTATGATAAAATGACCGATTCATATCTTCATGTTTACTACTTGGCCCGCCGAGCCTAAAATTTTTACAATCTGGCCCTTTCTAAAAAAAGTTTGCCGACCCCTGGTCTATAGCATGTTTCTTCTATTACATCTTTTACCAGTTATGTTTTAAGTATCCAGCAGTGTCAATTTTGATGATATCTATTAATTGCCTGTTTTGCCATTATAGCATCGTTCGGGGTTTCAGCTTTAAGAGAATTTGTGTCTTTTGTTGTGATTCTATGATTAATGAAAAAAGTTATAGGTTAAAAATTATAAACGTTTCCTAAATTTGATAAGATTCATATTTGGGATTATCGAATCCATCTTTTATATTATTTAATTAGTACCAAAATTCTGGGATGGTTTTGTTAAAGGGAGATATAGCTCGATTCAATCGAAATGTTTTAATGCCCGATTCAATCGAAATTCGTTTTACATTCAAAAACATGCTAATGACATTGTAAGCAGGATTTTTTATCCCTAAAATCTGATTTTAATTAAATTATGCTTATTATAAGAAATTTACATTAGATTTTGTTATATTTTTAACTATAAGGAAAAACTCATATTTTGAGATATTTTTTAAAATTAAATCATCGAAAAACCCAGATATGGGAGCTCTGGTTGTAATCTACAAATAAAGCTTCCCGGACGGTCACTGCATAAGAAATGCTGAACCTGAAGACCAGAAGCTGCGTAGCAAAACCTGCAAACTCAGACGAGGGTTGATTTCCCCTGTTAGGTTTGTGATTAGTATGGGCCAGGGCGCCGGACGAACAGTATAGACGAACGCGGGGCCGACCAATTTGGCCAACCCGGGGCCGTGGTTGTAAGTACATCTTTACGTTACGTCTGTATATATATATATATATATATATATATATATATATATATATATATATATATATATATATATATATATATATATATATATATATATATATATATATATATATATATATATATATGGTGCCCGATATAAATGACTTAAGTCAGAAAATGGGATTTTTAGATATTTGTTAGTATTGATAAAAAAAATAAAAAGATCTTTTGACTTGTATAAAAGGCTTAAGTCTATCAATTTTGTACACAAAAGTACATTTCTTTGTACAAAAGGCTCAAGTCGAAATTATAATTCTGTGATTGGTTTAAAAGTCAATGACTTGGTATATTTAAATCACTGTTTTTGATTTTTCTGTGATTGTGTGATTTGTATGTTTCTCTTTCCTTGTATTCATATGTACACCGGACTGGGGTGTAATGTCTGTAAGATATACATAACATTCGATGCACAAGAATCGAACTTTTGAGTGAATAAATTAAAGAAGCTGCTTGAGATATGCTAATTTCGCCATATGCGCTTGGTATAAATACCATGCAGCTTGAAAAAAAAAAAAAAGATTGTTAAGGTTGATAGATAAGCGAGTAAAGGGAGCTACGAGGTAAGCAGCTCCAGGTGTTAACCGGTGCTTGTGCTTAGGGGGCCCAAAGTTTACGTGGCAGAACTGCTGGTTTGACTCTCTGCTGGTTTGTGAGTATTGCAAAGTGTATTTTTATTGAATGCTAATATATATTCCGTACAAGTAGTACGTATGCTTATTGCTGTAAAAGCAAATTCTATATGTGCAACGAATTCAATAAACATTGTTTCATGTATAAACTGTGTTTGTATCAAATTCATTTAGAGTGCCACTTCAAATTATATACACCCAAGTGTGGGTAGAAGTGAGCTATACTCTATATGTCGTCAGCCCCCAGGGACATTAGCAAAAAAAAAACTGTTTTTGGCATAAGCCCTTTATAGCGGGCACCACATATATATATATATATATATATATATATATATATATATATATATATATATATATATATATATATATATATATATATATATATATATATATATATCATAAAATCAAAAAGAAAATTACTTTCTTCTCCTTTAAAGTGATGAAAACTTTTGTAAATATTTTTTTTATAAATCCTGATGACAAAAAAAAATTTAAACCTCTCCTATGCATAAAAGGGAAAAATTTAAACATGTTATTCTCTCAGCATACATATAAAAAGCATAAAACATATTTTAAAACAAAATTTCAATTGTGCTAGCATTTTTATAATTATAATGATATTTTTATACATACTCATTCGATGTAAACTAAGTTAAAAATGCGTGTAAATGAAAATCAAATTCTATACCAGACCTTTTTAAAGACCTTTTTTACTCCGATTTAGAGCCGAACGTAGTGATTTTACTTTTTGTTCCGCATAGTCTCTTGAAATTTCAGTCGAATACTAGAATTCCAATTTAAAGAGGGTAAAAGCTGTAAAACAACAAAAGCCATGAATAGTTTGGAAGACAAAAACAAAAAGAAAGATGCATTGAATTTTCTCCTGAGATAGAAGTTCTATTACTTGTATTTCAAGCATAAAGTGTTACGTGCACTTACCAGTGCTGCTGGGCATGAGCTTTCTCAGTACTAAGAAATGGAAAGTTTTGGGGTGCGATTCCCAGACTAGCAAGTTTAAATTTAAGAGTAGCCGAGTTGATAAGAAATTGGGAAAAGCTGGTCGTATACTTATTACCAAACAATTTAAGTGATTTTTTTTATTAGATCAGTGGCAACCAGATATCTCTCATGTGTAGAATAGAATGTTTAACAGAGAAGATCGCGGTGTAGAATATTGCCGTTTCAGTTAAAGATTACGGAAGGGGTCAGTCTAAAAGAGGAAAGGAAATTAATCTCTGATATAGAACGCTAAAATATGAATAAAGCTAAATCACTCCTTACGTAGTTATACATCCGTTCTGAGACGTTTTGTCTGAAGAGTCACACTGTTAGACTCAAAGTGAAGCTAGAAGATATTAATGCTCAAAGAATCATAGGATACAATTTCCCTTGGCGTATCAAGGGATTTTATCCCTTGGTGTATTCGTGGCGCTCTTTTCAACTATATTTAAAACAGCTATATTATATTATTTTTGTGGAGCTATAATTTTAAAGATCTTAAGAGCATTCCAAGATCAAAATGCACTCGTCATGTATTGATGGTTTACCGGGTATTGTTATCAGTGTTCCCGAATCGTACCATAGATGCAAATATTAGCAAGCATTACTTTTTTCTTGTTTGGATCCTTAAATTCGATATAGTTAAAAAATGTGAAAATGTTAAGTTGTTTAATTAAGATTGTGCTAAATTAGCAGCTGATATAGATAAGTTTAAAGGACGTCTACTAAATGAAAAACCATTTGGATTATAGTGATATCTATTTCACACGTATTATAAGAAAACCAAAAATAACCAACACGTGATCTTCCAATGTAACTTAACTGAAAATCTAAAATGAGTATTTACCTACATAACTTTGTATGTTATTCCCTGAGTATTCTTGAGAAGAGACGCCCGGTGGCGTACTGGTTAAAACCGTCAAGCTGCCACCCCACAGGTTCAGGATTCGATCCTGCGACTGGGCAAGGTCGACTCAACCTTTCATCTCTTGAGTGGGTCGATACCAAGCATGCTTGGGAACTAAACTCTGGGGGTCCCACGTCAGGTTGACCACCTGGTTGAGACATATGCTGTATGGTACCCCAATCCCACGGTCAAGAAAGTGGAGATGGGTACCGCCGGCCTTGGTCCACAGCGGACTGTTGAGCCATGAGTTTAGTTTAGTTTTTATTCTTGAAAAATTCAAGCGTGGGTATCAAAAGGTTTCTCAATGAAAATGTTTATTGAGCAAAAGTTTAGAAAACCCGAGGACGATTTTGTTTTGTACATTCAGTGTGAATGCGTACAAAATTTTCAACATTTTATACTATTTAGACAGTCACATTTCTATATTTAGGACTTTGTTATTTTAATACTTATAATTTATTTCTGGACTAGTTTTGTCCTCAAATATTTAATGAAATGTTAGAGGTGGAAAAACTTGATATTAAGTGGAAAAACTAGATAAATGTTATTAATTCTAAGCCAATTATATTAAAATAATGAGTGGGTTTAAAATAACCCAAGTAATTGCAATGAACTAATTTATCTAGTGGTAAATGCGGCAAATAAATAGAAGATATGAATGCTGTTCGTGAAAAGCAATATGTTTGTAAACAATGGTCTGCAACTATTTTCTCCCGGTAACACACTAATTTTACCAGCAAAATTTCCAAAATAAAATTTCGGTTAGAAATAGAAAAAAAAATTTAAATAACCAAGTTGTACATAATTTTGAGAAACAAAAGTTCTAACATAAGATTTTATAAAGAGAATGCTTATTAAATTCTTTGAGATTCTTTGGATTTATGTCTTTCTCGTAATTATTCTCCCATTAAATTAGGTTTTATTCTTTAGCATATAAACCTAATTCACACGGTACAAAACCAGATCTGTGTGTTCCCTATTTAACAGAATTTCCACAAACTAAAATCATCTTTGAATGTATTATGACGGAGATGCGTGAAAGTATCTACTTTATTTGCTTCAAAATTGATTTTCATAGGTATGATATACAACAAATGTGCATCATGACTTAAATTAAATCATTCTCCATTAAATTTTGAAAACATAAAATTATCTAAAATTCATATTTTTTGTAGTAGTTACCATAGCCTCCAACTTAACTTGAAATAAATTTAAACGTTAATAAAAGTTCAGTTAAAATCAGAAAATTGTAGAAAAATTTTAAGAAAGTTAGTATTTTTCCATTTTTTCAAACTGTGAAACTGAAGATTCCAATTATATCTTTAGCCTTAACATAGTTTTTAACAATAATATAATCCATAACAAAAATTCGATGCTATTTTTTTCTCATTTTATTTATATTATATTTTTCTCATTGTATAACTTTTGAATACTACTTAAAGATCAATTCTATTGTTATTCAATTTAAAATATCATAATATTTCATATTTTAAGGGCCGTCAGACAGTCAATGTGCTGAGGAGGTCCCTAACTGAATTCAATTCGTGCCCCCCCCCCCAAAAAAAAAAAAAGTTAGAAGCTAGCTACACCTATGGTAGTTACAGATTTATCATACTCTAAAACTTATCTATTACATAGGGAAGAGCTATGAAATAGTATTTAAAGTCTTGATTTTAAAACTTTTGGAAGACCTCATAAAGTTTATACCTTTATATACACATCAAGAGGGGTATGTTTTCGCTCAAGAGACCCTTCTTATTATGGTGTGTTCCTCCCGTTTTATTCATCAGATAAATTTGAAATGCCAGTAACATATAACTTTGTTGTTAGAGATTGAAAAACCTGGTACTCAAGAACCGTGTACCCTTGTATACGGTGGAAATTACTGGAACCGAAAACCTGGTTACAGTGGTTGTAGAATCGGGTATTAGAAAGAAGTACATATTATGTTTAAAAATCGATATTTTAATGGGATAAACAGTTTTTCATGCTTCCCAATTTATCATTTTCCAGATCTTTGTCTTAAGATCATCCACAGTATCAACTACTAGATCTTCTCGACCATCTCTGAGGTTAATCCTTTCCTGCGGTAAAAAGATTTGTCATCGAGTGTTATTTACTTTCAATGATTAATTTCATGTAAAATTTTCAAAAGGTATTTCATTTATTGCAGTTATAAACAGAAAAATATATTTTGTTATATATTTTTTAAAATTATGCAATCTAGTCTTCGAGGAATTTCTAATCTAGTGGTGAGTTGAAAATAAACCATAAAATCTTCGCAAAGAAAAAATACGAGCCAGAATTCGATAGCTTTGGGTTTTAAATCCCATTTTCTCAGATTAACTTAACTTAAAATTAATTTTAAAGAATGTATTGTTCTGCTTACGCAATAAATTAAAATTCTTTACAGTTGAAATAAATATAATTTTTCCATTATTAATTTGGAAAAATATTTCGGATTCATGTATTATTATAAATGTTTCGTGATTCATGTAATGCCCGGGTACCTGGTTCTCGAAAAACTGGAGAACAGAAATCTGGTTCTGAATTTTCAGTCTGGTTCTGCAATCCCTGTTTGGTGTTAATTTACAAGAAAAAAAATGCACTTTTGATAAAATAAATGTAATCCGCAATTCAAAAAATACGACCGCAAATAGGTTTAAAAGTATATCATAAATATTGATAAATTAGTCTAAACCGGCGACCGGCTTCTCTGTATCAACTGGTAGATGATGCGATTGCTCTGAATTCACGCGTTAAGCTTCCGTGACGTCAAAGTGACGTAGCGCATCGCGATGTAGAACGCGAGGGTGGAAACAAAAACCAGAATCTCCTCTGAAGAGTTTATCATTTTCCGTCGATTGTTAGATTGCTAGTCATGTTGGATTCCGCGTTAAAGTTGGAGACGCTAGATTCTCCAGGAACTGTTGGAAACGGTTTTCCATGGCGTATCGTCGCCGTGCCACTAGCGTTAACCGTAGTGACCACATTTCTAGCAGATTGGCTATGGTGGAAATACAATGTCTTGAATTTAAAAAGCATACCAACATCCAAAAGTACACGTCATGTGGCTATAGCTTCCCGAATGTTTACATCTCTGTTCAGGAATAAAACAACTGATGCGAATGTTTGTGAGTACTGTTATAATATTTCTTGAAAATAATGTCATATAAAATATCGTAAAATTCCTCTATAGGAAAATTTAAACTGTTTTTATAGATATTCACTATGCAATAATTTATATTCAATTAAACGGCTTTAAAATAATACACAAAATATGTTTTTACTCGTAATGTTTTTGCTGTATATAATAGCAGGAATTGGATTAATTTTTATTACCAAACTAAAAGTGTCTATAGATAAAATAATTTTCAGTGCGCTTGTGTCATTAAAATGATTTTGAAAAATTTTGTTTCATGTTTAGCTATATATTTTGAAGTCATTATGTACCTTTTAAAAATTCTACTAATGTAAACAAACTTCACAAACAGAAGCGAAAGACGAAATAATTTTATGTAATTGGTTATTTTCCTTAAAACAGTATTGTTATCTAAATTAAACTTAATTGCATACACAAAAAATACATATTTCTAAATTTTAATGAGTACAAGCAAAACTATTTTTATATTGTTTTAACACTCTTGAAACGGACGACATCACTCGCGACCTCTCAACAATGATTAAAAATTCTGAACAGTTCAAGTTAATTCCAGAAATGCTTAAAAAGGAATGTATGTTTTCAGATAATTTAGTTAATAATTTAATGCAATTTTTAATAAATACATAATTTGAATAAATTCTTCTTCTAT
>OU015497.1:81910806-82010806 GCA_907164885.2 Dolomedes plantarius | reverse complement strand
AATTGTTCCGAGAGCAATAAACTGTCAAGAATAACGTACCTTTCCTAATTATTACTTAATTACGAGTATTAATTATGAAACGACCAAATAATTCATCATTGCATAATTTTTCATACTAAGGTTTATAAATTCATGTATTCCCCTTCAAGAAATTTTAATTTTGAATTTGAAACTGCATTTATTACGTAATTGCATTGTTATCGGTCTTGTCATGCCATCTGTTGCGTAAGAACATTTATATTTGTTTTTTACTATAATACTACTTTAGACTCTTGTTTAAGGCATTCGAAATCTTCTTTAAAATCCCTAATGCAATATCTATATTGCAGTATTATTGTCATAACTCTCCCTAAATTAACTATTGAGTAGAATATTAAGTATGTAGCTCTAACTATCAGTGACTTAGTTAATATTCTATTCATGAAGAAATGAAAAACTGTGCGACACTTTTTTTCATTTATGAAGTTTATCCTTCACTAAAAAACACTTCTTTAATGAACACCATAAAATATTTTTCAAATTTTCCATGCCAACTATATTAATTTAACGTCAGATTCTTTATTGGTTTATTTAATATTTTTTATTATTTACTGATACGTTTGTTAGAAATATAATGTTAAATGAAATTCAATACCTTAATGTTTTAACAGTAAAAGCGTTGCATCTCATCCGTATCAAAATCTGATGTAGAATATGAGTGTCAAAATTTGAGATAACTACCTTTGCCATAAAAGTTCCAGGACTGAGCTCGTAAAAAAATAATTTATTCAACTTAACAACTAATGTCCTAGGCCTTGTCGCCAGGTGATTACCGAATGGCTAGAGCGCTGGCATTCAGTTCAGATCCTGTGGGTTCGAATCCCACTGTTGGCATGGATGTTTGTAGCCGTTCGGAATCGGCTTTAAACTATAGGTCCGGTCTAATTAGCCCTCGTGTAGCGAAAAGTTGACCGTAGTGCTCCAAACCAAACCAGACCAAACCTAGGTCTTGTCAAAGTAGTCTCCTTCGACAAGACCTAGTCAATCTATGCTATAATCTAGCTAGTCTATCTATGCCTAGTCTATCTAGGCTATCTATGTACAGCTTCCATCGTTTCTACAGGACATGGTAGCAAGAGGAAAAAGCTTCATCCGGGATGCTTCTCAGCAAATCTTTCACAACCATTTGGATAGCTGCAGTATCTTGAAGACGATTTTCTTTCAGTGGCATTTTCACACGAGGAAACAAAAGAAAATCACACGGCAACAAAATGGGTGAATTGGAGGGTTGCGGCTGAACAGGGATACGATTTTTGGCCACATATTGCTGGACTGATACAGCAGAATTGAGACTGTTAAGTACCGACCTTACTGACTGTTAAATATTCCCCAGAGGACGGTATTACATGGTAATTTTATAATATTGTAAGTGTTTTGTTTAATTTTCGCCCCAAGGGGAACTGAGGTATAGCACAAGCCCCGGGCGAGATGGTGTGTAATAAATAGTGTGTATGTTGGTTGGTTAAAAAAATGTGATGCTATACTAGCAATGGTCCGTCATATTTATTGAGTTGTATTATCTTATTATCCTCCAGAGACTAAGGTCCTGTTCACATAGAATTTATCAGCGTCAGCTTTACTCGTATCGAAATATATTTAACCAATTACAGATCTCGAAACGATTAGCAACGAAATTGTTAAGGTCTGTGATTGGTTTCAAATATGTCAAAACGAGTAACACTGACGCTGACGGATTCTGTGTGAACAGGACCTTACATTGTCGTGCAATAAGAACCACTGCCCAAATGCAAACAAGTCAGGACAGTGCCACGAAACTGCTTGACGCAAACGTTTCAGCCCGTCAGTGAAAAAGTTTGGGTTTGTCGTTTGTCCTTAAGGAAGATATTCATGGAGCACCAAACCTCTAGAACAGTGTTTCCTAACCATTTTCACGCCGCTACTCCCTTCAACGGTTTTCATGCATTCTGTGAACCCCCCTCCCTCCCAACCTCTATATTTTCATTAAAAAGACCTTTGAAACCATAAAAAAAATTAAATTGCATTTGCCATAATTTAATTCCAACTAAATGTTAAATTTAATAAAAAAGAAATTTTTAAGAAAATTTAAGAATGGAGAAATTTAAGAAACGTTCAACTCTCAGTCAAAGGTGTGTAAAAGTAAGAACAGAACGAAACAAAATCTCAAGAGAAACAATGTACCTACCGTATTGGGTTCAGAATTTTATAACAATAAAAATAGAAAATTATTAGCAATATAAAATCACTCTTTTCCGTTTACGGAAACTACAATAGTAACGCCCAAAGTGACATTACAGACTGATGAAAGACAAACTGAAGTTCAGAATTTCAGTACTAGTATACCTAGTAAGTAACTGTGATTTTCATCAACTACCAAATAATGACGGTAGGTTTTAACGAACTGGGTTAGCACTCTGAATTAATTTTTTAATTAAAAAAAAAGCCGGAAGTTGGCCGAATAGCTAGGGCGCCTGCTTTCGGTACTAAAGTTCATGGGTTCGAGTCCCACTGTTGGCATGGACGTTTTTAGCCGTTCAGAATCGGCTTTAAGCGGTAGGTCCCGGTTTAATTAACCCTCGTATAGCAAAAGATTGACCATAGCGCTCCAAACCAAACAAGTGAGCCCTTTTCCTTTAAAAAGCATCACTGCATTACAGTTTCATGGTAAATAAATGTTGAGAAATTTCTTCTCTGAAAGTCGCTAAAAAGTTATAGTAATTAAATATAACTGTGGCGACCCCCTAGAAAACACCTCGCAACCCCCTTGGAGGTCGCGACCCACAGGTAGGGAAACCCTACTCTAGCATTAAAAAAATGCGATCAACATTGTGTTTGTTTTCAAAGGTTGTCGCTTCACTTTTTGGAGGCTGGTGAACCATGTCATCGCCATTCGGCCCTTTGGCGCTTCGTTTGAGGGTGGACTTTTGTGCCATTCAGAGACACAGCTTCTCGATAATAGTCCCGTCACCATATGCTTGCTGTACCATATTCCATGTTTCATTAGGGAGTTTCCCTAGCTTAAAACAGAACTTAATGTTAATTCTCTGCTCGGAATCAGCATCCAACACGTCACTCGTGCAACTTCTAACTAACTGCGCCAACAAACTGAGCAGTGGCTCGTTAAGCGCAGCCCTGCCACCTAGTGAGTTTACATGGAAACACTTCCAAGGCCATGTCTATTCAGAACACATATCAGATGACTGCGTAACACCCATTTCTTGTGTTTTAAGTATCACACGTAAAGAATTAAAGAATCAGTACTGGAACTTTTGTGACATTGGTTGTATAAACAAGGACCGTTTTATTATCCAGAATGTAGAGTAGAGATTCGATCATACTTTTGGTCCTAAACAGGTACTTAATAGAATAAAATATGTGTATCAAACTATAATATTATAGAACATAAGAGATTTTTTAATATAAATTAAATATTAGATAATTTATTAATAATATTATAGTAATTATTAAGTGAAAGGATAAGTTTAGTTTTAAAATTATAATGCAAAACTTGAAGATGAGGATTGGTGAATTTCAGAAAAAATAATAGAACAAGCTTAGTTAAATTATGGTTGCCAGTTTCAGTTTGAATTTTTAAATTTCTAATTTTTTGGATTTACTAAAACTTGACATAATGTGAACAGGTTTAAATCAAAAATTTTAGCTAAGGTATCTTTTAAATTTTTCATTTTAATTCCTCTATATTAGTCAAAGTATATTATAAACAATATAAACAAAATTCCAAATTGTTATACTAAACATTATATATTTTGTACATTTCTGAAATAATATATTTCTGAATACGACTGTAGTCAATTTTAAGAATGTTTAATTCTCGGTTGTGAAAATCCATTTAAAAAAATAATTAGTAACTTCCTAATCAACGTTAGAATATTTAATATGTATGAATTTGAATTCAAAGCAATAAATGAGATGTAAATGACTACTGTTTTTATCTGTGATTTTTCATGTAATTAGATTTCATTACTTTGAGCTACTATGCTTTAAGTCTAAAGTCGGGCACTTTGTTAAAATCAAACATTCTTTCATTTTCCAACCCAGATAATTTACGTGCACTGGGTTTTCCATCTATTTTCTCATACTTTAAAGGAGTGTGTTATGTATAAATTGACATTTGAGTTCAGTGCTGTTCACAGAAAATTGGAAAAAAAGTATGAAGGGAGTTGTATATTATGACAATAGAATCGAAAAAGATTCGTTTCCAGTATAAATAAACAATATTGTATCAGCGGAAAATTTCACGTATTCATTAATTTACTTCAATATGGTGAAAAATCTTTTAAATGTAGTCATTATTTAAAATCTATCAAAAATTTCCAGTTGTATCCATCAGAGACGGATTCTTATATCGAGTATTTGTTTGTTAAAAAGGGACAAAAAATAACTGTTTTATTAGTTAATAAGACTGTTTTTAAAATACCTTTGCCAGGATAGTTTTTGTAAAACTCTAATTTCTTTTAGAAATACTAATTTCAAAAGATCTTAAACGCTAAAAATATGAAAAAAATGGGGAAAAAATATTTGAAATATTTAATACTTCAATTTCTTTACATTTAATATTGTAATTGCATTTTTCCCTGCAATTTTGTACAATACAATGTTTTCTTTTAAAATTTCAGAGTCCATGCGAATATTTCTTTATGTAGTAAAAAAATAAGAATTTTATCCCTTTAACATTATTTCTAATCAAAGGTTGTCGTAATAAATCCAGAATTTTCGGTTGATTGAAATTGGAGTTTCAAACTCTTATCGTACTCAATTTCATCACTACTTGTGAGTAACTTTAGTACGGTAAGCGTAGCATAATCTACTCATTAAAGTTTGCTCATATCATGCGTGACTCAGGCTTAATTTTCATATTGTGAAATTTGTCGCGATTTAGAACGCGAAAATAGGAAATAAGTTAAATCACTCCCTAAGTAGTAATACATTCATTTTGCTACTTTTTGTCTGAAGAGTCACAATGTTGGACTCGATGGTGCAGCTAGAGGATATTAGTATTCAAAGTATCACGGGATACAATTTCCCTTGGCGTGTCGCCGTGACACTATTTTTAGTTATATTGATAACAGTTATATTAGATTATATTTGGTGGAACTATAATGTTAAAGATCTAAGGACGATTCCAACATCCAAATCCACTCGGCATATAATGATGGCTTACCGGGTATTGTTGTCTATGTTCAGGAATGGTACCATCGATGCAAATGTTTGTAAGTATTACTTATTTCGTGTTCTCAATCTTAAATTCGATATATTTAAAATAAAAATGAGGAAAAGTTTTAGGGTTTAATTTATAATATGCTAAATACTCAGTTGATTAAAATTAAAGTTTGATGGACATCTCATGTAATGAAAAACCATCTAAACTGAAATGATATCTCTTTCACTCTCATTATAAAAAGGAAAAGATAACCTGGCTATGATCCTCTAAAGCAGCATAATTAAAAATCTAAAATGAGTTTTTAAGTACATCAAAAACCTTCTATCTCATTCCCTCAGTATTCTTCAAAAATCCCGATAAAACTTTATCCGAGCAGTATATGACACATAAAGCGCACGTATCGAAAGTTTTTGAAATAAAACTGGAGATGAAGCTGAAGTTTAGAATATCTTGATGTCGAATTTTTCAACGTTTTAAACATTTTATGCTTTTTAAACAGACACTTTTCTATATTCCAGGTAATTTTTTAACGTGTAATTCGTGTAATTTAAATATGCATTATTTATGTCTTAAATAGTTTTATGTCCTAAAATATTTATAACTGGAATAACAATAGATAACAATTTATAATTCTGAACCAGTCATTTTGAAATAATAAGTGGGTTTAAAATTATTCTATCCAAGTATTGCAATGGACCAATTTGACCTTGCTAGCAGATTATCTAGTGATAAATGCGGCAAGTAAATTGAAAAGCGCACATGAATGCTGTTCGCTAAACACTATATGTTTGTAAACAATTGTGCTATGACTGTTTTCTCCTAGTAACCCACTAATTCTGTTGGCCAATTTTTCAAAATAAAATTGAGGTTAGGAATATAGAAAATTTTTAAATAACAAAGTTATATATAAAGTTTTCCGAAACAAAAGTACTAACATACATCAATACCTCATTAATTTCATTGAGAATTTTTCGATTTATTACTATCGCATACTTATCCCTTCATTAACTAGGCTATTTTCTTAAACATATAAGTCAAATTTACATGGGGCCACCACAGATCCGTGTGTACTCTATTTAACAGGAATTTAACAAATTAAGATATTCTTCGAATGTATTATGTCAGAGGATTGCGTGAAAATACCTATCATATTTGCAATCAAATTGATTTTCCCGTGTATGTTTATACAGTGAAAGTACATTAAGACTTAAATCAAAAGATTCAACTTAATAACAATAAATTTAGATACATCATTTTTACCCAAATTTACGTATTTTTGTATTAGTAAAGCAACAGTTTTTATATTTTTTTTATGAAGAGGAAGAAAAACGCTTTTCCTTATTTTACGAAAAGAGATATCTATAAGAACTTTTCAATGAATTGCTAAAATTCTTCAACAGCAATTGTGAAGCCTTAATTAATGAAAACAGTACCTTTTTATCCTCAATTTTAATTAGATATATTATTTTCGAATTTCAAATATAACTTTTCAACAACTCAACTGTTATTGCCGAAACATACAATTAATTTTAAGACTCTACCAATTTTTCCTGGGTTTATCAGTAAAAAATTTAACTAGAAAAATATATGTGGTTTTTATCGTTGTGTTTTAGATTTTGTGAATTTAAAATATTATAGAAATGTGTGAATTTAGAGGTATAATCTCTAGACTTTTTCTAGTTCCAATTAAAAAAAGGCACATTTATGTGAAAGAGTATCAGGCAAGCAACTTAATTTTTTTAAGAAGTGGGAGTTTAAATGGCGAGGAGATCAACAGTATTTCTACGAATTGCGGTTTTGTGTTAGAGTATGGATGAATGAAGCTGGTATAAAAAGTAACAGTTCATACATAAATTGTTTCGAGAGCAATAAACTATCAACAAATAACGCAACATCTGATATTATTAATAAGAAAAGAATAACTAATTTTTCACTGCTCTATTTCTACTAAGATTTCTACATTGATGTATTCCCTCAAGAAATTTGTATTATCTGATTTAAAAGAACTGCTGAGGAAATTAGAGAATTTATAAAAATATAATATGTTCCTAATTTGCAAGAAATTTTTAGACCAATATACACTTTTACTATCACGTATCTCAATTCGATAATCCCATATGCATATAACTGTAGTAAACATATTGTAGTAAAGCATACCTCTGTAATGAATAAAAGCGTTAATGTCCTGTTTATGCAAACCAATTTATTAAACTACGTAAATTTAAAATGTGTAACTCGTATTACTTTCAAAACTACATAGTCATACAGGGTGTTGAATAGCTAGTTTTAATTGTATAAAACTGACCATTAGAGAATCACAACTACGACACATGATACATTAGAATGCTGTAAAGCTGATTTCTTTCACACATTTTTGCTATTATTGTTATAAATTATGTAAATTAATATAAAAATAGGATTAACTGAATAATTAAATGTATATGATTTATTTGATTTCTTCTAATTTCGTTAAAATATCAAATATAACGTTTCCTGAACGAAAACGATCTGAGCAGAGTTTAGTCAATTTCTAGTAATTTCAATTCCAACCGAGAATTTCTTTAACGAGACCTATTTGATTAATAATTAAATTAAATTTTCCTAACATGAAGTACGAGAAATCATATGAGAACTTACAAAAAATGTTATTTTTTTGTAAGTTATTTAAAATTAATTTTAATGTCAGTTTTCCATTTTTTTTCTATTAGTTAAAAATCATAAGAAGCTCCTCATCACAAATTAAATAATGGTACAAAACAAATTAATATTAATTTATGTCACAAATTAATTACACGTAATGGTTTACTCGTCAACTTCATGCATTAAGAAAATGTTAAGTCTTTACGTTATTTTTTTTTTGCATAATTTAAAATAGATCCAAATTACTTACGAATCGGAATGAAGAATTCAGACGACTCCATGCCTTTAATTATCAAGGTTGTTGAAATAAATTTTGAACAACCTCATCATTTTATGATTTTCAGTGACATTCATTTTTTTTGTTCTCAGTAAAGGAAAGGCCAATTTAAAAGTCAAATAATTATTAAGTTAACTCACTTTCAAACGGGAAAAATCAATTTATTGTGTTCAACCATGGAATCATAACAAATGTAGGTACTTTTGATGTACCATAACTGAGTATAAAAATACGTAATAGACCTAATGCGGTAGGAGCAAGTAAGGGCCTGATCACATAGGAGTTCGGTAGTGGAAGCGTTTTAATATTGAACTATATATAACCAATGACAAACCTCCAAACGATTAGCAACGAGATTTTTAAGCCTATGATTGGTTTATTTCTGTCTCAGCGCAATCTTTTCTTCTACGCCATCTTTTCAGCCACACCGAATCTCTTGATTCAGTGCAGCTGAAAATTTCCCACAACTGTGGACTTATATGTAATAAGTGACGTCAAAATATATCCAGTGACGTCAACGTAATATCTCGATTTCTTATGATGTAAGGAATTTCAAAATAACCTTTGAATCTTCCATGGTTTAAGGCAGTTTTATGCTGCATGTCCCTCCTCAACTTCAGTAAAAGCGAAGAGTAAAAGTTTTATTCTAAATCATATGCTAAAATAATATTGAAGTTTATGTGGAAATGCATGGCTAAATAACTAACTGAGCCATGCAGACTGAAGATAATACAGATCAATGCGTAAAACAGATACCAACCATTTTTTGCCTTCCGTTTTTCTCGTGCTCACATGACTGACGTTTTAAAATGCTATGACAATTATGTAATTGTCAAATGACATAATGTTATTTTTTAAAGAAAACAAAATTTTTATGTAATCGAAATTAGAAAAGGATGGAACGGAATGCTTTCCACAGCTCTTTAGGGAAACTACACATACATAGCAAAACAATGGATATTTATTATATTTTCTGTCGTTTTTGATTGTGCTGAAATCATTGCTATTCGCTATAACAATCTAAAAATAATTAATTTTATTCGTGTTATGTCATTTAATGCTGTTTTTAAGAAGTGGTTGCACTCTAAATAAAAACCAACCAGTCCTCTCAATTGTCAATGATGTCTCATTTTCAATAGCTGTTGTCAAAATTCGGATAAGCAAGTCATGATTTAAGTATTTAATGTGCATTATTCTTTAATATTCAGTTTTATTGGTTAACTTACGCCAAAGAAATTTATACTCGAAAATTTCCATAATAAAATCATTTAACATGAAATGTTGAAGTTTTTTAAGCCGAGAACTTTTTTTAAAAGATAGAATAATTCCTTACTTTGAGTTTAACAAAAAATTCGCAACATAAAAAGTTTTGTTTCCAATTATATAAAATTCTTTAATTCGCAGTCGTATTGAAACGATGAAATAAAAATTTTTTTATCACTGCTGACTTCCTGGACACTTCTTGGGTTCTCTCGGACCACAAATTAAGAACAACTGATATAGACGGTATTTTGAGCAAGATCACTCTAGAAAATTTAAAAATACAAACCGAGAATACATTTGAAAGTATCCGAAGGAACTTACGTACTATTCCCGCCAAACAGTGTGCCAACTTGGCGATTCTTCCAAAAATATTATAAGGTTAGTAGGGCAAGTTAATTTACTCAATGTAGGGTACAGAAATTCTCCCCAACTATCTCATTGTGATTAAGCATAAAATATACCAGATATATTGCCATAAAGGCATGTTAAAATTGTTTATTTTTATTATTTTTTTAAATGTTGTAATTCAAAGTAATTACTAAAAGTTTTATACATACATGGGTGACTGAAAAATGTATGCATCCTTTAAATGATTATATATTAAAAATTTTTAGGGTTAAATTTAAGTACTGTGATCTAAATTAAGTTGTGTAAATCAAATTATTAAAAATTAGAATTTTTTAAGTTAATAATTATTGCCTAAAAGATTATGAGCTGGATTTACAAATTTTTAGGACTACAATGTACTTTATAATCGCGTAATCCTTATTTGTATATTATTTGTTTATGGACCAAAATCACGCGATTTCTCCCTTGTGTTTCAAAACGTACAATATCGATCTTAAACTTTGCAAGCAAGGTTAGTTTTCCTCACTTATGTTGGTGTTCGTGTGCACAGTCTAGACTCATTACGCGGGTATAATCAAGAAGTACTCATCAAACAAAAAGTTTTTTTAAAATATTAGTCTGTTACTACCTACTAGCATCTCTACCATTGTATCAACTACAGTACGGTTCTCTTACTTCTTACAAACTCAGTTTAAGTGATAGTATATATCACTTGGCATGAAATCGTAAGCGTTCCTCACTGGTCAAATGAAAAGCGTAGGAAAACTACGCACGTGCCATGTTTTTAAGCGTGTCACAACTAACGATACTTGAAATGCGTCAGTTTTCCCACTAAGAATCAGAATTATAAGGGACAGTCCTCTACTACTGAGCAATATTGCTTTCTACAATTAGATTAAAATACGCACATAAACATGTTTGGGAAATTGCTCTTTATAAGATTAAAATCACGAGAAATAACTGAAGTGGAAAAAATAAGCCAAATAAGGAATTTTTTTTCTTGAAGCGGTACAATTACAGTAAGATATCATAGGATTACATTATTGGAACAAATCTACTCGGCTTAGCTAAAGAATTATCTTTCTTCTCAATGGAGAAATTTTCAGTACAAGTTCATAGATATGTTCGACATTCTTAAGCACGTTATCTTTTCATACGTCGTTTAAATGTACTCAAGATTTTATTACAGAACTGAAATGAAAGTGTAACTCATAAGCACCTATTTGTTCAACCCATGAATTTTACGTAGTAAAGAATGTACAAAATAATTTGTAAAAATTACATCGTTAAAAAAATCGCGTTGAAAGCTTACATATTTAGTGTTGCGCAAAAGTTTTGCTAACTTATTTATACTGAGTCACTGATGATGAAATGCAAAAGAAAAAAAAATCAGGTAATCTCTTCTAATGGAACTACCGAGTCTTATTAACGTAGGATTACTTATCGTTGCTTACTTCTTTTGTATGTACATATGTATGTGTTATGTATAATATATATACTACTAGCTGAAAACCCGCGCTTCGCTACGGAGTACATTCAAATTAAATACAACGGTCCATGTATGCAAGTAAAAAAAAATATATTTTTTTAATAAATGCGACGATAAATGCTTACAACTGATGTAATATATATATATATATATATTTATAAAAAATTCGTGAGGGATATTTATTTTTTTTTGATAATATCCAATCGTCTGCTGTATTACAAAGAAAAAAATACTTTTTGTCTATTTAGATGTTATGCACGTGACGATAAATTTATTTAAAGTACCAGAAAAAGAAATCACGTGATCAGCATTTAATAAATTAAATTCTAAAAATTAATCTTTAAAAATTCATCAAAAATCAGAAAATTGAGATAAAGGTTCAAAAAAGATTTCATTTTAAAGGAATTTTTATGATCTTTCTAGTTATATAAATTTTATAACCCTAAAATTTTGTCGCAAAATTTTGGTAATTTTCTGTTTAACTGTTTACTGCTTGACCAAGCGATACAGACTGGGTTTGGTGCTCTGCCAAAATTATAACTCGCAGTACAGGACATCTGAAATTTTGCTTTCCGGACAACCGTTATGGAGGAACGTAATCCTACGTTAAAATATAACTCTTGAAACTTTCTGTCGGCACGTTTTCTCTTTTTAATGATCATATCCGATGTTAAACTTTCTTTGTCCATCTTCACTGTACACACGTATACCTTCTATTAAAATCCCGTGTAGCTGACTAGGCATAGTCACTTTACTCCATTCTTTTATTTCAATGTATTTAGGATGTTGAATGAATTAAATGGTTTTACTTATATGTTTATTACTCTTTAACATGATCTTTTTCGAAGTAGTTTCCGTCAATTTGAGAACGTTTACTCAATTATTTTCTTAAGCCTATAATACATGAAACAAGCCTTTTTTGTTCTGTTCTACAGCTTCACTTCCATTTTCTTTTTCTCCTTCTGACAGAAATAAATTATTCAGGTCTACAGCCGCATAGTTTCGTCATTAGGGCAGGAAGTAGGAGCAAGTCACAGCAAGAAATAAAAGAAAGTCGCGAAAGAGACTTTTCCTTCTCAAAGCAGCAAAGATAGCAGGTAGTATGTAACAAATGCATACTCATTCAGCATTGAGACACAGTAACTCATTTTTTTTTGCTTTCAATTTTGCTAAAACCCTTGTTATCCTGTCTAAAAGGCTTGTTAACCTTTCTCAAGTTTAAGATCAAAATCACGAATTCTGCAGCAACAATTATTCTTGTTCTAAAAAGTATTCAGATTCAAAATTTTCTTGAACTTAATGTTAAAGAAAACTTTTTTTTTTCAATGCGGAGGCACATGTCGCGAAGACATTCGCCTATAATTCACCGCAGTTTTGCTGGCCATTTTAGTATGGAGGCGCCATATAGGCAGACCAGTATTGGTCCCTATGAAGGGACGACACAAGCGGAGGCATTTTAGTGGCGCTTCACCAGGATTCGATCCGAGCACCCTCAGCACCGAAAACCAGCGCGCTGTACCACACCCTTGTTAAAGGAAACTCACTTTGTTGACATGCACATGCGGATGAACAACGTAACTAGAATAAAATAAATACTTTTAGTCTTTATGAAATATCTCTCGTTTCATTATCTATTGCATTCGATCTTGTGTACCACAATAGTATCAGATTTTAAAACGTAGCGCCATTTTTTCCCTTTGGTATACAAAAAACGAAATTCCCTCCTACAATCGGGCCGAATGGCAGGGGTGCTGACATTCGGTAACAAAGTCTGTGAGTCTAATCCATAGAAAATACACTAATGTAAACAATTCAACACAAACTAAAACTTATAAAGAGGGCATAGACTGCGGAACAAATTAGCTGAAAGCCTACCCTAGCGTTGAAAATTTTAACTTTTCAATAAAAGATTGTGCAGTTGCAACAAATCTTCATATTGAAAACAGACAAATGTAACTAAAATTAAATAATTCAACAGAGCAAGATAATTATAATAAGGAAGAATGTAGACAAAAAATAAACAGAAATCATGCACTTAGGACTCAACGCACCGTAAGTCAAGATTCTGTATCAGTAACGGAACTAAACTATAAATCGAGGTAACCGACTGGTATCGTCATCAGGAGGCCAAACCAAATCACTTATCTCATGGGGGAGCTTTCTGAATAGGATTGAGGTCTAACCAAAAGATATCCCAAGGCCCCGGCGACAAACGTCCAACCGATGGACGTTTGTCGCAGTTCGGAATCAGCTTTCAGCAGTAGGTCCCGGCCTAATTATCCCTAGTGTAGCAAAAGTTGTATTCCCGAACCAACCCTCCTACTATTACATTTATAACTGGATATAAAGCTTTTAACGCTGAAACCAGCCTAACCCGTCCTCTTAATAATCATTTCAAAAACATCAAATTCGTCTTTAGTTCCAATGAAAATCTCCTCTTGTGACTCGGTTGTTTTGAAAATCATTTTTTTATAAATATATTTCCTGTCAATAAACGTTATAGATGCAACTTTCATTCCGTGCGAGTAATTGCGGTTGCATGATGAGTATCTGTGAAGATCGTCGTTTATTTTTACGGTTTGATAATTTAATACGAAAATAATTCATTTGTAAGGAAGAGATCGGACGCTCTGATTTATAACTTACAGGAAACTGGTGAAATGACTTCAGTAACAGATCGAAAGATATTACGTTACGGCTTTAAAGAGAGTTTAGATTTGAATTAGATTTTAATCAACTTATAATTATAGTTAGTTTCAAATTGCAACATTTTCTGCAAGGAGTAGTTTATATTTAGTAACATAAAATTTTAAATAATGATGAACATGGATCCTCTATGTTACTCCGTGTTTGAATTTTTTAAATATAAATCCTGAGTGTTAGATTCAGCAATTTTCTACTAAATAATACAGTCATAATTGTTTAGTATGAAATTTCTTTCTGTGTATGCACTGAGTGTCTGCCTGAATTATAATTTAGTGATTATCGCAATGAAATTTACATTATAAAAATAGAGTTTTAAATTTCAGTGCACATACATATACATAAAGTATAGTTCTTGAAAAGATTATAGAGAGCATAGGTCAAAATCTCCAAATATTTATAGATTTTTAAAATTATTATTAGCATAAAAATATTGGTAAATGTTGTAAGTACTCCTAAAAATATAGATATTTCGATGTTTGAGGTTAATTTTGAAAAGAAATGTAACAAATAGCATGTAACGTCGAAGTTTTTCTCTATACTCTTAACTATTCTGCAGTTATACTTGGTAAAGTCACACATAGTAAAATATAATTAACATGTTTGTTTTTGGGTTGGAGTTCATTTACATGACAAATATATTGCAATATTAATATTAGTCTATGCCTATTTTATTGTTCAAAAAACTTGTTTCAAATATGTAAAATGAACTTCAATAATTACGCTTATCTATGGTTTCATTATAATTTAATATATAAAAGAATTTAATCAAATTGTGTTGAGCTGAACAGTAAACTTAATATCCCAAAACTTAAGATTTAATGGAAATTACATTTTTTCTCAAAGGATACGCACTGGACACCATTCTTCAGAACGCAAAATTTTAATATTCTAAATACAGTCAGCTAGGGCTGAAATACATAAACTGATCTCCTAACTCGGGGCCCGTATTCTCCAAACAAATATGCTGTGAATACGAGAAAGTCATTTTTATAATTCCATTCTTCATTAGTTTCATTTTCTGTTTAAGGTCAACGGTATAAAAGGATGGCCTGTGCATATGTTGTTTTCGGACAATTTTAATTTTTTCTGCTAGGAACACTTTTCGTAAGCATTTTAACATTTTTTAAGTATTTAGGTGCCACTGTTTGGTTTGATTTTTGTTTCGAGCACTACGGTCAAGATTTTGCTACACGAAGTCTAATTAGACCGGGACCTACAGTTTAAAGCCGATTCCGAACGGCTACAAACATCCATGCCAGCAGTGGGACTCGAACCCACAGGATCTGAACCAAATGCCAGCGCCCTAGCCATTAGGCCATCCCCTGGCCCACCGTTCGAGTTATATTTCTGAGCATAAAATTGAATTCGGGTTTTCTCTCCTCTCAGTCGGTATCGTTCAAAGTGAGCTATAATGTTTCTATATATGATTTAGAAAACTCCAGTCTCCATGATCTAATTGATCTATCTTTTTTAGTAATTCTATGCACAAAGAAGAGCCTGGTTGCATAGTCAAGAAACTGTATTTGCTAACGGTCTTATTTATTTCTTTACTAGATGTATTACCCGGCTTCGCTCGGGATTCAGTTTCTTTTATTATTTTTTTTCAATGATTAGCCTCATGTTATGATGTTCTAAAGTTTTCGCTAAAATTCTTTTGCGGTAGCAAATAGCATTAGTTTGTTGTCGGTGTTGTCGTTGTTCATCGCTTCCCTCTCTTGTCGATGTTGAAGCTCGAAGACAATCGTATGTTCGAAGCGTTAAAAGTTTTTTCATCAGTCTCACTGCTTCGGATCACTACAATTCGAATTCTGTTACCTTCGAGCTCTTGGGAATGTTTTTCTTCAGATTCTTGTGTGCGTCTAACTGCATTTCGAATTCTGTTGGCTTCGCGCTCTTCTGTTTTTTTTCATCACATTGCTCATTTTTCAACAATATTTGACGTTTTTCCCTTACTTCTGCAGGATAAAAAGTTGCTCTCCTCTTTTTGGGCATTTTAAAGCTTTAATTTACAGCTAGTCAATACCGCTTGAATGGATTTAATATTATAGAAAAAGAATCAATAATGTTTGAATGGATTGAGATCACATTCAATATTAAAACACAGCGAATCTGATAATTATTATACAAAAAGTATATACACGTATTTCATGCTCGGAATTCTTTCTCAAAACTAAATTGTCTGCTACGTTTCAATGCGACTTTCTTAATTATAATATACACGTATTTCATGATTGTAATTATTTTTCAAAACTAAATCATCTGCTATGTTTCAATGTCACTTCAGTTATATAAATCATCGCGTCAAGGCTAAGCGCTCGTGTTTCTAGTATATTTGAGATAAGTATATTTCCTTCAGTATATTTGAGTTTGAAAAGGTAGCTTGGGATAGTTTTAATTCATGAAATGAATAGAGAACACATTCATTGAAAATGAATGACTTTCCATCCTTATATTTTCATTTTTAAAAAGAAATATTCCGGCGTTGCCACGTACATGAAAATAATATATCCAATTCATTCTTGCATGCTCCAATATATGAATAAATCACGTTTTTAATTCATGTCTATTTATTTTTACGGAAATGTTATACATTAATTCGCAACAATGAAATGTTACAATGGCTTTGAACAAAAATATCCGTGGAGAAGTCCCATATCCTAGGCTATGAAATTTGGTGATTTTTTTTGGCGATTTTCAATATCCGTTGATACCACGCAAACTTGTTCTAATATAATTCGGGAATGGAAAGTCGTAGAGGGATGAAAATAGTCTTCTCGCAAGTTCAAGCAATAAGTTGACAAAGTTTCATCGCAATCGGATGAACGGTACGGCAGCGCATAAAATACGAACAAACAAACATTCAATTTTATATATATAGATTAACTATCAAATGATCGTACTACTACGACTGCATGTGTTTCCCAGTATGTTTGTTTTTGCCCCATGACGAAACTGTCAGCCTCAAAACATCCTTTGAACTTGAAACTTCTATAAATTGTTTGGTTTAATCTGAAGTAAAATAGTAAAATAGCAAATTAGCTGGTGACTCTTTTCACTTAAAAAAAACCAAGTGATTTCTCATAAGTAAGCCCATAGTAAAATTTGTTGCAAATTTGATAACCTTATTTCCTTTAATACAAAAATTATTATGCGTTTTCTCACGTTTCAAGCAAAATTTCAATGTTAAAAGTTTTGATCTGAACTTGCAAAAAGTATTGAATCTGGCGAAACGATAAAATAATCACTCTAAAGAAAAGATGCCACTAACTTTCAAAAGAAAAATCTTCAGACAAATAAAATATCAAAAACCCAGTTTCAATAATAGCTTATGAATCGTTTTAAAGACATTTATTTGCTTAGTAGTGTATAAATACGAGATATTACGAAACATTTCTAAAAACCGTAAAAGAAATTCCGACTCAAAACCTTTCTCCTGAGTAAATATGTATATATACATTTAAGTATTCATAAAACCTATTTATTCAACGATATCAAGAGTTACTGTTAAAAAATAAAATACTTGTTTTTTGGAATAAAACTCGTGGAATTATTCCAAAATTTCAAAAGAATTTCTTTTAACATGCGTAGAGGTAAACAGGGTTTTGGTATTTTACTAGGGTGTAGAAGAGAATATAGACAAACACTGTTTGCTTTCTACCTGAAAAAAATGAGCAAATATTCTCTTGATTTTAGAATCATATTCAAAAAACAAAACACTATTGATAAAGTGTTAGAATGTATTTCGTAACCCGTTCTCATTATACATCGTATGTTTTCTCTTTAGAATATTTTGCTGTCGGTTAAATTTTTCTTTCTTTAGAAATTGAGGGAAACTTTTGGATTTCTATACTAGAATTATTATACTAGAAATGTTGTAATAAGTGTTCCTACACGCGTTGATTCTTATTTTTCAATTAGGTTTTGTTTTACTTTCTAAGAACTTTAACACATTATAAAAGCGTTTTAACTCGTTCATCGGCTATTAAAAATATTTTTCTGAATTTTGAAATGTTACTTTCTTATAATAAAATATATCTATTATGAAAAATATGAAGGGAATAAAATATAGCTATTAAGAAAGCATTGTAATTCTAAAAAGTAAATTCTGAATATAAATGGTACTATATTCATTATTATCAATTTCTATTTACTTCATGTGTGTTCCATAAGTATTTTACCTCTCAAGAAAACTATTTAATAACTTTCAAATAAAATTTGAATAAATCAGTAATTAATAATACACTTCTTAACAAAACAATTCTAAAACGACAATTTTTGAGTAACACTGTAGAAATCACTGTTAAAACAATATGAAACATGTACAATTATCCATTAATGAGATATTTTAAAACACTTCCTTAGTAACTGAAGTCAGTTACATTTTATCTTTTAAGTAAAAAATAATTAACTTGGAGAAAGGAGGGTCAGAATATCATGAAGTAAAGTTTTAATGCATGTGTCTGTTCCTCATCTAACTTTTAAAATCTTACATGTGAGTAAAATTTCCTGATGTAAAATGCGATCCAGTAATACGTTTTTGTAAGTAACACATATCTAAAGTTAGCCCTTAATATGATCTACCCATTAATTGTAGAGATATTTGATTCTATACTAAACTGTTTCCATTTATTACTTTTAAAATTACCAGTTTATGAACTATTGTATTTCTTCACAATTAGTTGAGAGGAAAAATAGAATTGCACATATTCTTGTTCGTATTGTTTCATGACGTTATTTCTTATAGTAAACGAGGCATAGATATGAAGAAACAACAAACAAGAAATGTTGACTACAACATTTCTTGTTTGTAACACTTCATTGCATCTTTTTCACTCACACATTTGTATTCTTTATTTAACCCAAAAAAACAATTCTGACTCGGGAATTGAACTTGGACCTTGTATTTTCAAAGCAGGTGTGTTTACTATTTTTCCATCAATGTAAATCATATCTAAAACAAAACCTTTTCCGTATTCAAGGCACTCGATAACAAGTACGAAAATGTTTGGTTAGACTGTCCTAAATCCCTATCTAAGTTCAGATAAATCTCTATATAAGTCAACTTCAAAATCTCATTTAAGACTTAGGAACTAGGAACAAGCCTGTCTATCATTGCATTTGTAACTGCAGTAGTGAGCAGATTAACGGAGACAAAAGAAAGAAACTTAAAACTTGATGATATTTCATATCTATAACAACATTTGAAACTTGAATACTGAGTAAATTAATTTAAACAAAATGCAGAGACTTAAATTTGTATGGTACTTTATTTCAATAACTCTGTAAACATATGACTTCTGATGATTGTAAAGAAAGTGCTCTCTTATGGCTGAAGTAACCACCTATATAACTTATAGTTTTGACTGTACATATTTTGAAGTTGAGAACCCCCCCTGTTCTTAACGTTTGTTATCAAGTCCTCTTTTGTTCAAGATTTTTCTCAGAGCAAAATTGCTTTAATGTTAAACCAGCCTTTCACACGCTCTGTGAATTCCTAAATTTATAGAAACGCTAATTTAATCCCTTCACTGAGATCAGTAAACCTAGTAGCCTTAAGGGGACAAGGGACATTCAAACTCGAATTTTTTAATTTTCATTTTTTAACTCTACATGCAAAATGAGAATAATTAATTTTCTTTTTTACTTCATTGAAAACCCTTAGAATTCAAATTAAGGAATTTTTTGCAGAATAATGCCTGTTTTTCAAAAAATTTTCAAAAATGCTAACGTTTTTTCAAAATGCTCAAAGAACATTCTATATTAATTAAAATATTTATGTTTTTCATTATAAGTTTACCATATGTGTAAAATTATAAATGTGCATTTCATTTTTTTTTGTATGAATCTAAAGTCTTAAATAATTTTTTTCTATTCTGCCTGTTTTTTTTTATGTTTTTACTTTATTTTATGGTCTATAAATTTGAAAATATTTGTGATTTCGAAGAATTATGCACAGTTTTGTGACAAACACTTCAATTAACAATTGTGAGAAATTTGGAAGATGTCAGAAGAAAATAGATACGCATGGAGCCTTTTGAAAAATTCTAGCATTTTTGAAGAATTTTTTGATAAACAGGTTTAATTCCCCCACAAAATAATTATTTGTGAATTCTAAGCATCTTCAATGTAGTAGAAAATAATATTAATGACACTCATGTAGTATATAGAGTAAAATATTAAAAATTAAAGAAGAACGAGATTGAAGGTCCCTTGTTCCTTTAAATGAAAGCCTTAATCATGAAGAACAAATACGTTTCATTACCATTAAGTAATATACTTTTTTTAATTACATACCCCAAAACAAAACTAATTGCACTGAGAGTTCAAAACTAAACTCTGTTGCGACTAAACACAGTTTCGACTGAAGATATCTATCCTGGCATTATTTCAGTCATACTAGTTTTCTTTTGTTATAGACCGACCATTCAAAGCAATTAAAACCTTAAAAATTCAATAAAAACATAGGGTATTGCCCGAATTATCTGCATTATAATGTATTATAATTTACTGTTATATTACCCCTAAAATCTTAGAACTTAAATGCATCCCACTAACATGCTGAAATAAGATTGAATGATATTTATATTATCGTATCATATTATTGAAAACTATCATAAATTATTTTAGAAAGCAGACAGCATGTCCTTCGGATGTCTTTAATGCATCCCAAAGAGTTATCTCTAGGCAAAAGCGGATAAGCCATTTGTGCATCAAAATCTTTATTGCTTTGATACAATGAGAGCAAAACGAGAAAATTCCTGAGAGATACTAATTAGCCCCCGTGAGTGGAATAAATTTTCGTAAATTTTTCTCCGGTGGAACAATTACACTAAATGTACTTACATTATTTTTAAATTTATTTTTTAATTTTTAAATTTTTTTATTTAATTCATTCTTTTTTATTGCGTGGATTTTTTTTCTCCCTTTGCCTTATAATATGTCTTCCGTCTTTCCCCATCATCCTGTAATTTAGTTTATTTTGATTATTTAAAAATAAGTGATCTTGAACCTATACTAACAGATCTCCGTTCGCAACCCCCAATTGGCAGAATTTAACTAAAGGGTATACACCTGACTAATACATGTGCAGATTGAAATTTTACAGTGTTCTCAAACGTGAATCAAAGAGATGGAAATTATTCTGGTACTTTTACAGTCCGTTAGCAGTAACATTCGTAAGTGAGTTGTGAATGTTTTTGGTTCATTGCACATTTAAAAGATTTTTATTTAACATCACAACACTTCACAATTTTTTTTAGAAGAAACAAATGGTATATAGTTAAAATTGCGAGTTCCCATACTTAATAATATTTAAATGTTTTTTAAACCTCAACTGCCCATTAAAATTAAACTCTGATTAAATATACTCGTTAGATTTTCCTAAAATAATTTGTCATTTATTCCCTTACAGTGTTTTTCCAACTACTACAAGGACTGGTTCAGATTCACCAACAGCAGAAGTTGGGCCTGTTTTACATGTGGACAGGATTTCGCCCGGTTGTGATTACTTTCTGTCCAGATTTTTTCGAAGTGAGTACACCGTACTATATATATATAATAAATATGATGATCAATGTATACAATTGATGTAAAAAAACGAAAAATATATTTATAAAATAATCGTAAGAGATATTTTTATAGAGAAAATAATGTAGAAGAAAATATTCAAATTAAATCTAATAGGACATACTGAAGAATATAGTACAGTTAATATAGTACAGTTTGAGGGACATATCTTTTGCTGTATTTTAATATTTTTTTGGATAATGTTCAATCGTCTGCAACATTAGCAAGGGAAAAAATATTTTTTGTCTATTTAATTGTTATAGACGTGCCGATAAATTTATTTAAAGTACCAGAAAAAGAAATCACGTGATCAGCATTTAATAAATTAAATTCTAAAAATTAATCTTTAAAAATTCACCAAAAATCAGAAAATAGAGGTAAAGATTCGAAAAAGATTTCATTTTAAAGTAATTTTTATGATCATCCTCGTGATATAAATTTTATTACCCTCAAATTATTATTTTAAATGCAAACTTGAAAAAAGTTACTAAAACAGCTTAAAAATTCAATTTTAAAATATCTAAGAAGAATTTTTCAAAAATCTTTCTTAGTGCACCACTACACTATAAGAAGAATCACCATGCAAAATTTCTGCCCTTTTGGACCAGCGGTTTGGTCAGTGCGTTGCATGTCAGTGAGTCAATCAGTCACTCAGTAAGTCAGTCAGTTACGGAACGGTTATATATATATATATATATATATATATATATATATATATATACAGTGGAATCTCGATCGATCGTTTTCGGATTCATCGTTTTTCCGTATGTGTCGTTCATTTTATCCAGTCCCAACGATCATATTGCTTTGTTATGTTTCCGTATCTATCGTTTTCCCGCATTTATCGTTCATTTCAATCGGTCCCTTGAAAAACGATAGATCGAGATTCCACTGTATATATATTGTATATATATATATATATATATATATATATATACGTATGCATAGCGCCTACTATAATATAAGCAACTTAAACAATAAAATTTATTATAATATTTTTTACTCCAAACTTTACAGAATAAAAAACATATGTAACAACGCTGTGGATTTTTTGGAGGCATGTAGCATTTTCGAGGAAAACTTAAGAATAAACGATTTCCCTAAAAATTTCGGCAATTTAAAAGTTTTAAAAAAATGACATTTAGAATCAGGAATTTTTAAAGATGTTTAGAATAGTATTTGTGTTGTCATTTGGTTAGGCTGTAATGGGGGTTTGGCGCTATAGTAATGTTACAATGACGAAATTTTTAGGATAGAATTGGCTGCTGTTTCGCCATAACCGTCACTTAAGGAATTGGGGTGTGTACGCATCTTTTATTTTGCATTAGGATTTTGTGTGCTTGCATGTAAGGTGAGTTGAGCCCATACTGTAAGTTGTGTTTGTCTTTTCATTTTCTTTTTGACTTATTGCTTCTTTGGGGGACTCGGGGCCTTGGGATGTTTTTTGGGCTTACCTGCATCTTATTCAGAAAGTTCCCCTTGAGGTAACTGACATGGTCAGGCCCCCTGATGAAGAGACCTGTCGGTTACCTCTATGTTGTTTTATGGTTCAGTTCCGGCACTTATACAGAATCTTGCCGTTGGTGCGTGGATGCCCAGAGTGCTTGATTTCTGTTTGTTTCTTGTCTATATTTGTATTATTTTTATCTAGGTATGTTGGATTATGTATTTGTTTTCATTATGGGGATATGAAGCTTCTGCGCTATCCTCTATTGAAAATGTTTTCTTTGCATGATATGTTTTTTGTTAAAGTGATTTAGCAGTCTATGCTTGATTTTTATTTTTGTTTATTTCTATTGTTTATATTTTACATATAATACAATGAAGCTTCTCTATCCGGCCCACCCCTCTAGACGGCCATATTTTGTTCAGGGCTCATTAAAGTGTCCATAGAGCCAATGTTATGGAAGAAACAAGTCCTCGGCGGTCACCTCTCAAAACGGTTACTTTATTTCGAAGCCATTTCTGGCCGCCTAGATAAATTTCCCTGCGTATATATATATATATATATATATATATATATGCGCGTTTGTGTATTATCTCTGGAAGTTATCCAGAAAATTTAATCTCTTTATTTTTTTAACCAATGCGAAGGCACTTGTAATCAAGCATTCGCCTTTTCTACGCCGCAGTTATACTGTCTATTTTATTATGGGGGCACCATATAGGCGGACAGCATTACCCCCTATGAAGGGACGACACAAACGGAAGCATTTTTCGTGGCGCAACGCAAGGGTTTCGATCTGAGCACCCTCAGCACCGAAAACCAGCGTGCTGTACCACAGGGCCACCGCAAGCCCTTTTAAATTTAATCTAAAAGAATATGTTATTTCTGGCAATGAATAAAAATAGCAAATATTCTTAAATTTGTCCTCTTGTGGGTATTGCCTAAGAGTATCATTAGCAATATGCTGTGATATTATAAAATCGACATAGTAAACATATAATGATTTTAAGCATTCAAATTGAGTAAAGAATTAAATGCAATTTTAGTTTCCTAAACAACCAATATTTCAACAATCTTAAAAGGGTGAAATAAAACAAAAGCATTTCTTTTAAACTACACATAACTAAACGTCCTTGTAATATCTGTTAGGATAATCTTTTTTCTCTTTCGGATTTGCAGCATATTCAAAACTGATTCGTATAATTAAAGGGTGATTTAAAATGAAACATTTCATTGCTCTCTGAAGAAAAACAAAAACAACAACATGGTCTATAAACTAAATTTTTTCTCCCTCTGGTGATTCACAACAAAATGCAGACCACAGCAAAATTATCGAGTTCAGGTATCTTGATCTCACATTCAGTGACACATTTCAAAGTGCTAATCCGTAATAAAGCACGCTTGACTTGCGACACCCATGCAAATGCTATATGACTCCAGACTGTAGGAAAGAATGTCAGAACTTATTAATTCCATGGATAATCGTCGTTTAATCCTTAACCCTTGGTCGCATTCTTCTCACGTGACTCGAAAAAAAGCGTATATTAGGTAAAAAATGATCAGATTAAGCATTAATGAGTCAAGACCTTAATCTCCAATCCGTTGTAGGTGTAAGAAAACTGAAATAGAACCGAATATTTTCCGTCAACAAACCGTGAACTTCTTCTGCTTGCGGAACAGCGCATTAATTCTATCCGGATGAGCAAATAGTGTGGAATGAGGAAAGAAGTAAAATTGCGTTACTGTAAAGTATTAGTATAGAAGTGTAAAGTATAGAAATACTTAAAGTTTCCCATTGTAGAAGAGAATCAATCGTCATTAAAAACAAATGCTAGCAAACGGTTAGGCAGCTCGTAGATTAGAAACGAAATTTTTTTTAATGATACGTTATACCTCATCAAAAGTTCAAAATACACATGCCAAGAATTATAAATTATAAGGCATTACGATGGTTTCTATCTCATAAAAAATATAACATGTCTAAAATGGGTGTAAGCAAACTTCAATAATTTTAATGCTATCGTCTTTCAAATTTGAGTTGCCTATTCCTGTAGTGAACAGATTTTATGTTTAAACGCAAACAGTTGATGAACAGTGTCATGATAAGACCTCTTTATTTTATTTCTGGGTATACTAAATGAAAAACTTTATGTGATATTACATTAAATTCATGAATATATAATATATCGACTGATTCTCAAATTTGTGATACCTTAGAAAGATATATGTATATATATATATATATATATATATATATATATATATATATATATATATATATATATATATATATATATATATATATATGGCACGGAGCGTGTTTTGCTCCCGTGTTTAAATCGATGTTATGCAGTCAATACATACATTAAATAATGATTTTACCAATGATCCAGGGTAATCTATTTCAAGTAGCAATTTTGTCAACCTACCCGGCACGAGCTTTCGCTCTCAACGAAATTCCCATCCAACCTACCGCCAAAACTTCATTTCCTCCGAGCTCCTGCTGCAAGGTGCATGTGCAGACCTCAACCTTGGTCATCTGGACCCTTCGAATTGCTGATCGCACAATTTAACTTCGCGCCCAAAGACCTGTACATTTCTAAAAATAAATCCTCTCGCCTAGAATTCTTCGCTTTCCGCTCAAAGTCGCTTTTAAAGGATGATTCCCCACTGAAAAATACGCGCGCTTTGTAAATGAAATGTTAGATTCTTATTATTTTAAACCCCCTCTCCCCGTACATCTCAACTATATCTTGACAGTTCAGTTATGTTTTGACATATATATATATATATATATATCTATCTATATATATATATATATATATATATATATATATATATATATATATATATATATATATATATATATATATATATATATATATATATATATATATATATACTTATACAGAGGCTGTTCGGACATTTTTTAGACGACTGTGGTAAGCGGTAATAAAAAATCGTTTGCTGCAAAAGAAATAATTGCAATTGTAATAATTGCAATTGTGATAATTGCAATTGTGAGAAAGACTTATCCAAAGCAAAATGGAAAACAATTGTCACAATAGTTGAATCATGGGTGTATTTAAATGATTGCAACAAAAAAAGAGCCATTTATTATCTTAAAAGGGGAGAAAAAAATGCAAGTACATGGTTCAAAGAATCGAGAGAAAGTTTTTCTAAGGGATTCAAGATTGTTGCTGGTTTTTCTTATAATGGCAAGTTAAAAATAAAGAAAGTGGGAAAAAATGTCAAGATTAACTCCAAATACTATCAGGAACATATTTTATCGCCAATTTTTCTGAATGAAATACCATCGCTTTACCAACAGTGCCAGCAATCTGTGAGACTCCATCAGGACAATGCTAGCAGTCACACATCAAAATCCACTGTAAATTTCCTAAAAGAAATGGAACAAAAAACTGGTATCAAGGCCATAATCTTCACTGATATCCCTATTAAATCTCCCGATGTATCACCTATGGATTTTTGTGCTTTCGGACTTTTAAAATCCGAAACGTCGCATTATCCGAACGTCGTCCCAAAATCCTTACAGGACTCTGGAAAGCTGTCCAGGAGGAATGGGATAGAATACCTCTTCTGACACTTCAAAAGGCATTATTATCCTTGAAATTGCGGTGTCGAAAGATAGTTCAGAATAAGGGATGTCAAATCGAACATTTAAAACACAAGAATTTTATGTAATTTAGTTTTGTGAATACAATATACATCGTCTAAAAAATGTGTGAACAGCCTCTGTATATATATATGTATATATATATATATATATATATATATATATATATATATATATATATATATATGTATGACATTTTGTTGAATATTAATTAATCCACAAAACATCTACGAAAATCATCCGTTAATATCTACAAACAAGTATTGTAAAAATGTGCATATTACTTTAATGCCTCTCTAAAATATATTTATAAACATTTAATAAGTATCTACAAACAGAAATTGCGTAGAAAATTGATATTTAAGATCCAACGATGTGACATCTTTATTATATTATTTGTTATTTTTAATGTTTTCATCGAAATCATAATTTTTTAATCTGTATCTGAAGACTTTAAAGTGTATTATCTAAGTCTGTTGAAAGATGAAGTACCCATAAAACAAAGCAATTTTGTTCATCCTAAGAATCTTACGCATGATTTTTCTGTCAATAATTTTGAACTTGAAGAGTTTAATGTTTACAATAAATGGAAAGAAACAGATAAGAATTTGATTACAAACACTCTATGCTAACGAAACTCTATGTTTTAATGATATGTAAGTTATTTTTCCATGGTTGTAAATCATGATAACACGCTTGGTTAGATTGACAACAATTTTTATTCTTTTAATAGGAGACTCGTAATACTAAACTTAGACAACAAAAATTGCATAACGGGAAACACAAATGTTTTGACAGGAACACCATTTTCACTAATTAGCTGAGTGGGAGTTTGTTTTTTGTTTGCTTGTTCTTTTCTTTCTTTCGGACCACTTCGATTTTTATCGGAAAAACTAACAAGAGGAATCTTACAACCGAAGCATTTGTTTTCCTGTTGTAAAACTTAGATAAGTTGGAAAACTTACAATCGTGGTTTATTGGATTTGAGAGGTTTGAAGTTATCAGTTGACGTCTGGAGATTTCCAAGGTCTGACATTTCAACTTATCACAGACAGTTCGATAGAAGCATGCAACGTAGGTGACTCCTGTTGAGAGACTGATACCTTCCTCTTCACGCTTACTAGGTGGCAGACTTCTGTTGCAGGTGGCGCGGCTTTACTGCAGGTGTGAATTACGTCATACTTTTTCACAGGTGTTCGTATTATTTTGTACTCCATCTGTACAACATCTATTGAGATATGAATGAGCTTAGTTAAAAAATTGTTAAGTATTGAGAATTCGATGCCTAACGTTCAGAGAAAAAAATGGTAAAGCAGATTAAGATGCATTTCTACTCTAAGCTGTGTCAGTACTTCACACTTGATTAATCTTCACAATAATTGTTACAATGTGTTCACCATCTGTGTTCGATGTCTCTGATAACCTGTAGTTACATATTTACAGGAATATCTAGAAAGTTTTATAGATTAAAAATAAACTCATTTTCACACATTTTGATTATTATTACCTTTATAAAAGTCCTTCATTATTTATCATTTTGTTTAGTTCTATTTAAAGTTTATTCTGAATAAAATGATACATTATGTTTTCAATTTAATCTTCATATTTTCCTGTTAATTAAACTTATGGCCATTGTTAGATGTTTTCAAACTACGGGAGTTATAAAAAAATTCAATGTGATTATAAAAATCATTTCAGTTTCATAGCATACCATGCATTACGCTTCTATATTTAAGCTTTTTGGGAATCCTAAAAAAAAGCCTATCTTCTGATGAAGAAAAGTTCATCTTTTCTAACAGGAAACAATGTGTATTTACCAAACATGAGAATAAAATTATTCACATCTCTACAAGTCATGCATGAAGCTCTAATAATAGGTTTTCATTCTTTCAATTAAGGAATAACTTCCCTCCATGAATCTTCAAGCTCCATTTGCTGTATATATGTGACTTCTCAAGTACAAAAGGTACGGGTGACTGTAAAGAATTAAAGATCAGTTTTGATAAGCTGAGGATTGAGTTTTCTCATTTTTTCAACATGATAAAACATCTAATAGTATTTTTCTGTCCAATAAAACAGATATAGGTATTATAATATAAGGTATTGCGTTAGCTATAAAGACTCTTATTTTCAATCAGAAAGTGAAAGCAATATAACTCCAAATAACAACTAGTGTAAGCAAACGTATAGCATTCAAACATCTAAGCATAAAAAATAGGTTTTTATAAATTATATATTAAGATAATCAGTTGGTTATTTGCAATACCGAAAAAGAAAATTGACTATATTGATAAGTCTCTACTTTAAGTTTTAAAAATATATAAGAGAACAATAAATAGATCATGATGAACGTTTAGTGACTGCATCATAAAGCTACCGTGATAACACTTACTGCAAATTCCAAAGAGGCTCAAATAAGGGATTTTATAGCTATGTCTCTATTTTAAGTTTAAAGCATACAAAAAAAAATAATAATGAAGAAATTTAATGTACTGCATTCTAACTATACTACGATAAAAAAGGCAGGTGTTTTAAATTGATTCGAACAAAAAATAAATGTTATAAATACTTATGATTAACTTTGTCTTGTTTTGACATTAATTCTACCATTTTATACTACGCTTTTTAAACAGTTATTTCAGTTTTGCTGAATCTATAGTCACATTACATCAGAGTATTATAAAAATTCAGTTTAAGTGAATATCCATACTTGGAGTTTGGAGAATCAACGAATCATTCGTCCTCTTCGCTTAACTATTTTAAGTGGTTGCTCTGCGTTCCTTCCTTCATATGCGCTCGGTTGATCAGTTGAGTACAATTCAAAGGGCCATCCAGAGGGAGAGAAGACGCCTTTGTTTGCAAACACAGCGTAAATGTTCTACAGTATAAATAAGGTGGTATAATTTGAGTATAAGGATAATAGAAACTTGTAGTTTATTAACTGTAAATTAATAAGCGTTAAATAAACACAGTTTCAGCGTCAGCGACTTGGTTTTCTTGTATTTTCGTTATGGCAAGTAAAGGCAACTTTAAAGAGGAGGAAGGCAACCAAGATGTTACAAATTTACCTTCAAATTGTTCTTACAGAGTATATTCTATTTACAAAACATACAAAAGGAAGAATTCAAAGTCAATCAACTCTCCTTTAGTTGGATCATGCATAATTCATATACATAAATAACTTTTTTACTAAATATCAGTCTACAGGTTAAAAAAAGGCTTTTCGTTAGGTAATATATTTCTTTTGTAATTTACTGTTTAAGAGTTTGTGAAATAATTCAGGAAAACATCATGCATTTGAACGAAAATATAGTGTTCATACATTCAAAATTCGAACTATAATATGAACTAATGAACCACAAAATAAAAAAGAACGCGTTAGCAACTTTCGCCAAATACCAAATTCTTCTAATGAGTCGTAAAATGGAAAATTACTAAAGATAGCAATCTTAAAAATATTGTATTTTGAAAATATTCTATTATTTTTTTAATTGCCCATGTTAATCAAAGCATTAATAAATCGTTTCTATCCTTTTTTCTCACAGGCCATTCTCAAGAGTCCCACCAATCTACAGAAATCTTTTGATTACACATTTTTATCCCTATGGCTGAAAGAAGGACTAGTAACTAGGTAAGAGAGGCTTTTTTTTAAAAAAACTTGTTTTCTTTTTTTTTACACTGACGTTTATAAATATTAACTCTGATATCTGAAATTAATACATAAAGGAACGAGTTAAAATGCCTTAAAATAAAATTTTCGGGGAAAAATGAGATATATTTATTAACATATACTATCATTGAATACTTTTTACGACGATTTTAATGCTAAATTCTTTGCGAATGCACTGAAAATAAAGTATTTTGCCTAAGTCTAATAATGAAATAATTTATCTTAAATAACTCAATTTTAATTTGAGCTCACGAATAAATAACAATTTTATTACATTGAGAATTTTCATATTGTTTGATTCCTGATGACCCCATATTAATCATCATGGCACAAATAAAGTTCCCTTGAAATGTTCTTCATCTTAAAATTTAAGAATGACCTTTCGATTTTTGAAATGAAAAGAATCTATTTAAATGCACCTGAATTGTATGCAATGACGTCGAGGGCAGATTCTAGGTTCCTTGTATTACGACCGGCCGCTAAACATTGAGATCCAGGGAATCTTGCTCCTAAAGTTCTTCCCTGTCCCTTCGCCTCATTGGACTGATTTTAGAATCCCTGTCCAGGGATTTATAGATATGCCTGTAACAATTTTCCCTTTTATAAGTAATTTTATCAGCAGTTACTTAGGAAACGAAATATTTACTACAAATATATGCACATAAAAAAAGATGATGTAGAATATTTATAGAGCAGAAACTATAGGAATTTTATGCTTACATTTTTTCTACATACATATTTTTACATACATTTTTATCATATATATTTTAAGTTATATATATTATTTATTATATATATATATATATATATATATATATATATATATATATATATATATATATATATATATATATATATATATATATTTATCTACTTATTTATTTATATATTTATTTATTTGTATTTGTGTGTGTACAAATAAATAAATAAATAAATAAATATATATATATATATGTATATATTTATTTATTTATTTATTTATTTATATATTTATTTGTATGTGTGTATGTGTATTATATCAACATTTATTTTTTATGAAAAATAATGTTGGTATAATACACATACACACATACAAACTAATGTTTTAAATTATTTACTAATGTTAACTCTATTGTAATCTGTGTTGGTACCTTACGTAAATATGTTTATTATAGACAGGAGAAATGCAATATTACTCATACAAACGGAATACCATATTTTAAGGAGCTAATAACGGCATTAAATAAGAATTTAATTACATTAGCCAATAGGTTTAGAGTAAAAATCATGACTATAATTCAATGACTTAGTTCTCGCTTAAACACGCAACAAAAAAAATAAAAGAAAATTCATACCAAGAACTGGTTTTTCAATATGCGTATTTCCAGCTAACTTCAAGAATTCCTCTTTGTACCCTACGCACCTGTTCAGCTTCTAAAGAGGGTAAAGATAAATGCTGGTTCTAGTTAGTTATTAATGTCACTGCCGCATTCAATACAAGAGGCTGCCACTCAGAAGGAGCATAAATAACAACTTTAAGAGAGACTATCGCACCGAAAACTCGTTTCGCCTAGGAAATGCAACAACAAAATTTTGCGAGCGGAAGTAATTATTTTTATGAATATGGAATATACCTTTATTTATACTCAAAATGGAAAAGTATGAAAATAAAAAAGGAAATAACTCACGAAGGATTTAAAAATAATTAAGCAAAAAACTCTTTTAGGACTGAAAGGGTCAGTGGGGCTCCGTTCCAAGTTAATTCGTACTTATATCCGGCATATAATAACATAAAATTAATGATTAATTATATTATGATCTAAATAGTTAATATATGAGCTAGCCTCATTTTGTCGTATCTAAATTTTTTTTTAAAAAGGGCAAAAGAATATATACGTTTATGAAAATTTGGATTCGAAGTAAAAGTTTTTCTATACAGTCATATGATAATGAAAACAGGATATAAGTATGACAAAGATAAGAATAAATGAATGGTTGTTAAAATTAATCAGTTAATTAAGCTCTACTCGGATAATTATAGATTATATATTTAAATGAAATCGAAATTATTTATTTAAATTACTCATTCATGATCGACTTTGCTTAGCTCAGTTGAATAATCTTACTAAATTTTTGAATAAGATGGATCACAATCTTATAATCTCTAACGGAGATATAATATAAAAATTTATATACTGTTTTTGAACAAACAAATAAACAACACCCCCCCCCCCTCCCAAAAAAAATAAGAAAAAAAGTTCTCAATTTTTCAGCTATTTATATCGTTAGAAAGATAAACTTTCTTACTATGCTAATGAAAACAGAATATAAGAATAAAGAAGATAAGAATAAATGAATGTTTGTCAAAATGAATCAATAAATTAAATTTGAGGCCTATAATTAAAGATTTTATATTTAAATAAATATTTTTTTAAAAATTAGGAAATTTCTAACAAAAAAAAATAGGAAAAAGAAGTTAGAAAATGCTGACAAACTATTTTATTGACTTTTGCTGACTATTGAAAGAACGTTTGACACCTTATTTATCAATATCATATCCTATATATCTTTTAACTTATAAAATATATCTGTGTAAAAAATTAAAATATGCAATTTTATGTAATTTAAAGTATATTTTTAATTAAATACAGTCGAACCCCGTTATAACGAAGTCAAGGGACCAAAGTTTTTTCCCCCTTTATCCGGTGGTTCGCTATATCCGAACCGTTAAGAAAAATGCTAGAGTTCACAAAATGTATAATTCATTAGTTGCAATCTGCATTCAACAATTATGTATTAAAATATGATAAAATCTATTAAAAATTATCATTAATGAATTAAATCGACTAGAATCGATTACATTAAACTGCCACAATACTAATTAAATTGCGTACAATAGGAAAACGGCGGGACCAAAATTTTCGTTCGTTATATACCGGGTTCGCTATAACGGGGTTCGACTGTAGTTCAATGTGATATAAATTTACATCAAACTATCCGCGACCTCTGCAATTTTTTTGTCGATCCCTGTTCGGGTCTTTACTCACATTTCGCACACCACTGTTCAAACTAATGGCATTGAGCTTTTTTGCTATAACATTGCACACAGTCAAATAATATTTATTGACATATTTATCAGAGAGCCTAATGTACAAAAGTATAATCGATAGGGAATGATCATAGCAAGGATTATATATGATTGCTTCGTATGACATACACAATTTTTTTTCCAGTGTCGGCAACAAATGGAGACATAGGAGACGTATTATCACTGGGGCTTTCCATTACAGAATTCTAGAAAACTTCGTTTCTGTATTTGACAAGCAGTCAAAATATATGGTTGAAAAGCTGAACGAAAACATAGACAAGGCGAAATATATCGATTTCATTCCTTACGTCACAATGTGCACACTAGACACCATTTGTGGTAAGTGTGGATGAGGTAAAAATAAATTTTCTTATTGAAAGTATTTGTATATAAAGCTAAGTACAGTTGTAAACTGATATCTGCTTACACAAATTTCCATATTTTTTAATGCTTTGGAAAAAATAATCTATAAATCCCACCTTTTTGATTTTCTCTAAGATTGCTACTCCTGTGTTGCTTGTGAAGAACGAATATGTTGGTAATAAAAGTTTCTTAACCCTTTCAGGGGCAACAACTTCCACTGTTTGCACTGTGTACATTTTTTTCTCGATATTTTTAACCTAACAATTTTCTCCAATTTTTTCCAATTAAAGGCTGTAAAATGATTTTACTTCTTTAAACTGATAACAAATGGCAGCACTAGCCATTTTTCTGCTCATTTAATTGAAATACATTGAATGCAAAGGAAAGAAGAAAGAGATTTAAGCGTTTGCACTGTGCAAACGGCGCCCCTCAAAGGGTTTTAAAGCCGCAGAAAATTTTACGAATAGTGGTTAGTTTCGGGTCGACAGGACCATCCCTTCCACGGGGATTTACAGCGATAGATATGATTGTACTTCTGTATTAACTACTTAACTGCTGGGTTTATTTTCCAAATATAGGTTAATTTTTTTTTTATTTATAAATTCCCATTTTCATCGTTATATGTAAGGGCACTATGAGCGGTTGTACTACTTTTTTAACAAAAATAAATATTTCAGGTAGTTTCTTCCAACGAAACTACCACGGGTTATTAACGTAGGATTGCTTATCGTTCCTTACCTCTTTTCTTTTCCTTTCTTTTTTGACGCATTTTGGTACTTTTTCGTTTACCTGTTTACTGCTACTGGGTTTGGCGCGCTGCCAAAATTATAACTCGCGACGAGGGACAATTTTTTTCTCTCCGCAGGACCGTTATTGAGGAACGTAATCCTACGTTTAAAATTAACAAATTATCGAAAATTGTGTTTTAAACATTTTTCAGCTAAAATATTCCTATCTGTTCCATTTTTTTTGTACCATTGCGGAAAGGAAAGGAAAATGTTCTACCATTAATGGTATATAAGAATTATATTTAAGTGAGAAAATATTCTGTAAATAATCATGAAGGCATATAGAGTAAAATATTCTCCACTTCTACATTTGTTACAAATCTATATATTTAAGTTGCGGATCTGATTTTTTGGTCAGTCCGTGAGAGAAAACTACTGCATCACTTAACTTCATTTTGGTCTTAAAGGAAAGATTATAATCTGTAGATTTGTCAAATTTGGTTTTTGTAACCACAATTTTTATTAATTATGTATAATTTACAATTAAAAATTGCTTTCAGTACATGCTCAATCACACGTGTATATCTAGCTTTAGATACTCACAAAGCACTAGGCCGCATAAACGCATTAATTTGTTTCTGCGCATGCTCAGTGATATGTTTAAATCTGACTTTAAATACTTAATAAACCTGAAAACGCATAAACACGTTAATTTGTTTATTCCGAGGAATCTCGCTAGCTCTCTCACTGCCATTTTTATTTTTAAATATGTTTGTGAGATATAGAATTAAACCTGGTGGAAATTGTTTATTACGCGCTGTTGAGTAACCATATTTTTTTTTTATTGAGTTCAATAGTAATTTTTTAAAGAGTATTTCTCTATTCTTCATATAAGGATTTTCGAAATTTGCCAGTGTTGTGTTGGGTATAATTTATGTATTAGTACATTTATTTACTATCCAGTCGTCATGTGTTCACGGGTACCAACTAGAACTTTATAAATTTACTGCTGTGGGGTACAGTTTGAATCACGGTAAAGCACACAGTCCAATGTTACTTCCTATGCAATGGACTTTTTGATTCCTCTCCGAATTAGAACTGCACACATCGCATTTTCTCGTAAGTGTATTTTTTTTTATCAGGTTTTAAGGGAGGAACAAGGTCAGAAAAAGGTCTTATTTGCAGTCCACTCTCAAAATAACAATCAAATTTGCGAAAGAAAGTGATAGTATGTATTCATTATTTAGCTATGTATTTTTATAACGACGAACAACGAAATAAATATAAGAACAATCATAACATTCTACACCTCAAAATATTCAAAGCAAAAGTATAAAAGAACCTGATATCAGATATAAAATACGTGTCAAAATATTATCTCAAATATTGAAGTTCCGGTGACATGAGTTTTGCTACCGTCTATTATGAAGAAACTGAAATATAATTTTATAATGACAATTCTGGCAACGCAAGATAGTACTATAAATTTAAAGTATACCAGAACATAATTCGGACAAAGCAAAATATCACGGGACTGTTTGCCCCAGCTGAGTTCGAGCTAGCAATTAAGTGGTGAAAAGATGTATGCAGATGTATGAATTGTTGGTCCAAGTTACAATGTCACCTACTGTGAGTATAAGAGGGCTTTATCTTGAAATTTCTGTGATATGTTAATATTTTATGTTTTATACAGTTAATTTTAACAATTATATTTGCGAATTACCTCATCGTAAGGATTATTTACAGGGTTTTTTTTTAAACTAAAAATAACTGTTCTAAATCTCTGTCAATCAATGTCTATTTTTAGAACGTACTGAAAGAAAATGTCTATATTTAAGTGAAACAATAATAGCTAGTTGAAAAATAATGTGAAAAAAATTAAAGGAATTTCTGTTAAGCTTTAATTTTAATATCTCTGGAAAATATGTCGAATTTTATCAATGCTTTCAAAAACACTTTGTGAAAATCAGATTTCGTTCTCTTACAATTATAATTTTCATGCGAATTTTCATTAAATTGCATAGGAGACAAAACCTTACAATAAACTTTTATAATATTAATTATTTTCATTTCTAAGTTTACTCTCTCAGTTAAGGGATCTAAATTGAAATATTTAATGGTGTTCCTGAAACAAAAATTGCAATGCAATTTAAATTAAACTTCCCTTCAGAGTATTTGTACAAATGGAATTTATTCCAATCACCTTAAAACTGTAAGTATGTTTTACTTAACATATATATATATATATATATATATATATATAAATTACTGGAAACTCTTATATGAGGTAATGTTTCCAATAATTGTTTCATTAAGAAAAAAGTTTTAATTGTTTTAATTACTTGTAAAACGTATATGCTTAGCGTTACTGAGTACTATAATTTAATTACTATAATTTATTTCCTCATCCCCAAATCCCTTGTGGGCAATTAAAAATTGTTTTTATTTAATCTTGTCAGAAGTCTCCTAAACTTAAGGTACATTCATTATTCATGAGCCTATCAAGAAATAAGAAAACCCTTCCTAAAAACATAGTGTCCTGGAACATTGTCTGGAATAGTTGATTCATTATTTGCTTGACATGCCTAATCTGTAAAATGTAATTTATCAAATTTCCAGTATTACCATCGTAATTTTTTTCTTTCAGGACACGACACATCAGAAAGTCCATTTAGTCCATCCTTATAATTTTAGTGCTGCCATCTATACGACAGATTTGAAACTAATATGCAATCTATAGTTGGGAATGAAATGAATAAAAATAAAATGAAAAACAGCGTAGTGAACATACATTTATGGAAAAAAAATTGAAACGTACTGTCAAATGAATACTTTTAATTCAAATATATGGTTTTTCACTGTGAATTTCAGTTTTAAGGTTTAGTATATATCTGTCATTATAAAATTTCTAGTTTAAAATGCCATATTGACGTAGCAATTTATTACTTATAATTATTATACTTTATATATAAGGGTAAGCATACACTACGAGAATTTTGTAATATTGCAAAGCATAATTTTTAATTTTATAAATTCCGTTACTTAAGAAATACGTACCGGAAATTAAATTGTTTCCATAATTCAAAGTGTGGTAATCAAATGTAAATGAACCCGGCTTGAAAACAATTATTCAATAATAATATGCAAAGCCAATTAGTTTCAATATATTTTTCGTCAACAGATGTTATAGTGAAACGTATTTTTCAGGCCTTCTTGTCAAAAAGTTTTGCAAATTAAGGAGATTAAAAATAAAGAGTATAGCAATGAAAATTTTACACTATGAAAATTTATGCGAGGGGTATAACATTTGTTATTTTCCCTAAAGAAAACGATATCTTGATTTTAAAAAATTAAATTAAATAAAATAAACACAATTTTTTCTAAAACTGAATTTCATTCTCAACAAATAGAATAATTATATTAGTTCTGTACATTTCCCTGCTTTCCTTTTTGTACATTTCTTCAATTTTTATTTCATTTCCAGAGACTGCTATGGGAATCAGCATCAACGCTCAAGATAACAACGACTCAGTTTACGTAAAAAGAATGCACAAGTACGTTGTCTCCTTCATTCTCTTTTTCTGCTTTTATGCATGTACTAGCTGAATACCCGTGCTTCGTTACGGAGTACAATCAATTTAAATACAACAGTCAATATATGTAATTAATGCCCAAAAAAATTATAAAAAAATCGTAACGGATATTTTTATAGACAGATTAATGCAGAAGAAAATATTCAAATTCGATACAATGGGTCAATGTATGCAATTAATTTGTACGTTTAATATCCATAAAACATACTAATTTGAATTAAATTCTTAAAAAACTTCCATCTCAATTAGTCAAGTGGTTAAATTTTCTTTTGCTGTATTTAAATATTTTTTGTCAATTTATTTCGTTATTATGCACGTGATGCAAAATTAATTTAAAGTATCGCAAAAAGAAAAGAACCACGTGATCAGCATTTAATAAATTAAATTCTAAAAATTAATCTTCAAAAATTCACCAAAAATCAGAAAATGGAGGTAAAGACTCGAAAAAGATTTCATTTTTAAGAAATTTTTATGATCTTCCTCGTGATATAAATTTTATAACCCTCAGATAATTATTTTAAATGCAAACTTAAAATAGCTACAAAAACAGCTTAAAAATTTAATTTAAAAAAATGTAAGAAGAATATTCCAAAAATCTGTCTTAGTGCACAGCTAAACTACAAGAAGAATCACCATGCAAAATTTCAGCCCTTTAGGTCTGGCGGTTTGGTCCGTGCGTTATCTGTCAGTCAGTTACGGAACTGTTATATATATATATATATATATATATATATATATATATATATATATATATATATATATATATATATATATATATATACAGTAACCACCGCTTATAGTGATCAGTGGTTATAAGAATCAACCGTTTATAAGAATCATTATCGCAAAAACAAAATCAAATGTATTATTTCCATGTTAAAATTTTCGTTTTAAAGAATCAATCCACCGGTTTTAAGAATCAGCTTACACTCTTCGCTTTCCTTTCATTTTTCCAAAAAAGCAGCTTAAACCCTCAAAAGGCACGATGTTCTTTCTTTATATTTTTTAAAAGAAAGAGTGATAAGATGGGATGGAATACAGTCGTAAAATGCGTTCCTTTCTTTCTTAGACATAACATAATAGTTTCCCCTTAAACGCTTTAGCACATCACTGTCCTATTAGCATGACCCGGTTGCATGACCCTCCCGGGTCCGATTAATTTTTGTCCACAGGCAAACAAAGACAGGGACCCTTTTTTTCCCACCTCCCACATCCTGGTTGTGGCTTCCTGGACCCTGAAACACATAAATCTTCGAAGTGTTCACTATGATTTAGGCAAACGTGACAGTAGTAGATTCAGCACGTTATCAAACCGTGAAACGTAAGCTAGAAGGTGAATCTTCGTCTGAGACTATTGGTATTGAAAGAGGTATAACAAGCCTCATGAAAACTTCATTAAGTCAAACTACCACAGAAACCTTTTTTTTGCTCCCTTCCTGTAGTTAAAATGTTAAAACTGTTAACCAGGTATGTTGTAACAAATATTGGATATTTTCTTCTCTTACTATAATTATGTTTATCTACTTATAACTCTAGAAATTAAATTGTATTTTTAAAATTATAAAAAACAATTTTAATAAAAGATAATTAACGTAAATTAAAGAGTACCATATGGTAAATTATCTAATATATGTATCTAATATATCTAATATATGGGTGTGTGTGTGCCTGTCCAAAAACCTAAATTTCGGCTTATAAGAATCAACCGCTATAAGAATAAATAAATCAACCGCTTATAAGAATCAAAAACAGTAATAACAAACGTGACTCTTATAAGCGGAAATCACTGTATATATATATATAGATTGGATTGCTTACAGGCTGTGTTTCAATATTTTTTCTATGTAGATTTATTTTCCTCAGATTTCGTAGCTAAGCTATTGGGAGTGCTTAGTCGTATTGTAAAAATTAAGAAATTAACGTATAAACCAAAAAAAAAATTCAGTTTTTACAACATCTTTAAAAATGTATATTTATAATATCTTGTGGTCGTGATTATAAATCAGACGGAATAATAACTAAAGGTACACAGAAGTTAAACTATTATAAACCCAACTGCGACTCGAGGTTATTTTGAATATCAGGCTTGAAGAGGACTGTACTGATCAAAACTAAGGAAGAAAGATATGCGACCTTTTGCGAATGATTAAACGAATAGCAAACTAAAAAACTCTGACAGTTTTCTTTTCTCTCCTAAAAACGTATGCAGAATGGTATATTTTTCTCACATTATCGGGGAATAACATTCTGCAGCATGTCATTTACGTGTCGCTCGTATCCTTACACCAAAGAGACAGACTGCTTCCGTAAGCATGCGTAGCAAATGTTCAACAAACATGGCGGTGTCCAAGAACAATATATACTTTTATCCTGAATCCGTGAAATCGAATTCGTCAAATTAGGATGTCGAAATGATATTAATGTACATGGTTAATAATAATTACAAGATAAAAAGAACTTTTTATATACAACGTTTTTAAATTTTCTGTTGAATAATATACTGTCCGACCACGGAAGCAAGGTCCCTGGAAGCTGTTACGCTTGAGCGAGAAAAGCTAGTCTACTTAGAAAATAGGGGAAAACGTCATATTTTCGGAAGTGTTTGTTTGTGAAATACGGAATGTATTTCAGACTGCTTTTTGTCCGCAATTTTAAAGTTATTTTTTAAAACTTTATTTTTGATCGAATATGTGAATAATGATTTCAAAATAATAAAAAGAAAGAAGAAAATCTATTTAAAAAAATAGGAGTTTTATAGGAGTGGATATTTTCGGATTACATCACAATCAAAATTATCTAAAGCTACGTTTTCGGTGGTTCTTTTTTTCTGAAGTTTCCTCGGAGATTCAAATTTTGGAGTTACTTCACCCTTTGCTTCTCTGCGTATTCTTTTTACACTGGACATTGATATCCCGGTCATTTCACTGGCTCTCTTAGGGATTGCGAATGTGGAACAATAACATTTCCTTCTAGTGCTTCTTTATCACACAATTTAATTACATTGTGTATTATACGTTTACAATCACTACGGAACGGCTTATTCCGAGCAGTTGTGTTGGGTAAAGGATCCATTAATTTTAATATAATAATCAAAATAACAGACGAGGAAAAAGCAAGCAAGCGCAGTTAGTAACCGATTCTAAAGAATGTCGAGAGACTACGAGACTTTTCCCCCTCCTTCCTCAGCAGCCTTACCTACAGCTTGAATAGAATCGTCTTGGCACTATGCCAACCGTGGTTCTTCGTACTGTGGTCGGACTGTAAACTTGACAATTCTATGTACTAATAAATACTTAAAAAAATTTTTTTTGAGGAATCAACTTGAAAAAAATGATTAAATGCGTAATAAAGAGAGCAATTATAAGAAATTTTCAAACAAAAAAACTAACTGAAAATGGATTCAAAACTGCTTAAAGATCGCTGAAAGTATTAAAAGAATGCATTGTCATCGTGTTCTGGGCTATTCTAAAAGTTTCAAATGTCTAGCTAGTCGGGAAGTTAGTTGAAAATCGATTGCAAGATTTGTACTGGACAAACACACACACAAACAAGAAAGCGGGTTAATAAAGACATGGTAAAAATAGAAAACACCCGAGAGAACCAAAACGAAAATTTTCAGGGTACCTTCTAAATTTCCCGATGCCAACAGAACGAACTTACTCCATAACTAAATACTTCGTTGACAGTCCTCCAAAATAATGATTATTTTAAGACTCTCAAGAATTAAGAATACAAGATACGAGCAATATAATATCGATATAATAACACCAACTTTGAGTAATGAGCCCAGGAAGCACAGGTTTAAGGATTTTTTTTTTTTTTTTTTTTTTGGGGGGGGGGAATTATTATCAATTAAATTAAAGAAATTTCATAGCGGAAATTTTTGTTTCGACAGAGAACCGCACATAATCTCAGACAGAAGATTGAATTATCCTTTTTCTGAACGGTGACATACGACGGGAACAAAATGAAAAAAAGATGTCCTGTTATGTTTTTAAAGAGTCCGCACTTAGCGAAGAAACTTTTTTTTATGCAGCTTTTTTCAGTTGCGTGTGTTTCATGAAATCATTTTTTAGTTTTTCGGATGGTCTACAATTTTTTAAGGAGATAAAGTATGAAAAAATAAGCTTGTAGAAAGTTGATACTTCAGAAAAACACGAAAATTAAGAAAAGAGATAAGAATATTTTAATAATTTGTTTTAATTATTGGTTTTTAATGGGCATAACTTGGCATAGCTTAATGTGATGGCCAAAGACCACTTTGAGGCAGGCAAGATTTCGGTGAGTTTTCTTAATAGTTTTAAAATGAAATAACAAAAAAATGTTAGTGATAGAGTCTCCATCGTTATAGTGGTTCCCAAGTAAATTAAGTGATGTCCCAAGCAAATTAAGTGAAGTAAGAGGAAGAGCGGCACGCTCAATCTCTCAGACCTGATTATCTGTCCAGAAAGCCCAATGTTTGGGGCTTTTGTGCTAGCGAGGTATATTCTAAGTTAATGGGTCGGAAACCTTTTAAAAATTCAGAAACTCGACAAACAATCATGAGTAGTTATGAAAAACGTTTATTCAGAAATAAGAAAATTTTACAAACAGTCAAACACTCTCTATTCTCTATAAACATGGCTCTAAATTTTGTCTAGCTTGAAGAGAAATTTTTTAATTGTTTGAAATTTTAAAAAATGTTTTCTTTTCATCGTTGTGTTATTTATTGCGTACATGATATCATCAGAACAGCTGGCTAGAAAACCATGAAATTTTTTACATATGCAATATAAATATGTATAATTAAAATGGCAAACTATTATGTCATTTCTATTAGAAAAATATTCAATTACAGTAAAATTTATGAATTTTTACTTTTGAAATTAAAAAAAAAAATTAAAAAAACCTTTTTATCAATGTAGAACTAAGAATTTTTATTTCATATTTGGTCATTTTAAAGATATATATTACATACCTTAATTTTAAAACTAAATAAATGTGTATATTCATTAATATACAGATGCAAGTCTGTCCGCAAAGACAATGAAAAAACAATGGTTGAAATTTTTAAAAAAATTTTTAATTCTCTTCAAGTTAGAAAAAATTGAGAGTTATATTTATAAAGAAGATAGAGTGTTAACATCAGTTAACTTTTCATATTTCTGAATAAATGATTTTCATAACTTCTGGTGATTGAAAATAGGGATAGGGTAGGTGGGGGCAAAGGTTCGCATGGGGCAAAGGTTCGCACATACATTTTAAAATGACCGGGAAGAGTTTTAGGAAGAATAGGGTAGGCAGTGTATTCCTCTACTTCCAGTCAGTTGCCTCGTAAAAAATGTTGGAGTTAAGACCCCCTTTTGCAGAGAAAATGAGGTAAGTTTATTTTCGTCTCTTTTAATGTAATTTTTTGCAACTTTTGAGTAATTTTGAGCATCACTCAAACTCACGAACTGTTTTGGGCTTATTTTCGCATGTTAGGGTGGTAAATAACCTTTCAAATCCTACCTTAAGTTTTGGGTTAACTCAAATACAGTGGCGTCCATTCTGCAGAAACAGAACCAGCACGAAATGGGGTAAAGGTTTGCAGGAGTCATGGGGTAAAGGTTCGCAGTGCAAACCTTTGCCCCATCTGCAAACCTTTGCCGCTCTAACTATTAACATTTGTTTCATGTCCTCTTTTCATTAGGAATCCTTATTAACAACGTCTTTTATTAATAATGGGAATTCACATTTTTGTAATTTGAAAAAAAATTATGGTTTTTGATAAAAACCGCCTGTTTTTAATCAGAAATTTTTTTGTAAAATGCTTGAAAATCCTTAAATTAAAAATAAAATAAATTAGTACAACACAAAAATAAAATAGCTCTGAACAAAGACCTATTTTACAAGATAAAGGAATTAAATGTTGTTACAAGACATTATAAGCTTCGAAGGTCTGGTTAGGGGAAAAAACTCTAAATGAGTAATTTCCAGATTTAAAAGTCTTTGAAAGGCTCCTTGCGTCACAATTTTTGACGAAATTTTATAAAATTTATTACAAAGACTCCTCTTATACATTAAAATAAAGTTATGTATCCATTTCAGGTTTAGACATCATTCAGATTATCAAAGTTTAACTTTAGCGTGGAAAAGTACAAAAATTTCACGAGAATTCAGAGTACAAGCATAAAAATATTTCCTAAAAATTAATTATTCGACGAAAGCACAAATCAAAACATAACCCTGATCAAAATGTATAAGCAATCTAAATGCAAAATTAAGGATAAGGTTAAAAATTGGATCGCAAGGAGCATTTTAAAAAACATAATAAAAATTTCAATTTTTTAAATATAAAAAATAAAATTTTAAATATTTATAAAATTTTATAAGGTATTTGAAATAGTTTTACTTTAATGAATATTTATGCCGAATTTCATATCTCTGAGGTAAAAATTTCAAAAATTGCTTTGTAATGTCCCCCATCCCCTTAATTTGCTTAATTTTTACGGGTTTTAAAAGAATGAGTAAAGCCTAAGATATGATATAGCGATAGTGTTAATAGTTGATATTTTAATTGGAATTTCTTTAGTTTAAGAAAAAAATTATTGAGATTAACCCCTTTTCATTTTGTGAATTTCTTTGTTAGATTCAACTTTCTGTGTTAATAGTTGATATATCATTTTGAAGTTATTTAGTTTAAGAAAATATTTATTGACATTAACCTGTTTAATTTGTGATTTTCTATATATGTAACACCTTTAAAAAGATTACAAAATGTGAAATAAAATTATTTAGACAACTTTTTTTGTGATTTTTGATGCCTATCCATTAAGAAACCAACGAGTGGGGTAAAGGTTTGCAGTGCGAACCTTTGCCCCACCGATTGTGTCAAAGGTTCGCAAACAGGTCTTTTGGTAAAATTAAAAATTTGGTGACTAAATATTTCGGGAAAAAATTCATTATTTTATAGAAGGTAGAGGGGATACCCAACTACAATACAAGTGACTTTTTGGGGCGATAGGATATAACGGAGGCCCGTAAGAAACCCAAAACTCAAAACTGCAAACCTTTGCCCCCACCTACCCTATGTTTGACGAGACTTCTTAGTTTCTAAAAGGAACCTGACCCCTTTAAATAGTGAATGAAAAGTTTGACGGTATTTATCAGAGTGTACCATATATTATTATGCGTAAATCATTGGAAGGAAGGTAGATATATATATATATATATATATATATATATATATATATATATATATATATATATATATATATATATATATATGTGTATATATATATATATATATATATATATATATATATATATATATATATATATATATAAATATATATATATATATATATATATATATATATATATATATATATATATATATATATATATATATATATATATATATATATATATATATATATATATACGATAAACGCCTTAAGGTTGCATTAACCAATTTTGAAGTTTGTAGTACTTGAAAAGTAGTGTTAATGAAGTCTACCGACGAATAGATTAGTAGTTAATATATTTGTAGTTACAATGTAATTATTTGTGTCTTTACTATTTTTGTTGTTTTGTGGTTTATCTACATCTGTAAATTCGTTTATCTCTAGAGCCTGTGAAGGTTTCGTAGGTCGTGTGTTCCGTCCTTGGCTATGGCCGAATTGTGTGTTTTTCAACTCTCAAAGAGGGAAGGAATTTGTGGAAGTCACCTCGGCAATGGACAAATTCACCAGACAAGTAAGTGAAAAATGCTTTTATACTGGAAGTGTAAGCAAATTTGTTTTATGAAAGCAGAAAATTGCCAAAACGCGATTTAAAATTTACTCCGTCTGTAACTAAGTTGGGTACTCATCGGAAGCTCTTAATGATGCGGCATTTAAAAAGATAATTTAAGATAAATTTAAAAAAAACTGTAAGAGAGTTAAAATATTTTACATTTCGAAATTATTATAGATCATTTATAGAGTTTTTAACCTTAATTTTGCATTAAGTTACAACTTACCTAAATTTTCAACTCTGAACGAAAATAATAATTCCGAATTCAATCAAAACTTTGCATGATTTCAATCTTTTGTATGATTGCATTGATAATAATGAAATTCAAATTTGTGTAAATGTATATTTACACACATATTCTTGCTATTTAACAAAAGATTCTGTGTGAAATTATTGTAATATTTTTTTATTTTAATCAAATGATCAACTATACCTTTCCCAGACGAACACAAAACGAAAGACGATTACATTTTATGTAGTAAATTTAGGATCTTCAGTTTTGGAAAAATAAAAACTTATTGGGATGTGATTTCAGAAACTGCCGATTTTAAGATTTTGATTTTAAAAAAAATAATATTCTCCCAAACTTTATAAAGTGAAAAATAAAGATAAAACATTCGAGCATCTCTAAAAAAATTCGCAAAGTGAAAATTTAGTTATATGTAATAATTGACTACGGTTTCCAAAGTAAAATGTTCTCATCATGGGACGGTTTCATAAATAAAGATACGTATCTTGAAAACATTGAAGGTACTCTATGCAAGTATATATATATATATATATATATATATATATATATATATTATATACTTGCAGAATTATAGTATATTGCTTTATTATAGTATAGACTATAATAAAGTCTATAATATATATATATATTATAGACATTATTATAGTCTATACTCCCTAAAATCTGTAACTGTTTCTCAATTGCGCTGATACCCTCTGTCAGGTTTATAATTCTCATTAGGTTTTCTTGTGGAATTGGGTCTGAAGTGCAGGATTCTTCAGTGATGTTTTGGTCGCTCATCTGTATGAGATCATCGACTGTCAGCTCCTCAAGATGAGAATCCAACTGCTCGTTGACATAATCTACATCGACTGCCATACCTAATTTCTAACCAAGATTGGCAACGTCTTCTATCCCACGACCAATATGATTAGTTTCAGGCGTTGTTTACGTCTCGTTCATAAAAAGAAATATTGGTCAAAGTTTCTTCCAGACACCATTTAAAGATTGTTGGGAAATTTCATTCCAAGATTTAAAAAGGCGAAAAAGCGTAATATCAAAAACCGTGTTATTTTCCAGTATAAATTAATACCCCTAGTAGTCCGCATTCGACATCGGTGGTTCTTGAAATCTGTGTGTTGTTCAGTGGTACTAATCTGTGTAATCTCACACATCGACGACAATCAAATTAAACTTAATAAACATATTTAATTATCTCAGCGCTCATGCATAATGCGTGTTTCTCGTACGCTATCCATAAGGTCTCTGTAAACAGAACATTCAAATCTGCGCTAGCAGCGCCACCTATATGAGTGGGTTTTACCATTTCTCCCCACTTAAAATCCTATGGATTTTATCTTTCACAAAATTAATCAAACAAAAATAAACTAATTAAATTCTTAAATCACATACATCAATTTGTAAATTATGCTGTAAAAGAGAAAATATGTAAAAAGAAGTAAAGTTCAAAAAATGTTCAAGAATAATATAAAGTTCAAAATAAAAAAAATAAGTTCAAAAGTTCCAGTATCTTCAGTTATCAAGAAAAGGTAATGGCACAACCTTGTTGATGGCTCGTTTTAGAACACCTGTAGAGGTCTTCATCTCAACTACTCTCACGAGACCATCATTACCTGGAAAAACTTTTCGAATGCGGCCCATTGGCCAGTCCATTGGCTTGGTATTGGGATGCCCCAATAATACAAGCTGGTTCACCTTCAAGTTTGGATTCTGAACAGTCCATTTCTTTCGGGACTGAAGGTGATGCAGGTATTCGGTTTTCCAACGGTCCCAGAACTTGTCTCGAAGGCTCTGTATAAGTTTCCACCTAGAATGAAAAGACAAAGAATCCGAAGCAGTATATGGTTCAGGAAAGGATAAAATAGCATTTCCAGTCAAAAAATGTTCCGGAGTTAAAGGTATCAAGTCATTGGGATCTGAAGAAAGCGGTGATAATGGACGTGAATTTAAAACGGCTTCAATTTGAGTAACTAGCGTAGTTAACTCTTCAAAGTTCAGGATAGCAGATCTTGTCATTTTTAACAGAATGCGTTTCATCGATTTAATATTTGCCTCCCACAATCCGCCAAAATGAGGAGAAGCGGGTGGAATAAAGTTCCATTGAATTCCCTCTTCTGCACTAAATCGTTGAACTGAGTTGGATTTACAAACTTCATTCCAATCGTTAAGGATGTTTCTTGCACCCTTAAAATTCGTTGCATTGTCACTCCAGATGACGGACGGCTTAGATCTTCTTGCAATAAATCGTCGAAGACTTGCCAGAAAGGCTTCGGTTGTTAAATCAGAAACAACTTCAAAATGCGTAGCCTTAGTACTAAAAGTATCACAAGATTCTAATTTATGCGTTGTTTTATCACAAAATAGACAATTTCTTGGCGCCAATGCTGATTGAGACGCCAGCTCTTTCACAGAAGTCGAAAAGGCCATCTGCTCTGTTTTCCGCGGTAGTCTGCTGTTGTGTCTAACGGAAAGGGGATATTTATTTTTTACTCTCTCTGGTGAAGGAAAGAAATTTTGTTTTTGATTCAACGATTTATGACTGTTAATTTGAAATGACCGTTCTCGGCATCGAATTTCCGAATTGAGAAACTGCAAAAGAGCATTTAAATCGAATTCTTTATCATTTTGAGTACGATTAAATTCCAAAACAAATTTCTGAAGGAATTAACTTCATTAAAATGGGAGTTAATAAATTTGAATATGATTCCCCTTTAATTCCCAAACTCTCGAGACTTCTTATTTGTGTTACAGCGTGGTCATACAAATTTCTCAAACTCACAACATCATTAGGATTTTTAACAGGTGTTAAATTCAATAGATCACTTAGGTGACAATTAATCAATATAGATTTGTTTCCAAATCTGTTCTTTAATAAATCAAGAGCTTTATCATAATTCTCATCAGAGATTGCAAATCCGTTAATGCAAGAAAGAGCATTACCACACAAATATGACTTCAGATAGTTGAATTTATCAACTTTACTTAGTTTTGCATTATTATGAATAGAGCTTTCAAACAAATTATAAAAATCTAACCATTTTGCTTAATCGCCAGAATACTTATTTAAATGCAGTTTCGGCAAATTTATATTTACACAATCAGAATTATCAGAATCATTCACTTGAATATCTCGTGAAACTGTATCAACTTGGATAGAATTTGAATTATCAGAATCAATCAATTGAGTATCTCGTGAAACTGTATCAACTTGGATAGAATTTGAATTCCTTTTCTTAATTCTAGATTTAAGTTTCGATTTCCAAAATATTATTTTTTGTTTGATTTCTTCCGAAACTTCCAAGTCTTCAGAAATCGTATCAACAGTTAAAACTTCTTCAATATCTTCATTTAAAGAATTCAAATTACTTTCTTTTTCAATTAATTGTTCTAAAAATGCTTCAAACTGATCAACAGTTTCGTTTTCGTTGTTGATCGATATCTCAATTTTATTAATCAATTTTGTCAACATAGAACGTACCGCTGTACGCTTCTTCTTTAATTTTGAAAGTTCTTCTGTCATTTTTATTTTTCTATCCAGGTATAATTCAGTTTCCATAAAAAATTTCTCTTACCTGGATTCAATGTCGCGATGATATCAATCACTTTCCTTTGGCCTGTGCACCAAATAGTAGTCCGCATTCCACATCGGTGGTTCTTGAAATCTGTGTGTTGTTCAGTGGTACTAATCTGTGTAATCTCACACATCGACGACAATCAAATTAAACTTAATAAACATATTTAATTATCTCAGCGCTCATGCATAATGCGTGTTTCTCGTACGCTATCCATAAGGTCTCTGTAAACAGAACATTCAAATCTGCGCTAGCAGCGCCACCTATATGAGTGGGTTTTACCAACCCCGATGTACGCTACTCCGACTTACGCGAACTCGGAGTTACACGGTTTTTGATATTACGCTTTTTCGCCTTTTTAAATCTTGGAATGAAATTTCCCAACAATCTTTAAATGGTGTCTGGAAGAAACTTTGACCAATATTTCTTTTTATGAACGAGACGTAAACAACGCCTGAAACTGATCATATTGGTCGTGGGATAGAAGACGTTGCCAATCTTGGTTAGAAATTAGGTATGGCAGTGGATGTAGATTATGTCAACGAGCAGTTGGATTCTCATCTTGAGGAGCTGACAGTCGATGATCTCATAGAGATGAGCGACCAAAACATCACTGAAGAATCCGGCACTTCAGACCCAATTCCACAAGAAAACCTAATGAGAATTATAAACCTGACAGAGGGTATCAGCGCAATTGAGAAACAGTTACAGATTTTAGGGAGTATAGACTATAATAAAGATTCAGATATCACGACAAATCAGAGAATGAAAAAAATGTTAGTCTGCTGTGAAGAACTTCTTCGCTAAAAAAAAGGCGTTATTACGGCAGACTACTTTATTTGATTCTTTAAAACCATCAACATATTTATTTAAATATCTTGTACATATGTATAACATTAATATGTAAAACAATATTTTAATTTTAATACAATATTTTCCCTCCGAACTGGTGATTTTGTATATCTTGGTCCCAATTAGACAAAATTTATATGTATTTATATGCAAAGTTGTACCCCGAATTACGCGATCTTTCATCGGTCTCGCCTATTTCTTAACTACGGGATATTACTGTAATATGATAAACGAAAATTATTTATAACCAGAATTACAGTGTTTACTACAAACTTTCTACTCTCTATTCATTTTAAACTTCATTTCAGAAAATGTGCTTTCCATATGACATTTTCTTTTTGATCTGTGTTTGTTTCATTCTTTTAGTTTTAAAATATCGACTTGTAATTGCATTAAGTACGTCCGGTGAATCCTTCTTCTTGACCTGGTTTCATTTATAATTAGATTTTGCTTCACCTATTTCTATAAGTCATTCCTTTTATTAGACGTTTTCCACTCGTTTCCTGCATTATACTTGTTTAAACTTGGCGAAAGAATTTCTCTTCGCCAATAGATATGCTGGCAAGCTTTATTTCCATTGAAAGCAGGAATTTAAAAAGGTTTGAAAGAAAATTACAAGTAAAATACGAGTGCAATTGAAATTTTATCACCTTGTTCTCAGCTAGATTTCAACTTCTTAAAGCTTACTAGCTTTCTTAGTTAATTTAATTTTACTTTTTTTTTCTCTTAGTTGAGTTACGTGAGACACCCTCTTCAAAAATCATGTGGCAAGGTTAACGAACATTCCTCGAATTTATAAAAATATGCATAGCTAAAATTTCCTGTTAGATGTAAAAATTTCTCGTGAAATTTTTAGTCTTACAAAAATTAAGACTCATAAATCTTTTACATTAGTTTTTCTTGATGAATTTCCCCAATTAAAGATTCATACAGATCATTTTTTAGTGTTTTTCTCCCATTTTTTTAGTATTTATGTTTTTTAGTATTTATGATCTATTAGTAGTGCAGCTGTAGATCTGAAAACAGAGCAATAAATAGCTATAAGTGCAATTTAATACATTAGTTAGGAACGGCATATGATTTGACACCACTTACAAGACCTAACTAATTATGAACTAGGGATCCGATTCTGCGAATATCTAGTAATTCATGAGGAAATTATCAAATTAGAATAGAACAACGAGTGTATTCATTGGATATGTCTCCTTACTGATAGTGCATGTATATACTTGCTTATAAGGTATTTTAATGGAATGGTAATGCCATTCTCATTCCCTGTCATATGTTATGGTGACATAAGTTTTGTGTTACATGCTAACATTACACATCCTCTATCTATGTGTTTTAGCATTTATATTATCAAATCGTGTACATCACGTTCAGGTGCAGTGATTATCCAGTAGCCCATATCTCACCAGAAACACTCATGCAGTGAATTTTATGACCGACATATTGTTCAAATAGAATCTTGATATAAACTTTATCCTCAAAGTGGGAGTATTAAAAAAAATCAATACCATTAATTTGGTTGGCTTGTTCAACACTTGCGTAGTAATACAGTAGTGGCGTTGATGTAGTTGTGTAGAGTTGTGAAAATGGTTGCGTAAAAGATGACAGCATACCCCCAAAATTTAACCAAATCATTTTGAGGCAATTGAAAAAAGAACACAAAAAACAGTGGAACAAATTAGGATATCTTTGAGATTTTCACTGTAATCCAGAGTAAATTAACTTGATATGAATTTCAAAACAAATTTTAGCTACCTTTCTCAGTGGAAATGCAAGGACACGTTTACATAGTGAATCAAGGAAGGCAGAAGAGCCAGTTTGGCAACTTAAATTGCTTTTAAGTATAGGGAACATGTTTTTTGTATTTAGTTCCTTTGAAACTGGCTCTTAAACAAATTGTAATTGAAACTACTTCCAAACGACCTTTTAATACTATTAATCTTGTACTACTTTTACGGAAAGTAAGGATTTTCGTTGGTATCTCCCACTGAACAGGGATTTCATTGGATTTGAATAAAACGTCACTTATGTACGTAAATACATATAAGGAAATGTATTGAAATCAAAGTACAATATGTTAAAATAATCTTGCTTTTTTGAAAGCGTTTTGGGGGTTAATAAAAAACTTTTTCATCAAACATTGTGTAGAAATTTAAATGAATGATGTACAATGTAACTCATTCCTATAAGGTGTATTATTAAAGCTATATTTTTGTTCCAAGAAAATATCTTTAATTATCTTCCAGATGCCTTTTCCTTTTTGAAAATTTTGTGTTTTACAGGTTATTACGAATAGAAAATCTGAACTGATAGAAAAAATGAAAAATGGAAGCAAGCAAGGAGAGGAAAACAAAAGAAAGGCTTTCTTGGACTTGCTTCTTGACATGCACATATCTGATCCTAAAGGATTTACAGAATCTGATATTCAAGAAGAAGTGGATTCTTTCATGTTTGCTGTAAGTTACTGTGATATATATATATATATATATACATATATACCGGGTGCATCATAAATTCGTGCAAAGTTCAAAAATTCATAATAAAAGAAGTAATGCTTGGAAAAATTTTCTGTTTGTGCCAATAAGATCAGAGGGACATTGGATTTTTTTCCATGTAAAAAAAAGAGTTTCCAAAAGTAACCAAAAGAGGGCGCTCACACGTCATACTGAGACGTTTTATGCAAATCAGGCAAATTCAAACAGAAAATCAAGCAGATCACAATAACATGAGAATGTGCATTTATTTTAAAGTAACAGATGTTCAACATTACTGCCAGCACAAGGTAATAGGCAAGTGAGGCGCGTCACCAATCATAACCACCGACTATCTTAACCACATGTTCTATCATAAACATGTTCTATCATACCCACCGACTAAATACCGAAGTCCAATTCAGTCTTTATTTATCGCAGTGCATACTTCAGTTTAACTTTTCTTTGATGCGAATATAATGATTTTAATCTAAGTACTTCTGAATCTTTTTCTAGTATTATATGAAATTGAAGCTGAAACACTCTGTTGCTGTTATCGTTTAATGTACATTCTAATGATTCAGATGGTGTAAATTGCAACTAATGAAGTTGTCCTGAAAGCTTTTACACCAATAGGGGAAGATGAGCCTAAAATACTTCTCATCAGTTTGCTATTGTGGAGAATATTTGGCCCTTTGTCTCGCAAGTGTATTCCAAATTCTAAAACGAAATCTGCCTGTCTTTGACTCTCCTTCCGCCGTAACTCAGACCTTACAGGGAAATTGTATCAAGGAGTTTCGATGATCCTCGCATTGGTAAAATTTTTATTGCGACAATCATACCAATGTTCCATGGCCTGATGATGAACTATGAACTGGTTCAAAACAAGTAGCAACCGTTTTGGAAATTTATTGTATAATTGAAGAAATGTTCATTACGAATTTATATCTTTCACAAGTGTTCTCTAAGTTATTATTTTTTCTTATTCTGGGTTCTTATTATTTTGTATAGTCTCTTTGATATTAATTTTTAATTATGTTGTTTATATTTATTTTAATGGCCTTTGATTTATCGTATCGTATTGTATTGTTTCTTATGTATGCCTTTTCTCTCTTTCCCTGCTTTATCTGTTAGCTTTGTATCCCTTGTGGACTCTGATGATCATAAAAAGTCCCTCCTCTCTTCCATTCGCTTCCGAGTACCCGCCACCTTCCACGCTCTTTTTTCTAGGATCTTCTGTTGTTGCCCGTTTATATCAAAGGACTCTTCACATTGAATACGTCAGCGTCAGCGTTACTGGTATTGACACATTTTCAACCAATCACAGACTGTAACAATATCGTGGCCAATTATTTGGAGTTTATACTTGGTTAAATATATTTCAATACGAGTAACGCTGACGGTCGCTATGTGAACAGGCCCAACGAGTTTCGATGAACCTTGCATTTGTGAGTTTTTCATTGGGACTATCGCACCAATACTCCTCAGTTCGACTAAGGTAAATGCACCTATAATGGGCCATGCCCCTATAATGGGCCGCCCTTTAGAAATGTAGAAAAATTAAGGGTCTATTGTTACCTAAGGCAGTAGAAGGGGTGAGGGTCATTTGGCCTTTAATTTTTCGACATTTCTAAAGGGCGGCCCATTAAAGGGACATGGCCCATTATAGGTGCATTTACCTTATATCACCTTTATTTGTGTTTGCTTTTATAATAGTCGAGTAGCTATGTACATCTTACCGAGCAAAAGATCGGGTATTAGATTTTTTTCCTTCTTGAATATGTTTAGTCCAGTAGTGAAAAACCAAGTTTTCCAATTCGAAAGACCTCGGCGGAATTTTCTGTGGCCTAAAAACAACGAAATTTTTTAACTTTTTGGGGTTTTTTTTCAAATATCTCGGCAATGGTTGATTCTAGAGCTTAGATTGCAATTAAAATCTTAAAGAAGATAACATTTTGAGCAAATCTTATATTTACATCTTTTTTCTAAACCCAATAACAAGCGAGCTACAGCGTCAGGAATAGGGGATATTTTATTCAACTTGTCGAGAAAGACGCAAAACTTGCTTCTCTAACACACTACAGTAACCACCGCTTATAGTGATCAGTGGTTATAAGAATCAACCGTTTATAAGAATCAATATCGCGAAAACAAAAACAAATGTATTATTTCCATGTTAAAATTTTCGCTTTAAAGAATCAATCCACCGGTTTTAAGAATCAGCTTGCACTCTTCGCTTTCCTTTCATTTTTCCAAAAAAGCCACTTAAACCCTCAAAAGGCACAAAGTTCTTTCTTTATTTGTTTTTAAAGAAAGAGTGATAAGATGGGATGGAATACACTTGTAAAATGCATCGCTTTCTTTGTTAGATATAACATAATAGCTTCCCCTTAAACGCTTTAGCACAACACTGTCCTATTATTTTGACCTGGGGGCTTCTTTACCCGTCCGGGTCCGATTTCAATTTCCTCCAGTGACAAAGAAAGACAGGGACTCTTTTTTCCCACCTCCCACATCCTGGTTGCGGATTCCTGGATCCTGAAACGCACAAATTTTGCGGAGAAGTGTCCACAATCACTTAAGCAAAAGTGACATTAGTAGTTTCAGCACGTTATCAAACCGTGAAACGTAAGCTAAATAGTTAATCTTCGTCTGAAGCTATTGGTATTGAAAGAGATATAAACAGCCTCCTGAATACTTCATTATATCAAACTACCATAGAAAACTTTTTCTTGCTCCCCTCCTGTACTTGAAATGTTAAAACTGTTAAGCAGGTATGTTGTAACAAATATTGGCTTTTTTTCTTCACTTACTATAATCATGTGTATCTACTTTTAGGTCTAGAAATTAAGTTGTATTTTTAAAATTATAAACAATAATTTTAATAAAAGATAATTAATGATAATTAACATAAAGATAATTAGTGTTTTATGGTAAATTATCTAATATATGTGTATATAGTTGTGTGTGTGCTTGTCCAAAAACCTAAATTTCGGCTATAAGAATCAACCGCTTATAAGAATCAAAAACAGTTGTAACAAACGTGATTCTTATAAGCGGAAATCACTGTATCTCGTACAATTGTTATACTATATATATCCGTATTTGAAAAATGAACAATATATGTATTACAACATTTATATTTTTTTACTCGCACATACTTGAATAGTGTGCATATTTATATAATTATCTAGCGTGGCCCCTACACTCATCACGTTTATTCTTCTTGTGTTAGACCTATCCGAAGCGCGTTGTATTCTATTTTTAGAATTTCCCCCCTTAGGCCAGTAGGCAGGGGGGAAATTTTCTCGGATTCGGAAATAAATCAAACAAAGGTGGAGACTTTTTTAATCACTTTATTTTAGGTCAAATATGAATATCCTGAGTTTTCCCCCTCCGCCGTGGCGAGCGCTGGTGGTTAGGCAAAAAAATTTGAACTAAGCAGAATTTGGTTTTAGTAGTGGAGTTCCTTGGCCTGACGGCTTTATCTCCTGTAAGTAAGATAATTGTTATCACGGTGGAAGTGCTCATTAGTTAAAGTTTAAAAGAAAAAATTAAAATAATTAAGGATAAGAATACGCGAAGAAGTAAAAAAAAAAAGTTAATTTACTAGAGTAATAATAAAATTAATTTAAGTAAAGTAAAAGAAAAAATTAATTAATAAAAATTAATTAAGTAGTAGCAAAAACAAGTAAGGAGAAAAAGGCCCCAGAAAGCCAGTAATTCATCGTACAGAACAAGATAGAATATAATTTTTTTTTTCCCCTGATTTTGTGAGTTTTACAATTTTTTTTTTTTTTTTTTTTTTTCAAGTTTTAATATATTTTTCCGAAGTCGTGAACTGCAGTTAAAAAAAAAAAAAGGCCCGCAGGACCATACACTTCGAAAAGAAATAACTATGGCATACGCATACAGCTAAATGTAGCTTGAAATTTGGAAAAGAGAAAGTGCTCCGGCTGGGATCGAACCCGCAACGAGAGCGACTCCGAGCCGAAGCGAACGCACTGTGCTATGATAGGCACGAGTAAGAGTAGCGTGGTGCGATTAATGGCACGGTAAGGGAATAAAAGTTAGCATTTAAGGAGGCACGCCCGAGGGCGCTTACGATTAGCTCTGCTAGAGTAATCGTAATCCGGATATTCCATAGTTATTTCGTTTGGAAGGTTGGGCAAGTTATCATAAAATCTCTTAGAGATTTTATGGGCTTGTTGTACGAAAGATAAAGTGCCGAGGTCTCTCCTAACAGTCACATTGGACATGTACCGAAAAGCTCGGCGGATTCGCCTGAGGGTTCTGTTTTGGAGTTTCTCAAGTTTAGTGATATGGCTCTTTGCAGCAGAGAACCATACAGGAATTGCATAAAGGGCGATGGGGAGGATACACTGTTTGTAAATTAAGGCCTTATTCTTCATGCTAAGGTGGCTACCGTAGAGAAGACTTCGGAGTTGCATTACCGCAGCACTGCACTTACTGATAGTATTATTTACATGAGTGTTCCAGGTTAACTTACGATCCAGGGTTACCCCGAGATACTTGACTGTGTTTTCCCATTCAAGTGGGGAGTTATGAAGATAGAGGCGAGGGGGATTCAGATAGCTATTACTAAAAAAGATCGCGTGACACTTAGAGGGATTGATTTTAATTTTCCAGCACGTAAACCAATTTTCTAAAGTGTCAATATGACGCTGAATTTGACTAGTTAGGTAGTTGATGTTGTTAGCAGTGGAAAGAATATCTGTATCGTCCGCATATAGAGCAAGAAGAGTATTTTCACCTCTTGGAATCGAGTTTATGTAAATATTAAACAGGGTCGGCCCTAGAATCGATCCCTGTAAAATTCCAGAGGTTATGAAGTTACTCCGGGACAATTCCTTATGTATGCGGACGGAGAAATTTCGATTATGTAGGTAGTGGTTAATTAAATGAATGAGACTATCTGGCAAGTGAATTTGAATAAGCTTATAAATAAGTCCCGGATGCCAGACTTTGTCGAACGCGCATTTTATGTCTAGGAATAGCGCAGCGGTAGGTCTTCGAGCTAGTATCCCGTCACGGGCAAATTCAACTACCCTTAAAAGTTGCTGCGTCGTATTATGAGAAGACCTAAAGCCAAACTGCTCAGGAATGATAATATCGTGCTGGTCAAGGTGATAAGAGATTCTGTTAAGAATAACGCGCTCCACCACCTTACTAAGGGAGCACAGTAAGCTGATTGGTCGGTAACTCCTGGGATCGTTGCGGTCCCCCCCCGGTTTGGGGATGGGGCAGACGATCGAAGTTTTCCAGCACTCAGGAAAATAATTGTACTTCAGTATGGCATTGACTATGCCAGTAAGGTAGAAGATGATATTTTTGGGGAGGAATTTTAAGGTGAAGTTGTTGATATGGTCGTTACCAGGTGACTTTTTATTTTTAAGGCTGGAGATAATATCATTAATTTCGTGAATAGAGGTTGGGAGAGCAGTCTCAGAGGGGGGGGAGGAGAGGAAGCTTTCGACCGTGCTGGTAACCAGACGGTCGTTGTCTTCATCTACCAAGTCCGAGTTAGGAGAAAACTGCTCCTTGTAAGTATCGGCGATGGCATTAGCCTTGTCCGAGTCGGTAAGTGCAACTCCGTGGGGGCCGTTAATGGGCGGAAATTGAACATGTTGGGACTTGAGACGTCTCATATAGTTCCAAAGGGAGTTATCTTCAGGCGTGAGGCTATTAATGAATTCAGCCCAGTTTTTATTACGGAAAACTCTAATATCCCGCCTAACACGCGCGCGCAGGAAGTGATAATTGCTCCTGTGTGAGGGGAGTCGGGAGAACTGATAAAGTTTACGAGCCGCGTTACGCTCTTTAATTAAGTTTACAATATTAGCAGGGAGGTTATGAAAACGCGGTTTTTTCAATGCATGGGTAGAATTAGCCTTGGCGGTGACGATGGCATTAGTTAAAGTATTGGTGGCACGTTCTATATCCTCAGAGCTGCGGATATAAGGGTAGTAGAGGGGGGAGTATTTTAGATTATCCTGGAACTGTTTCCAATTAGTACGGGTAGGGGGGCTAGGATTTTGAATATCGACCTGTTGATCGAAAGTGATTAGGACAGGCAAGTGATCTGAGTCGAATAAGTCAAGAGTCTCGATGACGTGGGGGTAGGGGATGTTTTTAGTTAGAGCCAGGTCGATAGTGCTAGAGCCCGTGGAATAGAAGTGGGTAGGGGTGGGGGGGGAGAGAAGTTTAATGTCGTGATTATCGGTGACGAATTTGAAGAGGGCTCTGCCAGCGGCGTTGATGTTACGACAGTTCCAGGCTGTATTGCGTGCATTTAAGTCACCAGCCACAATACAGAAGTTACAAGAGCTGAATAATTTGGAAAAATCCGCGTTGAGAAAGTATCTTGAGGGGGGGAGGTAAACGGAGGAAATAAGAATTTTGGTCGCTCTGTTGGGGAGGAGAATTATCGAAGTATTCTCAACAGCGGTAGTATTGATACTATTAATTTTATAATGGTTTAAACCCCTACGGATATAGATGGCGGTGCCACCACCAGGATTCCTGCGAGAATTAGGGATGGGGGGGCGATCATTTCTATATAAAGTGTAATTACAAATATTAAACCGCCAAGGTGCAGTAAAGCGGGTTTCCTGAATTAAGGCGACATCGATATTGGAGTTTTCCATAAACTGCCTGAATTCATTAATTTTACCGGTGAGACCATTAGCGTTCCAAAACAGAACCCGCAGTGAAGGAAAATTCTGTGAACTACTCATTACCAAGAGCGGGACCTAAATAGTTGCCAAGTTCCACAACTATGGCTTCCAATTTAGTGTAAAAGTCAACATCGCTCCTGATAATGGATGCAATTGCTTTAAACAATTGCATAATGTCGGAGATGTTGAATGCCGACATAAATTCCCTAACCATTTTAACAATTGAGATGAAATCAGAGAAACCTGAATTGGATGGCTGTTCACTCGAGCAGGAGCTGCTCTGAAATGAAGCAGCAACAGTAGGGGCAGCGCTGGGCGCGGTAGTAGGACGCGTGTTTTGATTGGACCTCCTAGCCGCGCTCTGAATGGCTGGATTTGGATCCGCTCGGGGGGTTACCTCGGCACTTTGAATTTCGGCGCTCATAGCTTGGCTGACTCTGGATGTAGAAGCATCGCTGGCCGGTTCCGATGTTTTTTTGTTAAAATTCAGGGGTGTCTTCCATGCCGAAGTTTTTGGTGGCTCGGAGGGAATAAAGTGAGCAGGTTTGGGGGTTTTACTTTGCTGGCTATTGGGCTTGGGGCTTGGTTCTTTAAGTTTAAGTTTCTGTTTATTTTTAGGATTCATAGGGCAACCACGGTAGTTAGCCGTGTGGTTACCCTTGCAATTAGCGCAGCAAGTGCTACCATCTGCCGCCTGCAAGGTGCATTCTTTAGCTGTGTGGTTACTTCCGCACTTAACACAGCGCGGAGATAATTTGCAGTTTAAAGAGGAATGTCCGAACATTTGGCACCGGTAGCACTGGCTGACACCGGTTTGGGTGTAATGCTCGAAGCTCACTTTAAGATAATTAATTTTCTTAATACTAGTTAAGTTATCAATATTGGGCGATGGTCTAACAGCCACCAAGAACAAAGGCATGGGCCTTTTAGTTTTTCTGTTGGTTAGATAGGCCGTCTTGACCGGCTCGAGTCCAATTTCTTTAATAGCATTCTCGATGTCTTCCACCGGCGTATTAACGGGGAGACCACGAATTATGTACTTCTTGGGACGCTCGGAGCGTGGATCGAGCGTTCTAAACGGGATCTTATTCGCGTCCAAGAAGTGTTGAATTTTCCGATAGGACTCGGTGCTATTAATATTAATTTTAATTAGGGAGCCCGTCAGGGATGCTTCAACATCGTCTGCCATTTCACTGATAGTTTTTAGCATATTACGCCAATTGTTATTTATTTCAAAGAATACTTGGCATCGCTTAGATGCCGTTTGGGATTTGTTATTAGAGCTTTCAGCCTGACCTCCGGTTTCCATATCGGTCGCCGGTTCAAATGGCTGAGTTCCTACAATGTCAGATTCATTATCTCTGAGAGCATCAAATCTGTTCTTGGTCACAATTTCATTATCAGATTCTGAGTTAGCTTTTCGCTTGGAACTAGAACGCGGGTTAAGCTGAATTCTATTATTAATCATGATGAGGGAAACATGCATATGGGCCAATAGTTGCAAAAAAATTTGAGTGAAAAAGAGTTATTTTTTCAATTTTTAAAAAATAAATTAAAACCGGTTCATCCAATCAAAGAAACTGTAATATAAAATTTTTAGAACATTTAATTCTGCGTAAAATGGGTACCAACACATACAAATTACTTCGGTTATAAGGTTACTATCTTCTCTCGAAGTTGCCGTCATTTTTTTCAAATTTTGCTAGTAAGTGCGATTTTTGGTATAATTGTGTTTTTCGGGGAAAGTATCTGTTTAAAGAAAAAGTAGCTCTAACTGAATGTTGAGGAGCATTTAATTCTGCTTTCAATGAGTACTTTTCGGAACACCGAATGGTAAAAAAGCCATTTTCTACAAAATTCTTGTACTCAATAAAATTCAGCTTATTCTGTAAGACAAGCATGTCCTGCAAGTACAGTGTTACAGACTTTGCATACAAAAAAATGTCCACTTGCATGGAAGTAAGGCAGCATTCTTTTCACACAAAGTATATGAAGATTCCAGTCTACACTTCTCTCTGCTTGGATTAATTGCTGTATCAGCGTTACCATTCGAAAATATCGCACCCATAGTTTTGCTGTAGGTCCATTATTTTCCAGCTCTCCTAATTTCTCAGTAAATAACTGCACAATACTTTGTACAGCAGTATCTGATTCAAAAAGAGAACAGTCTACGTCACTGGTGGCATCTCGCTCTTCATCTGAAATCTCAATCTTCGAAAGAACGATCTTTGCATTTGCCAAGTGGCATATCATGTGATCCCTGACAGCTCTCGAATATGAATGGCCCGTCATCAGTTTCTCAATTGATGCCCGAGCATAGGCAATGCTCAATAAATCCTGCAACCCACTGCCATCCATGATGTATCCTACTGCTCCCATGAAGCGTGAAATACATTAGTAGATGAAAGTCCCCCAAACGGACAGTTTAAGGACCCAATCTCAGATTGCAAAAAGGGTTGTACTGGTGCATGTACTTGTCGAAAAGCAGGGTTGAAATGCTCAAATATGTGTAAGCACTATAGTGGCCTCGCATGTGCAAATGTTGTTGAACTGCCTCATGATTTAAAGCAATGGTTCTCAACCGGTGATACGCGAAAATCTGTAAGGGGTACGCGGTTAACTACCAAAAAGTATAAAAAATTATATTGATATATGCTAGAATTTTATTGTGACAAAAGTTTGAGTAATGATTTAAATTCTGAAAACCATCAGTAAAGCAGCAAGCAAACACGTCGCTCGTTACTACTGTATCCAAGCTGGGTCCAAATATTGATGAACCCTGTAAACAAGAACAAGCCCAGCGTTCTCATTAATTATTTCCTGAGACTTATTTTATGACTGATAATAAAAACTTTGTAATAAAATGTCCATTAACATAAAATTTCTTATTTTTAATTTAAATTACCTATTCGTAATTACACTTTAACAGTTTAAGAGTTAAACTTTAACTAATATAACACATTTTAATAAAACTAAAGTGTTTTTGTTGGGGGTACGCATAGTTAATTATATACATAAAGGGGTACATGGGTTGAAAAAGGTTGAGAACCCCTGATTTAGAGGATGAAGATGACGTATCACCAAACATAGAGATGATATCCACCCCAGATCATCAAAACAGCTGAAAACTATAGGTATGAAGAATGTTATTTAATTTGAAATATTTCAATTTTAGTACAGTTATTGCATCATTTATAATTACATAATTATTTTTTATGTAATTTTTTCTGTATATTATTTCACATCTGCTAGATTTTCTAATTTATAATAATGTATTTAAACGGTTTTTATGGATGTTGAATACTCCGATTTTTGTAATTAATTTCCTATGTATCGACAAATGTGTAGTTTGTGTACATAATTATATAAATATGCACACTATTCAAGCATGTGCGAGTAAAAAAATATACCGGGTGATCAGAAAGTCAGTATACGTTTGAAAAAGTAATAATTCATGGAATAATGTAGGTAGAGAGGTAAAAATTGACACACATTCTTGGAATGACATGGGGTTTTATTGCAACCACAAAGAAGAAAAACTTCAAAAAATGGCCGATAGATGGCGCTTCATGTGATAAGAAAAGCAATAATTAGCATAACAAATTATAACAAAGCAAAGATGATGTTCTTCAGAACAAATGCTCAACATTTCGACCGTCATTCCTCATCAATAGCTGTAGTCGAGGAACAATGTTGTGAACAGCACTGTACAGCATATCTCTATTTATGGTGAGGCATTGGCGTTGGATGTTGTCTTTTAGCATCCCTATTGATGTCGGTCCATAGTGAACTTCAAAATCATTCTCTTCACAGCTGCAATTGTCATAGGAACTTTACCCGTTCGAATGCCCCTCCTATGGCGATAGGATCTTAAAGCTGCAGTAGCAGATTCCCTATTCTGATAGTACAGCTTCACTAACAGTGTATTTTCTGGTAACCACAGAGCTGTTGAATTTTAGTAGTGGAGTTCCTGGACCTGCTGGTTTTAACCCCTGTAGCAAGATATATTGTCATCAATGTATATGTGCTCAGTAAAAAAAATTTAAAGTCGTTACGATAGTAAAAGTTGTAGGATACAGATCTTAATGAGTAAGTTAAAATTTTAAGGCCTTCAAGAGTTGAAGGGTAAAAAGAAAAAAATAAAGTTAAAGATAAATCAAATAGAATTCTGATAATAATTAAGGTAAAGTTAAGTTTAAATAATAATTTTAGAATTAAGTTAAAGAGAAGAATAATAATCAGATAGAGGTAAGTTGACCCACAGTAAACAAGATGTTAAGTTTACAATAAGAAAAAAAAGGCCCCATTCAGGGTCATACAATATTAATGTGATGATTGCAGAATTCCACAGGGGAAAAGTGAAAGTATCAAGATATGGGAATTTGGACTAAGCGACACCACCTAGACCCGAACCCTCGTCGTAGGGTTTACCGGGTCAGCGCGAATTCACTGCGCTATGGCAGCGACGTAAGTAGGTGAACAAGATAGGAAGAGTATCGCGGTGCGGTAATTAATGTTAACTCCTGAGGAGACACGCCCTAGGGCGTTTACGATTAGCAGGGAGACTGAAGTCATAATCTGGGAGTTTTGCAATGACCATATTATTAATATTAGGCAGGTTATTATAAAATTTCTTGGAAATTTTATAAGCCTGCTTAGTGACAGTAGAGATGCCGAAGTCTCTTCTGATTGTCTCGTTCGACATATACCGGTAAGCTCGGCGAATTCTTCTGAGAGTTTTATTCTGGAGAATTTCTATATTATTAATGTGCGTTTGTGCAGCGGAGAACCACACAGGGGCAGCATACAGAGCAACAGGCAGAACGCATTGCTTGTAAAGAAGCACTTTATTTCTCATGGAGAAATGAGGACTGAAAAAAAGGGTGCGGAGTTGCATGGTGACAGCATTGCACTTACTAATAGTATTGGTAATATGGGGTTTCCAAGTAAGTCTAAGGTCCAGAGTAATGCCAAGATACTTTACTGTGTTTTCCCATTCAAGTGGGGAGTGTTGAATATAGAGCCGTGGAGGATTGCTATAGCGATTACTGAAATAGATCGCGTGACACTTTGAGGGATTGATTTTAATTTTCCAGCGCGAAAACCAAGTTTCAAGAGTGTCGATATGACGCTGAATTTGAATAGTCAGGTAGTGTTCGTTGTTAGAAGAAGATAGGATAGCAGTGTCATCCGCATACATAGCGAGGAGAGTATTATCTCCACATCATTGACGAACAAATTGAACAAGGTCGGTCCTAAAATCGAGCCTTGTAAAATTCCCGACGTAATGTACCTGTTCCGGGACAGGTTATTGTGTATGCGGACGGCGAAATTCCGATTACGAAGGCAGTTATGAATCAGATGGATGAGACAGGCTGGCAGGTTAATTTGAATAAGTTTAAAGATTAGTCCCGGGTGCCAGACCTTGTCGAACGCACATTTAATGTCGAGAAACAGAGCAGCGGTAGGTTGTTTACCTGTAACCCATCACGGGCAAATTCCACTACCCTTAAGAGCTGCTGCGTCGTGTTGTGCTCAGACCTAAAGCCAAACTGCTCTGGGATGATTATATCGTGCTGGTCGAGGTGCTCGTTGATTCTGTGAAGAATGACGCGCTCCGCCACCTTACTAAGGGAGCACAGCAAGCTGATTGGACGATAACTCTGGGGAAGATTACGGTCTCCCCCTGGCTTGGGGATAGGGCAAATTATTGAAGTATTCCAACACGTGGGGAAATAATTAAATTTTAGGATGGAATTAACAATTACAGTGAAGTAAAGTAAGATATTGGTTGGGAGGTTTTTGAGAATTAGGTTGTTAATGTTGTCTATGTCAGGAGCTATTTTATTATTAAGTTTTTGAATAATATCCGTGATTTCAAAGAAGGTAGTGGGGCTTTTCTGGTAACGTCAACATGCTGCGCCTTTTATACACGATTCTCATGCAGCGTCACTGACGTTTTGCTGTCCAGCGCCATCTGTTGGCCATTTTTTTAACTTTTTTTGTGGTTACAATACAACCCCATGTCATTCCAAGCATGTGTGTCAATTTTAACCTCTCTACCTACATTATTCCGTGAATTATTACTTTTTCAAATGTATACTGATTTTCTGATCACCCTGTATATGTTGTAATACATATATTGTGAATTTCTCAAATATGGATATATATTTAGCAACTGTACGAGTTAGTGTGTTAGAGAAGTAGAACCTAAGTTTTGCGTCTTTCTCGACAAGTTGAATAAAATATCCCATATTCTTGACGCTGTAGCTCGCTTGTTATTGGGTTTAGAAAAAAGACGTAAAGGTAAGATTTGCTCAAAATTTTATCTTCTTTAAGATTTTAACTGCAATCTAAGCTCTAGAACCAACCATTGCCGAGATATTTGGAAAAAAAAAACCCAAAAAGTTAAAAAGTTTTGTTGTTTTTAGGCCACAGAAAATTCCGCCGAGGTCTTTCGAATTGGAAAACTTGTTTTTTCACTACTGGACTAAACATATACAAGTAGGGAAAAAAATGTAATTCCCGATCTTTTGTCCGGTAAGGCCATTTATTTGAACCCAGCTACTGGGCTATAACTTCTATACATCATTACTTTTACACCTTTAAATCTCACTTTTTATTTACACGTCTTTTAAAATCACAGTTGTCTTTTTCAACAGTTATTTTTCGTTCAGTTAATGTTCTGCTATTGTCTTGCGTTTGGTGAAGTTTGTCATTGACGGACCTTGCGTCAAAAAAAACTTAACCAGCCAACCAGATAATGTTCCTCGTCATTTTGAAGAACTATTAACTAATAATGTAGACAAATTAGCTTGCATTATTAACTATTAATGTAGCTACTATTTTATAATTTATTGTGAAGCTGAATTATTCATTACGTGTCTCCTCCCGCTGATCTGATCTGCTCCTGCGACACTCGGCCTCCCTGTGGGCCTAGGGTGGAGGCACCTAGTCGCTTGCTGGGGAGGGGCGGGGGAAGGATGGTCGCCTGCTACGGTCTACCCTCGCCGAAGGGATCTTAGCTGGAAATCCTCGTAGCTATGTCCGGCGCATTCGAGTCTAAAAGGCTAAATGATTGTGTATGCTTCTGAATGCTATTTAAACATTCTTATTTTTTCTGTGTTCGATGTTCACCTTAGAAAATTATGCTGTGCGTCGTTGCTTTGCTCGAAAGCATTGGAAACACAGCTCTTTAGAGGTGTGGTAAAATGAGAAATTTGTATATTTCAGATTTACCAAACATTAATTATTTATTTCAAAGATAAATAAGAAAAATATTTTGATGTAAATAGTTTGAAAATGTATTTGTCATTTATTGCTTGAGAGGTTGAAAAACTAAAATCCATTTATTATTTTCAGCAAAATTTCTGATTGCAATAACGGAATAGGTATCGATTTACAATAGTATCGATAGTGTTGATTCACAACGATTCACAAAAGTGGTCCTTCTTTTTTATAATTGCTTTTCTCGGTGAATTTATCCCATGAGTATTCTTTAAGTCGGTATTTTCAAGATTAAATATAAAACTTTCACTTAATTACCCATCATGTCTATTCATTCGTGGGAGTATGAAAGAAAGACAATGATATTTTAATTAGGGTGATTTTTTTTAAACTGACACTACTCAGAGCCATCTGTAGCGCGATCTATCAGCCAAAATTCCACCAAAATTGATAGAGGGGATAAGGATAACATGAGAAAGAGTTACCGTGAAAAAAAATTTCAAAAGTCACCGATAGGGGAAGATATGACACTTTTGTTGTCGGCGAATACGGGAATTTGCATAAAAGGCAAGTAACATATCAAAATACACATTCACGACTATGTAGCCGACAGCAGCGCCAGTATTTCGGGCTATAAAGATAAGGGATACCGAAAAAGTTGTAAGCAGACTAATGAATAACAAAGAAATTTCCCTGCAACACCACTTTATGCAGAAAATCCACTTCTCCCTCCTTTAATGTGAACACAGTCCTGGTGGACGACATATTGTTTCCTGAACACTACGTTCTCAATGGCCAAACGTAACATTTCACCAGGAATTTTCAACAAAGTCCGGGATATGTTATCCTTTAGGGCCGCCAAGTTCGAGACTCCACCAACATTCACCTTAGACTTAAATAACCCCACAGAAAGATGTCACATGGGTTACGTCCGGGAAGCGAGGTAGCCATGCTAGTGGAAAAAAGCGACTGATGACCCTTTCTTCTGTAAAGCGAAGGCGAAACAGATTCAGCACCGATCTTTATAGCCCAAAATCCTGGCGCTGCTGTTGAATACGTAGTCATGGATTTGCATTTTGATGTTTTACTTGCCTTTTATGCTAATTCTCGGTTGCGCCGACAACAACAGCGCCATATCTTGCCCTATCGACGACTTTTGGATCTATTTTTTTAGGCAGAAACTCTTTCCCATGTCATCCTTAGTCCCTCTATCAATTTTGGTGGAATTCCGGCTGACAGATCGTGCTACAGATGGCTCTGAGTAGTGTCAGTTTAAAAAAAAATCACGCTGTATATAACAGTATAAGAAATTATAATTAAATAATTATACGAATAAACGTTTATTACATACAACTATAAGAAATAGCGATGAAATAGTAAAAGGAATATAAACTTACTTTCGGAAATGTGAAGGATACCCAGACCGCAAAATAAGATTAAACCTGCCTTAAGGCAGCTGGGCTTCAATAGGGGAGCTTCAATAGGGTTAGCTGTAAACTAACCCTATTGAATTCACTCACCTCAATGTTAATATATGAAGAAAGTGGGTCCAAGGATTGTCGACTCTGATTTAAATTTTTTTTTCAATTGTACTCTTTAATAGAGAAAGAAATTTTACACCTTGGGGCACTTTTCTCTTTTAAAAGGAAATCCAAACAATATTTTAAAATTTAAATTATTCGGGGGAAAAATCTGGTCTAGTGTGTTTGAAACACTCATCAGTTCCTTTGATGCACGAAATTTATAAAAGGAATCCTGTTACAAGATGCAGAGAAGTTCAGGCTACCTAAAAATACCATTTTTATTGGATTATCAACATTTATGAAGCTTAAAATAGTAGAGAAATTCTCTCCATAGGTTAACACTGAGGTGAGAGAATTCAATAGGGTTAGTACACAGCAGCCTTAAAAAAAGTAAAACGAATGTTTTTTCGAGAATCTCTATAAAAGACAAGCTGAAGGATTCTAAAAACAATTTCTTCTCTATTTTTGGAAAGAAAAAAAAGTTTTATCTGTAAATCCTTGAAACGGAAACAAAACTTTTATGAGAGAAAATTTAAAGCGCATATTATAATATGATAGGTAATTGTTATTTACATATTTAAAAAATGCCCGAGTTTAAATACTGATGACCCGTCATGGAGTATTTATTTACTTCATTTCACTAATTTATACGTTATAATTAATAATAGTATTATTTATAATAATACTATATTTAGTAATTTCATCATACCAATCAACACATTAAAATTTTTTTAGAAGGCTCAGAAATTTTTTAAATTATGTTTATTTTCTACATAGGGACATGATACAACAGCAGTTGGAACCGGTTGGACACTTTACTTGCTGGGCCTCCATCCAGACATTCAAAACAGAGTCATTGAGGAAATAGATGCTGTCTATGGAGATGATCTAGAGAAACCTGTAACTGAAGATTGCTTGAAAGACCTCAGATATTTAGACTTAGTCATAAAGGTACAATTTTCATGGATTAGCAAATATCTGAAAATAAGAAAATGTTTTTAAAAAATTATTAATATTTCAATTTTTATCCCATAGTTAAATTACTATGTAATGTTTTATCAACCAACAATATTCTGACTGACCTTTAGAGATAATTTGAATAAATGACTCCATTCAAGAAGTACTTGAATGGAGTCATGAACTTGTCTAACGGACATTTGTTCAAAGATCTGTAACGTCATGGTTCCGACTATGACAGAAACCATAATAATTTATAGTGAAAATTCAATAACTTTTAGTTCATGAATTACATATTTTTTACTCATTGTGGAGTAGCAATTTCGCATTTTATAAATCCAAGAGTATCGAAATAAATACTCTTGCTGCACGATTTGCGATATTTCGAAATATTAAAAAATATTTCTCTACTCATCGAGGCTCTGTGTTACTGGACTTCGTCCAGGAAGGAAGAATCCATTTGTTTATGAACTGAAACTACATTCATTTACATTAATATGTCTGTTGGCAATGGAAAATTTAAAATAAGATACAAAGCACCACTTTAAAATTTTTCAAATGTCCTTTTTTTTTCTCTCTTATCTCGTAATAAACTTTTATCTTGTACCTAAACCATATCTACTTTTCTTCCAAAATTCCCAAGACATTTCTTTAAAAGTTTTCTTTACTTACAAACAGACATTAATAAGCTTGATATGTTGCCATGAAACATCGTGAAGGATTATACTTTAGAATACATTGGTCGAAACATTTATTGACTTTACCCCTTAAAAAAAATCCCATGCGCTTTGAACCCTGCTGTCTAAAGTCAACAAGGTTGGACGTGCTTCGAATGTACATAGAACTACTACTTCAAATGTAAAATTAATAGTTCCTTAAAAGGCGAAATTATTTAATTTCTGGTGTTGTTTTATAAACAAAATATACAAAATAGTGGGATTTATGTAGTCCATAAAAATTAAAACCTAACCTTTCCACTACTATGTAACATGTGTAATTATATGCACCAGGTCCTGTTCAGTCTTCATAAAAGACTTACCATTTTTATTTTTATTTTTAAATAATTCAGTATAATAGTTGTTTCATTTTATTCATCATATTTTTTGTAATTTGTATTCTAATTGTATTTCTTGTCAATAGATGGCATCACTATTTAATCTTTTGTTTACTTCTAGCGAAAATGTTTTTTATTTTTTTGTTGCGCATTCGATTCTGAGTAATGGCAAGAAAATGGCTAAGAAATCTTTAATCTGTTGTGGTGTATATTCTATTCTAAGCAATGTCATGGAAGAATTCAAAATCGCTATGTTGGATGCGATTCCGTTTAGTCTTTTTTTTTTTTTGTTAAAGATTCTGTGCAGATTATTGTTCAAGCTGTTGACATTTTGAAGTCAATTATTCATTTTGTAAAACCTAATTCCGAAGGGTTATTCAGTCTGTCATGAATTCAACAGTTATGTGTTAAACTGAAGTCAATTATTAAATGCATTTTAAGGATACACGCATGGAACTAATTTTTTTAGTGTTGACTTATTATTCAAATATTATTCAGATGATGTTAAAGGTAAGCAATTCTAGTAAAAATTACACTCCGAATGGCAACGGCTGCAACTACCAGAACCAGATGTAAACATAAGCAGCCGCCCTCAATTTGCAATCGCATGTCAACATGGATTTACTCACTGAAATCAGGAAGGCTCGAAAGCGAACTGCACCATCAAGTGAAAATTGGGGAACAGTCTCAAGAAAGAAAGCGAAGAAGAAATAATTCATTAAGAGAGAGGCGTGAAAGAGAGCGTATAAATGATCGCGAGGTTAGGATTAACTGTCGCCGGCTTAGCAACCGACAGCCAGTAATAGTTAATTTTCTAGACTTTTTTCAGTACTTGATGAATTTTTACTCCATTTTATAAGAGAAGAAATTTTTCCAACAATTTATTATTTGATATAATTAAGTGTAGATATCTAAATTGTGAACAATAGTACATACAGAGAGTGATGTAATCCACACTATTCTAGTACTTGCTGAATTTTTACTCCATTTTTTAAGTGAAAAAAATTTTCCCTAACAATTTTTTATCTATTGTAATGATAAAGTGTAGATATCTTAATTTTGAAAAATAGTACTTACAGAGAGGGATGTAATTTTTAAAATCATTGGTGTTGGGTTTCTCAGTCTTATCTTTAACTCTGTTCTGAAGTAATGGAAATTCACATTTTTTAATCACGATGTTTTAGAATCAGTCTTATAGAGAAAACCCCTTAACAACGTATATTTATGATGACAGGTAATGGTAACATTCCTTATATGTGTTACTTTCAGTTGAGTTGTTTTCCAAAAGAAAATTTGAAACTAAAAGCGACCATACTGGTCGCGCAACGGCTAGTTACCTATATTAAAATAAGTAAGAAGATTGATTAGTTGCACTTAAACAAGAGCATTAAATATTTATGGTAATGGTTTCTCATACAGTCCACTAAGATATAAAATTATATTAATAAATTAACTGACCCCACAGGTCCGTATACGATGTAGACGGTGAAAATATTTTTAAATTTGTGCCAAAAGCCATCTATTGGGAACAGATTCAATATGAGTACATATGGAATCCGCTAAAATCACGTTTTGGTGCAATATGTTGCAATCTGTACATTTTGTTCTATAAATTGGAGTGTTGTGCTGTATGCAAACTTAAATAAATATTTGATGCACAAAAGTATTTAACTTTCTGAGTTTATGGATTGTAAGTCCTTTGACTGTCTGGTTATTACGTAGGAACTTTTGTAAATATTTTGTGAAGTTTTCCTTTACCCTTAAGGTAATATATATACTAAACAATGACCTCACCATTAACAAGATCCGACGAGGTTTTCTACACTAAACTATTTATTACAACACAATTAGACTACATAAATACCGTGCTTAATTGCTAGCAGACAACGGGGAATTATCTATCGCGTGTATTAATCTCGGTTGTTATATTACGGAAATCCTACCAGAATTCAGCTACGCCACTGCTTGTACAAACGCCACAATAACCTTTCTGTCTTCACTTGATCACCAGGTCGCTGGAACGATAGCTAACTCCAAAACGCCTTTGGTAAACTTGATAATGTCTGGCTGCTGTACGGCAAAGCGATATTCACTCAAATTGTTTTTCGCTTGCCGCTCGCCTCCGTCCGACCTCGCCTCGTGGTGTTTTTTGTCTCACTATCAAGCGTGTACGCTCCCCCCAGGGATCCCCGTCTAGTAGAAAAGCACCGCTCGTTTGCATAAGGTGCTTCTTCTTCTTCAAACGGCGATTTATTTAAACCAGGAGTGTTAATTTTGATTCAATGCCTCACAATTTATATTTTTAAATATAATATTTATATAATATTTATATTTATATATAATATTAATATTTTTTAAGCAAATAAGTTCTGAAGTTTTCTGAATGATAATACCTAATATATTCTGTATCTGATACCGTTTCACTGAAATGTTTTATATTAAGCGAGAGTGAATTAAGATAAACTTCATCTGAATTTAATGCAGCTACATTTGAATACTGTCCAATTGAATTTCATGATCTGTAAATAATGCTTGCGTTTCTTGTAGCATAACTGAAGATAGAGATAACTTTTTTTATGAAGACTTCAGTGGCTGTAGATTTATATCTCGGAAATTCATCTCAATGAGAATTTAATAATATGTTAAAAGAAATGAACGTTTGTACAAAACTAAGTATTTCATCTGATGTATTTATTTTTTTTTTTGTTTACAGGAAGCTCAAAGAATATTTCCACCGGCTCCATACATTGGAAGACAGCTTCAAGAAGACGTCGAAGTCAGTAAGTACTCCCTTAGATTATTTTCATCGCAAGCTGAATTCCAAATCTTAGTTTAAAAATAGAACTAACAAACCAATCAAAACAATTGCATTAGATATTCCGAAAAAAATTTTGTGTATATTACTTGATATATATTATTGTGTTGGTAGTTCTGGGATAAAATCTTACTTATGTATAGTTCTCAAATTTTTTAAAGCTTTTTTAATCTCGGCTGTGGTAAACTTTAAAGATGTTTAAGAGCTAAAGATAATTTTTTTCCAAATGTTATGGTTTCATATATTTAATCTTAGGTTTTTCGATTCTGTTAAAGGTTCGTCGTATTTTTATATTTTTGTTTTATATTTTTATTATTATTATATATATATATATATATATATATATATATATATATATATATATTATACAAGGAACTTTTGAGGAATATTCTAATTACATCCGAATGAAGCATGATTATATTTGAATGTAAATTCATTGAAATATATTCAAAAGCTTTTACATTTATCCCATTAAAATATCGAAATATGCTAACTCAGAAATATTTACATTGTTAATAAACAATTTATTTTCTTAACCGTATATAAATTAGTATAAATAATTTTATGCTTATTTAAGTTATTCACAATTTTATACAGTAATTTTGCATTTCAGACGTAGATGTTGATTCAAATTTTCTGATTTCTTCTCTAATCTCAGGGTTCACAATTTAATAGAAACTTTGTACATTGATTCCATTTCTTAAACAATAATCATTCATCATCAGAGAAAAAAAGCCGTTTAAGGATTGGTGATTGTTTTAACTATAGACCTACCGTTCAAAGTATTATTTTATTGTTTCCCATCTAGATGGCTACAGAATTCCCAAAGGTACGACTTGTATGTTAGTCATATACATGCTTCATCGTGACCCAAGCCTATTTCCAAATCCAGAAAAATTTGATCCAGATAGATTCCTGCCAGAAAACAGTGTTAACAGGCACCCTTATGCATACGTCCCTTTTTCTGCTGGACCAAGGAGTTGCATAGGTAAGATATGTTTTGCTAAATTGATTAAACAGATATTATTATGAACAAGAATTCATTTTTTTTTAGATTCAAAGAAATCGTAAAAGTGCAGAGAATCTTCCGTATCTAACGCAGTTTTTTCTTAATCACCCATTTTCTCCATTTGTTTTGAAAATATATGTTTCTTAAAAGAATTGAAAATATTGTGACTAGTTTAAATTTCCATTTCTTTAAATCTGTCTGCATGATACTTTTTTGTTGTTGTCCATTAATAATATGGTTTTAAAAGAAATAAAATATTTTTATGTCACACCATAAAAATGCTAACTAAAGGGTCAGGTAACTTTTAACGATCAAGAGACTCGACCAAATATATCCTATTTTCAATCACCAGTAATTTAAAAAAAAATTTATTAAGAAATATGAAAATTTTACTATGAGTTAAATACTCTTTCTTCTTTATAAAAATTTCACTCATTTTTTTCTAGCTTGAAGAGAATTTTTTTATTTTTTAAAAATTTTAACCATTTTTTTTCATTGTTATGTGATTGCGCGTATGATATCACCAGAACAGTTGGATAGAATACCATGAAATTTCATACACGTTCAATATAAACATGTATCATAAAAACGACGAACAATATGTCATTCCTACCATAAAAATTTGAATTACGATAAAATTTATCAAAAAAATTTCTGAAATTTAAAAAAAAAAATTTAATTTTTTCTATGAAGAACTAAGAATTTTTATTTCAACGTTCGTCATTTTAAAGATATATTATGCAAATTAATTTTAAAATTAAAAAATACATGTATATTCATTAATATACTGACGCAAGTCTGCACGCACTGACATAACATTGAAAAAAACAATGGTTGAAATTTTTTTTAAATTAAAAATTTATCTTCAAGCTAGAAAAAATTAAGAGCCATTTTTATAAAGAAGAAAGTTTGTTTAACTCCTAGTAAAATTTTCATATCCTTGAATAAAAGATTTTCCTAACTACTGATGATTTAAATTAGCGATATCTTTGTCGAGTCTCTTAGCGTTTAAAAGGTACTTGACCCCTTAAATTCCCATTTTTTTAAATTTGTCTGCATGGATACTTTTTTGTTGTTGTCCATTAATAATATGGTTTTAAAAGCAATAAAATATTTTTATCTCACACCATAAAAAGGCTAACTAAATGCAAACATACATGTCGGTTTTTAATATTCATTAAGTAAGTACTGTAGCATGTTAAACATATCCCCTGTTGAACAGAAAGCATGTTAAAAATCCATATTTGACTCAGTATTGCATTAGACATTTTTCTATTTTTCTTTATCGAAAGTTATGTCTGTTAATAATAGAATAGATGATCAGATATAATTCAACTAATTGTCTGTTTTAATGAGAAGCTGTCGTTTAGAGCTTTAACATCGTTTGTTATTAAATTCATTACAGAATTTCATTCTGGTTCTTCACCAAAAGTTCAGTTTTGTTACAAAGGCAAGAATAATAAAGAAGAAATAATACTTGATAGTTAAACTAATGAAACTGTCAATTAACGTAATTAATTTAAATGAAATATATTTCCTTTTTGTTTATAATAAGATAGTTTAAGGTCCATGTTGTTAAAATTATGCTCATAATATGGCTTCATATACAGCTCTAATTTTTTTGTGGGAAGGCACATATTCATTTAGCTTGAAATATCTTTCAATTATAGGGTATCTATGACAGGTTTTTTTTCAATGGTTTTAATTTTGTAGGTCAGAAATTCGCAATGCTGGAAGAAAAGACAATTATTTCCAATGTTCTTAGACGTTACAGAGTGGAAGCTGTAGAAGATCGTGACAGATTGTTCCTTGCAGCGGAATTGGTACTCAGATCACGAGGTGGTGTCAAGCTGCGTTTTATTCCAAGACGATGAACAAGGCTTATGATAAATGTATGTACTGAAAGCATGATTTTACATTTGAGGTAAATTCATGTTCTACATCATCTCATCAATTCAACCTCAGCTCACTTAAATAAGAACATGAACTGTCCATGTTTCCAAAAATATTTAGTCCTCACTACACATCGGTGCCATGTATATCTATTCAGTCTCGGAAAGTATTAATAAAAGAAAGAAACCTGTTGACTATTAGACTACTTTAGATAAACAGCAAAAGGCGCCAATCTTTTATGAGACTTGTTGAACTTCAGTTATCCAATTAACTACACTGGATATCTATTGTAAAATCTTGTTAATATTTGCTGTATCTAGAGAAGTGAAAGGTGATTCAGATAGAATTTCGTAGATTTGAGGCTTCAAAGATTCCATTCAAATGAAGTGAACAGTAATGTAGAGAAGAAAACATTATGTATTGGTACACGCGTTAAGAACTTATTTTGAATTCTGTCTCGTGAAGCGAAATAAGACATAAGTAGCTATGAAAGGAAACTTAAATATCCCTACTACCTCTTCTTAATATGTTTAAATTTTTCTCCATTCAAGCAACTAAGAGCAAAATCGAGAGATTTATTTTATCATGCAGTTGTAAAGGTAAAAATTTACGGCTCAAAATCCCTTTGATATTGTATAAAATAATTTAACAAATGTAGGGCCTTAATTACCTTTAGATGTGTATGAAAACCGTCATAGATTGATATTCGCAGATATATATATACGAGGGTTGTAAATTAAGTAGTGGAAACGTCGCCCAGAAAAGTCATAGAACATCGGGCAAGCTCAAACAGGATATCGGAGGAGTGAGGTGGAGCTGTAGTCGATGTGTAGAGTACATTAAACCGTAGATCCAGTAGAAGGGATAGTTGCTGCATGACGTTGAAGTGGACAGTGTCGTCTCTACCGCTCTAAATCATGTTTACAAAAACTGATCAGCGGTCGGGGATTAAAATCAAGGTTGCCCGTTTCTACATCACCATCCGCACCCGGGAGTTGTTGGAACACCCTCCGTACTCCCCTAACACGACCTCTTTCCTAATTTAAAAACCCCGTCGAGGCATCATATTTTCCTGACGTGCCGTCTGTGATCCGATCATTAGGGCGCTCCGTCGCTGACATCAACACACAACACCTTGTGTGGTATTCTACGGCTTCCTGACATCTGGCAAAAGGTACATGACTTTGGTGATTATATTGAAGGAATGTAATGTAATTTTGTTTGTAGGTACATTAAAAAAATTTCTGGGTATGTTTCCATTACTTTATTTACAACCCTCGTATATATATATATAGAGAGAGAGAAAGGAAGATATACAACAGAATTCCTAGAAGTAAGTCATTTATACTTCAAAGTAAGATTATAATTCTCATCGCATATTAAAATTCTAAGGAAATAACTAAATTTTCCCTTGAATTTTGTAAGAATTAAACAATTATTTATCTCGTGTATATTCATTCTAGACTTAAACATGCTTCTATAATTAAAAGTTGAAAGACGAAATTAGTATCAAGACGTACCAGCAAAAGAATGTTTTAGTAGCAGTGCTCACTTATTAAAAGCGAAAATGAATAAAAGTTGCTTTCAAAAAATATTTATGTAAAAGACCAGAATTTTCATATATTCTTTCGTCTATGAAATATTTTTCTGAAACATCGCGATTACAGCATGTACGATTGTTATTCTGTGACACGGTAATGACTATGCGAAGAGAAGTTTAACGTTTGTCATAGTTGTGCATCTTATATGGTCTTTAGAATCCCATGGATATTAATAAAAACAATAAACACTATGGAGGAAATGAGAACGCAAAGAGAAAAAACTAACAAGAACTGAAATATTTGTATTTTTCTTGTATACTACCAAACTTTGTACAAATGTGTATTGTTCAAACCTTAAGTTGCATATTATACTGATGAAGAATGCATATATATTAATTTTTAATATTATTATGACTGATTGTGATATATTTAACTGTAAATTATATAATAATGTGTCTGTAATAAATATTGTTAATAAGTGCATCTGTTGTCATTCTTAAGTTCATGTGTAATGTGCTTCTTTATTCGTAGAGCTATCTTTACCTTTTAATTCACGTTATAGGTATTTCCACTAAGTAAATTTTCTTCTCTTAAAATCAAAATAAACATTTGTTATATTACTAATATACTACATAGCAAATCATGACGTCACCATAGAAAAGGCTTGAACAACCACGCAAGAAAAGAAAATTTTCACGACAGAGAAATTCTGGTAATGAATTGAGGAGTTTACATGGCATTGAAATGGAAATGTTCATTTTTTCATTAAAGAAAAACTCTATAATTTAACCCTTAGTTATCCCAGGTCATCATTTGAAATAGCTCTAGAAATGCATTATATAAAAATATTTTAGACATACACAGAGGCTGTTCGCACATTTTTTAGACGATTTTGGTAAGCGGTAATAAAAAATCGTTTGCTGCAAAAGAAATAATTGCAATTGTACTGTTTTTAAAAGTCAAAACTATCGTCTACGACTTGAAAGTTTTGTTTTTATTCAAAATGGCGATTTTAACAAAGCAGTGGTTCGAAGGCTACATTTATGCTCTTTCCGAAGAGAAATATGCATACTCCGTTATCCAAAAACGATGTGAGCGTCATGGTTTTGTGATATCTAAAGCGTCGATAGGTAATATGGTCAACAAGAAAGGAAAAAAACGTCAAATTGGAGCCTCAAGTGGGACAAAAATTCCAAACAAGTTTCCAAGGAAAAGACGGACATCTTCGACTATTGCAAAGGTACGTTCTTTAATGTTAAAAGAAAGTCCCCCTAGTCAAAGGACAGTTGCAAAATCATTAAAATGCTCGGTGTCCACTGTAAACAAAATGATAAACGTTGATTTAAATCATAAGAAAGCGAAAAAACGCAATGTGCATCGTCTTCTTCCAAATCATATCGCTGAACGCAGGACACGCTGAAGAATTCTATGTGAGAAAGACTTATCCAAAGAAAAATGGAAAACAATTGTCACAATAGATGAATCATGGGTGTATTTAAATGATTGCAACAAAAAAAGAGCCATTTATTATCATAAAAGTGGAGAAAAAAAATTAAGTACATGGTTCAAAGAATCGAAAGAAAGTTTTTCTAAGGGATTCATGATTGTTACTAGTTTCTCTTATAATGGCAAGTTAAAAACAAAGAGAGTGGAATAAAATGTAAAGATTAACTCCAATTACTATCAGGAACATATTTTATCGCCAATTTTTCTGAACGAAATACCATCGCTTTACCCACAGTGCCATCAATCTGTGAGACTCCATCAGGACAATGCTAGCAGTCACACATCAAAATCCACTGTAAATTTCCTAAAAGAAATGGAACAAAAAAGTGGTATCAAGGCCATACCCTTCACTGATATCCCTACTAAATCTCTGGATGTATCACCTATGGATTTTTGTGCTTTCGGACTGTTAAAATCTGCATTATCCAAACGTCGTCCCAAAACCCTTACAGTACTCTGGAAAGCTGTTCAGGAGGAATGGGATAGAATACCTTTTCTGACACTTCAAAAGGCATTATTATCCTGGAAATTGCGGTGTCGAAAGATAATTCAGAATAAGGGATGTCAAATAGAACATTTAAAACACAAGAATTTTATGTAATTTAGTTTTGTGAATACAATATACATCGTCTAAAAAATGTGTGAACAGCCTCTGTAGTGAAACTTTCATTGACAAAACTTTCATTGACAAAAGTTTCCCTGAACGGTTTTGATAACCATGGATGGTGTTTTATAGAATCATACGTATTGAATAAAAGGTAAATATACTATTCAGGTATCTTTTAAATTATCTAACAGTCAAAGAGGAATTTGCATTTTCATTGCACTTCAGGTTAATTTTTCTTTTCTTTTTTGAATGCTGTAAATATCTAACTTCGCTGTAATAACTGTTTTAAATAGGCGCAAAGTAACTTATCGAAATTATTTTTTAAATATTGCCATCAAAATTCAGAATGTTTCAGAATTGATCCAGAAAATTGTAAGATTTCTATTTCATAATAGATCTTGAAATATATTTTTAATCACATATAATTCTTAAAATATTTCGAAGTGATATAGTTAAAGAAATGGAAATTAAAAGTAACAACAGGTGAAATTAAGTTTCCTTTACTGCAGAGATCATTTGTTAAAAAGTTTTTTTTTAAATTAGAAATTAGTAATATTCTTCCTGATGACAAATAAAATAGAACTTTAAATTTTGTTACCACAGTAGCAGACGCTAGTATGAAAAAGGAATACTTTAAAGCTGCTTCATTTTCATTTATTATCATCTAAATATAATAGATTTATAACTAAAACTAATATATTCAAAATTAATAAGAACTTCAAAAATTAAGGACTTGAAAATTGCTAACGTTAAAAAATTTTCTAGAAATACATAAAACTGAAAAGTATGGTAAGACATCGGTATGTAAAGACATCGGTAAAGGACAATTTATCATTTTATTATTAATTTTTCTTTCGACTGTGTTTCGAATATTTTTTAGGTCAATCAAATTTAAAATATTTGCATCCGACGAACTATTGATGCTAACATATTTTGCCCATCCTTTGAAATTATGTTGACCAATCATTTTATTACATGCATTGCTTTGTAATTTTCAATGCATTAATTTAAAACCTTAATAAAAAAACTGTACTATTTAAAGTCAGAAACTATTTTTTAAATATCCTATTGCTATATATAAGTCTACGTACATTCGTCAGTTACATTAATTTTTCGATTCCTATCACGTTCTTGCCCAATACTTATTGGACCAAAACACAAATACATTTCTGAAAATCAGAATATACTCTCCATAAGCTTTTCAAATCCTTCACGTTGGCCAATTTGTAATGTATTTTTATAGGAAAGTAATGCAATCTTCTAATATTACTAACCCCCTTTTCTGTATATCGACCGTTCCACAAATTAACCCTTGAATGCATTTAATGATAGCCTGCTTTAGAGAAATTACTTATCTTCTTTTGTCCTCACGCTAAAGCAGACACTATTTAACTACCCACACTTTTGTGTAATTTTGAGTAATTAGTCCTTTACACAAAGCCTTTTTCACTAAATTCACAAATAACTACAGTTGAACAACAGGTATTCCGTTGTACTATTAATTTACTTCTCCGTACGATGTTAAGTTTTACTGAGTTATTCATATAAGACTTGTTATAAAGAACTACCTAGGATAAAGTATACTCATAGAATTCAGATTAATTTCCCTGTAATATGACATTTTCAGTTCGCAGATGATAAAATAGAAATATTTTATTGCAGCCCATTTGTACTGTAAAATAATAGCATTAGATGCAAGATGTTTCAGTGTCCAAAATACATAGCGAGTGTAAGAAACCTAATTTTTAAAAGTGATTAGTTCGTGAGAGAGTAATAACAAAAAAAAATAATCAGCCTTGTTTATTGTTATAACATCTATTATCAGAAAATCTCAAACCTGAAACATTTTGAGCTTTTATATGACGTCACAAATGGAAAGTTCTAAACTAGAGTTCATTTGCTAGTGCTAGGTTTTGGTGTGTGTCTAGGCGTGTAATCAACAGTTGTCCATTTCAAACCCAAGCAAATACCATGCTCTTGCGTATTCGCTGTTTTGCGACTAAAAAAAACCAGGAACATATCATGCAGGCTTTCATGTAGCCATCTGGTAACTGTGATAAGAGGACACATGTATGTTTATAGATACACAGAAAGTCAAGATGTTAAAGAAAGTGGACGGCAGGGGGAAAGAAACCTCTTGAATATGGGATAATCCCAACCTTTGGCCAGAGAGAAAATAGATGAAAAACTTTTAAATTCTAATCTGAAAGTGTTATACAGTGTAGTTGCTATCTAATTCTGCATGAAGTAATCATACTTTTCCAAATATTGCATATGATATTGATTTTTTCTGAAATACACAGTACTTTAAATATATCATCTTTAATAATTGCTTGGTTTTATTTGTTAAAAAACCCTTAAAAGAATGTCATTTTGAATGTAAACACAGCATGGTAAGGGAAACTGAAATTAAAACAGTGTTTACTGTTGCTTCTCTTTACCTGATTATATTGGTATTCTGCTGATGCACAGTTATCAGATCATTTTTTCCGTCACATTATTTTTCTTTTAAATAATTATGTGTAGCATACCATAAAAAGGACTGTTTATCATGAACATATAAACTTAGAGTAAGGACCAATGGATCAACCATACATTGTCGAAAGCGTTTTGCAGCTGACAGTTATATATAATTTCGTATGAATTACCTTCTGGATACAAACACAAAACATGTATGAAACATGCCTTGTAATTTAATGTGTTTAAAATTATTTCTTATGCCATAGGTGTTTATCTATCATTACAAATATGAAAGTTTTCCATCATTCAAAAACCTAAAATCTATCGCCCCATCCATTTCAAAACAGGTATATACTGAACTTGTTTTAACAAAGGATGTACGAGCAGAAATTATGCAGTAGTATTTGGGTACAGCAAATGGTATTTCCTCTCCCCAGTTCAAATTCATCAATATAATTTTTAGTAGGAAGCAATAGAAAAACTTGATAGTACATAATAACCTTTGTAAGCTATTTTGAATTCTTCTTTGTCTTAAAATTCTCTTAAAATTTTTTTGTGATATCTTATTATTTCAAATGCAATATTCTAAGATTTAATGCTCAATATTTAAGCTCTAGTGATGATTGATTAATTTGAATATTTAAGGGTTTTATGTACTTCAGTAATAATCACATATTTATACAATAATATAATAATAATCATACGTGTTTGAGGCAGCTATAAATTTTTATTGAAAATTTGTTAATTTTAATTTAAAAAAATTCATGATTTGCGATCAAAAAACAATTCAACTGTAATTTTTCAAAAAAATATATAATATTTTTACCAAAATCTGGAATCCAAAAGTATAAGATGATTTTATTTAATACATATTATAATATTTTTCATAAGAAAAATAATTTTTAAATTGTAATTTATTATGTATATTTTCATACCATTCATGTTTTTTAAGAAAACTTGAAGTTTGTTAAGGAGAACAGAAAAGATATTTTTAGTACCGTAGTTAATACCAATAAAAAATGTTTAACTCTAATAAATAATGACTGAGGAAAATTACGAAGATTTCTCTAATGCCATTTATTATGTATTTATCCTGAAAATAAAAATGAAGATTATTTCACATTGCACACACAAATATCCGGGGGAGCAAAGAAAGACATGTATAATCCTAAAATAGTCCTGTGAAACATAAAAATGAACTATTCATATGTTTTAAATTAATTATGAAAAGTGATTTTAATAGTTTCATTCAAACAATAATAAAATTTGCATAGAGATTTTGAGTATTCGTTCTGAAAAAATCTTATGCAAATCTGTTGATTACAATCGTGCAATTCATATTTTATCTTTATGAACTTTTTGATTGTGATGAACGTTGATAACTGGTAAAACAGAGATCCGCAAATTATCGACAATTCTCAGTAAATTTGATTTTATTACACAACGAAGGATTTCGAGTGATATTAATGAGTTAAAAACAGTTTTAAAACATAATACTTAAATTCGGGGATTTTCCAGGAGGATTTATTCAGCCTTTGAATCCTTAGGAATAAAATTTGATCGCAAACAATCCTTCATGTGCTTTTACTTGATATAAACTATTCAGATACCTATATTTTAACATTATTCATTTCTGGCTTACTAAAGTTGTAAATCGCATCACATTGTGACTTTGTAGCTGCGTGTGTTTTGAAATTTCCGGCTATATTTCAGAGAAATTAAACTCCCTATAACGACAGCCTATCTCATATTACTTACTCTGTAATGAATGAAGCAGGTTAGCAACATTTAAAGAGTTTCTATAATGAATTGAACTGAGGAATGTGTTCTAGCGTAAACTAAATTGTTTGAATTTCAGATTTTGCCTGAGGTGAAATGTGCGAATAGATGCTGGACAGAAATGATTCAAATGGAGAGAGTATGGTTAGGTCAAAATATTTAATATAAAATAATAAATAATTACAGTAAATATAACATTCATTCTATTTAACGAAAAGGAAAAACAATAAAAATTCTTATTTGAGTATTTTTTTAAAATTTGAAATATGATATTTTGGTTGAGAAGGCTGATAGTTTGAAAATGCTTGATAAGGAAATTCAGGAATTAATTAAATTAGATTTATTAGAAGATGATGTGGTTTCTAGTGAAGAATATCAGAATAATTGCACGAGATTTTTGAAGAAAATTATTCGTACACTAAAGAAAGGAAATATTGAGTCTAGACAATCTGAAGCGCAAAACTTTGAAAATTCTAATCAAACTTTAAGTATTTCAAGTTTGATTAAACTTCCAAAGCTGACTATTGAGAAATTTGGAGGTGACCCTAAACGCTTTACCGAATTTTGGAATAACTTTAAAAGTACTATTCATTCAAATGATTCCCTTTCAAAAAATGAAAAATTTGCCTACCTAAAATCGTTTCTTATCGGTCAAGCATCTAATGTTGTTTCTGGGTTTGAGATTACAGGTCAAAATTATGATAACTGCGTGAAACTAATAAAAGATAGGTATGGTAGGAAACAGGTTTTAATTAATTCTTTCATGAATAAAATATTAAACTTAGAAGCAGTTAAAAACTCAGCGAATGTAAGGGCGTTACGTAAATTGTATGATGAATTGCAAATATCTATTAGAAATTTGGAAGTGATGGATGTAACATCTGGTTTTTATGGCCATTTGTTAATCCCTATCTTATTAAAATTAATTCCTACCGATTTAGTATTAGAATTCAATAGAAGTAAAAGCTCTAAAAGTGATGTCAATATTTCAGATTTGATTTAATTTATCAAAACAGAAATACAGTGCAGGGAAGCATCCTTATTAAGTGTTGGTGAAAAGAAGGCTACGCCGGTTCCTTATCCTAATAAACCTCAATATAGTAATTATAAGTCATCTAAGGATACACCTACACTTGCTACATTCAAAACTCAGGTGCAAGAGGCATGCATCTTCTGTACAGGTAATCATTTGTCGATAAAATGCAATAAGGTTTTATCTAATGATAAAATTTCAAGGTTGAAATATGAAAATAGATGCTTTAATTGCTTTAAGAAGTATCATTTGAGTCGTAATTGTCGTGTTAATATTAAATGTGGCAAATGTAATAGTAAAAATCATCATGAATCAATTTGTACGTACGATAATTTAAAATTAACGTTAAGTAGCAGGGACTCAGAAAATCCGGTTGTGTCTGAAAACCAAATTAGTACGAATGATAGCTGTAATAAGGAAGATAAAGGCTTACTTTCAAACTTGATAACCCCACAAAATTCTAGTGAAAATGTTTCAGTTTCTCAGTGTAATACTAATGTTAATAGTGTCAGCAATGTTTATTTGCAAACGTGCACAGTTTTTGCTTGTTCAATAACTAAAACAAAATTAACTAGAATTCTTTTAGATAGTGGTAGTCAAAAAACCTTTATAAATGAAAGATTAGTCAACGATTTAAATTTGAAGCCGATACGGAAAGAAAAAATTGTCAGTTTACGCCTTTGGAAGTAAAAATGCGTCAGTAAAATCATATCCTGTAGTTGTAGTAGAGTTAAAGGGGAGAAACATTGAAAACAAAATCTCTTTTGAGGCGTTGGTAACCGATGTAATCGCTGCACACCCCATAAATCCCGTTAGTGTAAATATACAGCAATTCATGAAGTCAAGTGGGTTGGAAATCGCGGATCCCCTCTCAGGAGATAGTTTATTAGATGTAGAGGTACTAGTAGGCGCCGACCTATTCTGGAATATTATGACCAATCTTAGAATTCCCGTAAACAAAAGCTTAAACGCAGTTAGCACTATTTTCAGTTGGGTAATTAACGGAATTGAGAAAAAAGTGCCAAGTGGAAATGCTGCAATTGTAAATAAAATTAATGTAAGTAATGAGGTAGTACTAAAAGATTTAAGAGTGTTTTGGGAATTAGATCCCTTGGGAATAAAGTCGGAAAGCAACGAGTTATCTAATAGCGCATATAGATTGGTGCAGAGTTCTCTGCCTGCAGACCCCCGACTCCTGTCATCACATTAGTAACGGTAACATTAGACACGGTATTTAGAACCACCCCCATTCCCGCCCCCAAGGTTTCTTTGATATGGTGTCTCCCCCGACCCCGCTCGACACCATTTGACCCGCTGACCCCCCGCCCTTTCTTTGATGGACCGCCAGAGGAGGCGATCCACGCATAGTACAGAGTACAGAGTGAACATAAATCACTGGATTCCCCAAGGCACAGGCAGAGAACTCTGCACCAATGTATATGCACCATAAAAGGGATGAAGAAATCGTTAGTCAATTCGAAAAGGATTTGAAGTACAAAAATGGTAGATATGAAACGTCATTAATTTGGAAACAGAATCCTGAAGAATTGGACAATAATTTTGGATTGGCTAAAAGGCGATTTGAAGAGTTAAATGAAAAATTAAAAACAGATTATGAGGTAGATGAATAGTATATGGAAATCATTAGGGATCAATTAGAAAATGGAATAGTTGAAGAAGGTAAAAAGGACGAAAATGAAAAGGAGTACTTTATGCCCCATCGAGACGTAATTAGAGAGAATAAACAAACTTCACGCGTGCGTATTGTATTTAACTGTAGCTCAAAAAGTAAAGGCAACAAATCTCTTAATGATTATTTAGAGGTAGGACCAAATTTAAACCCCAATATATTGGATATCATTTTTAGATTTAGAGTGCATGAAATCGCTTTTTGTGCAGATATTGAAAAGGCATTTCTAATGATAAGTATTTCTGAGGAACATAGAAAGTATTTAAAATTTTTATGGTTTTCTGAGGACCAGACGACTAAAGATTATAGAATTTTACAAATAACACGCGTGCCATTTGGGTGCTTGATATCCCCCTTTTTATTAGGTGCAACAATTAAACACCATATTAAAATTATGAGAAAGAAAACTTCAAATGTTTTGAAATGTTAAATACTTCCATTTATGTTGTTGATCTATTTTATGGTGCTAATAGTTTAAAGGTCGCATATCAATTGTCTTGTGACGCGGTTAAAATATTTAACCACGCAGGAATGAACTTAAGAAAGTTTGAATCAAATTCGAAAGGATTAAAAGCCTTGTGGGTTAAAGATAATGTTTGCAATATAAATAGTGATGTTAAAGAAACTAATATTTTAGGAATTAAGTGGAATCATGATAATGATGTTATGAAATTAGATGTTAATTCATTGACAAGTTCGTTAGACCCAAATAAAAGCACCAAAAGATCAATGCTACATACAGTAGCAAAACTGTATGATACAGTAGGATTTATTTCACCATTTATTGTCAGAATAAAAATTCTATTACAAGAGGTCTTGCAGCGAGAACTTGATTGGGATGGCGATCTTCCTAATGATATAAATTGTAAATGGGAAGTATGGTGCTCTGAAATACATACTTTGAATAAACTCTGTATTAGCAGGAGATATTTTGCAGAACCTTTGGTTTCTAACGTTTCCATTCATGTCTTTTGTGACGCTAATCCTAAAGCGTATGGTGCAGTATCGTATTTTCGCTACTTAGTGAATGATAAAGTGAAAACTAGCTTTATTCTATCCAAAAGCAGAGTTGCCCCTTTGAAACAAATAACTTTGCCTCGTCTAGAGCTACTAGGAGCGGTCATTGCCGCAAGAGTTGCGAACTATTTGATAAAATTACTACCTGAATATTGCCAAACAGTTTTCTTGTGGACGGATTCAACTATAGTGCTACACTGGATAAAGGGCCATCCGAGAAACTGGAAGCCTTTCATTTCCAATCGTGTTTCAGAAATACAATCTATTAGTGATCCCCAAAACTGGAGACACTGCAGTGGAAAGGAAAATCCAGCAGATTTCTTGACGAAGGGTTTAGATTCTTTATCCATTCTAAAGTAAAATCTGTGGTGGAATGAACCGGAATGGCTTACGCATTCCGTGAAACAGTGGCCAGTACCCGAAAGGATAAAAGTTGATGTAAAGGATCTAGAATACCGAAGTACTGTTTCAGTAAATGACTGTAAAATTGAAAGTAAGGATTTTATGGACATTTCTAAGTACAGTAAACTTTTAAGCCTCATTAGATTAACGGCTAGGATATATCAATTTAGTATGAGATCGCGCAAATTAACAGCAGAGAAAGGTCCTCTTTCAAGTTTTGAATTGAGAAGAACAGAAGAATTTTGGATTAGGCGAGTTCAAGAGGCAAGCTTTTGTCATGAAATCAGAGCTCTACAAATGAACAAGGAAATTTCCCCGAAATCTACGCTATTTACTTTAGTTCCTTTTCTTGATGAAAATAATATATTTAGAATAAAGGGAAAGTTAGAATCAAGTGATTATAGTTTAGATGAGAAACATCCTATCCTTATCCCAAGAAATAAAAAATTTACGGAATTACTTATTAAGCGAGAGCATGAAGAAATATTCCATGGTGGAGTTTCAGCCATTTAGTCAAAATTAGACAGAAATTTTGGATCCCAAAGGGACGCCAAGCAGTTAAACGAGTAATAGGCAAATGCCTAATTTGCAAGAAATATTCAGCAAAACCTCAAAATCAACTCACTGGTCAACTGCCGAAGGACCGAATTTCGGAAACGTGTCCGTTCGACATATGCGACATATGGTGTTGACTTTGCTGGACCAGTATTCGTAAATTGTGGGAAAGAAATTTCTAAATCTTACATTGTTTTGTTCACTTGTGCTATAACAAGAGCAATACATATGGAATTAGTATCAAATATGACCACCAAATCGTTTTTGCTTGCATTTCGAAGGTTTATGTCACGAGTGGTACTTGCAGTGTTATATATTCAGATAATGTCAAATCCTTCAAAAGTGCTAATAAAGACCTACAGCTGTTCAAAAGGGTTCTTAAAGATCAACAGGTTTTGGACTTTATCGCTATTAAAGGCATAGCTTGGAAATTCATCATCGAAAGAGCTCCATTGTGGGGAGGATTGCTTGTTGAAGGAACCGAAAAATCCAAATTTTTTTGGACTTAGGTATAATCAAAGAAATTATACAAGGCAGAGACGGACTTAGCATGTTTTGTAAAAACTTCAAAAGGTATTTTAAAGAAGCCTGTTCAACTCTTATATATTTTAGAGATTACTGAATGAGTATACTGTTTTATATTAACTTTTAAATGTTCATTTAGTTAATGATCGATTGTTTGTTTAATTGAAATTGCATTTCATGACAGTTCTTTTTCTATAATATTTATGTATGTATGTATAAAGCTTATAGTATTCTAAATTATTTGGCAATTTAGCCAAAATTATGAACCTTATTTGAATATATTAATTTTATTATATTGCTTTAATTTCATGTAATAAGTGAACTCTTCAAGTTCAGGTAAGGAGGATGTTAAATAATCTTTCAATGTTGCCAGGAGAGGGCACAGAAAGCAATCTCTGACTGCTACAAAAGTAGGAGTCACCCGCTGGAACGAGGAGTTCGAATGTTTGTTTCATGTGATGTTTGCTAGTAAGGTTCGGCACCTAATAATAGCCACAGTTTAGAAATAAAGTTGTTATGTTTCACGAGTCTACAGCATTCTAGTTTCTTCATCAACTGAACCACGTTTTCTACAACTGTCCATTTTATTATGGGGCCACCATATAGGCGGACAGCATTACCACCTATGCAGGGAAAATTATAGATCTGAATTCAAGGAAAGGCTACAAATAGAAAGGAACTCGTCTTAGTATTTTTATTGAAAACTTCTTAGGGACATACCATTCCAAGTTTGTTCACGTATTTTCAAGCTCATTAAATACTAATCATTTCACAGTTTTCATCAAATATCAAACAGGTAAACATGGACTCACACTATATCTTTTTTCAACGGTCATTTCCTAAATTGAAAAATCAAATTCATAGAGGAAAATCAAATTTAAAGAGGAAAATTAAATTCATAGTTTTATCAACTCAAATAGAAACTTTGAAAAAAATTACTATAAGATTAGTTTGGGTATTATCAGACTGGGTACCTCACAATTATTGAGGTAAGACATATTAGGCTCAATTTACCCTTTGGAATTTTAAGAACAATTGTAAGTCTCCCTCTTTTTCTTTTTATCTATTGTTGTTCATTTTATGAATTTCATATTTTCTTCTGTACTTTTTGAATTCTTTATTTTAGAAACTTTGGAAACTAGTTTCTAGAGCAACTCCTTTTGCTGAATTTTTCCAGTAATATTTCGAAATTGTTAGGCTCTTTCATAAAATTCATATTTTCTTCTCTTTTCTTTAGCAGTTTTCATACATATTTTTGTTCTCATTTCAACTTTTAATGCGTTCATTTTAATTAACTGAAAAAACATTTCTGGATTAGTTAATCTTGTTCTAAATATTCCAGAATTTTCTCTCGGTATTCATAAGAAATTTTCATACCATTCTCCCCTTCTACATTATTTATTTGGTCCTCTGCTTGAAATTTCGTGAAATCTTGTTCCTGAAGTAGATCCTTTTTTTCCAAACTTTCAGCGACTTCTTTTTTTAATTCATTTGATCCTATGAAATCGGTCGAATTTTATGCCATAATTTCTTCGTCCTTTCTTTGCAATATTTTCCAGTTTTGTTCCCTAAGTAACTTATTCTGTTTTAAACTTTCTGCTATTTCCTCTTCAAGTTCATCAGTTCCTTCCATACAAATCTCGTCTTTTTCTGAATATTCTTGATGACCTTTATGGATAACTTTGGAAACTTTCGCCTGAAGCAGATTACTCTGCTTACCATTCTTACTTTCTACTTGATTTTCATGGTCCATTGCCTGTAATTTTGTGGAATCTTGCTTCTGAAGTAGATCCGTTTTTTCCAAACATTCAGCAATTTCTTTTTTTAATTCATTTGATCTTATGAAATCGGTTGCATTTTCTGCCATAATTTCTTCGTCCTTTCTTTGCAATATTTTCCAGACTTGTTCATGAAGTAACTTACTCTGTTTTAAACTTTCTGCTATTTCCTCTTCAAATTCATCTGTTCCTTCCATACAAATCTCGTCTTGATATTCTTGATGACTTTTATTGATAACTTTGGAAACTTTCTCCTGAAGCAGATTACTCTGTCTTAAAGTTTCCGCAATTTCCTTCTCAAATGTATTGGTATCTTTTATAACGGTCTCCCAGTTTTCTTTTGTCCTTTCCTCTATTTTTTGGCCTTTATGCATGTTTTTGAATATTTTTAGTATTGTATCATCAATGTCAGCTGCCTTATTCATTAATTTTGCATAATGTTCTATTAAATACTTTTTGTTACCCCCTTCCTCATAATTTTCTACGCTAAATCGATTTTCCAATTCTTCCTTTAAATTTATCAAAAAATTATTTATTACCTCTTTGAAATTTCTTTTTTTTGAACTTCTCTCTTCCAAAACACTTTTGACTTCGGTCTGACATTCTTCGTTTAATGAGATAGCTAAATAAGCCAAATGATTTAACTTAGTTTCTAAATTAGTCACTTCCGATAAAGGCACATATCCACTACCCAAACACTGCTGTGTGGGTAAATTAAATAAACTACTACGTTTTCCCTCAAGCATTAAGGTACATATTAATAAAACATTTACATAATAAACAAAAGGTAAAACTAAATATTCATCCATGTGCTCAGAACTACTGAAAATTCTAAAGTGTCTTTCAAGTGAATATTTTGCGACACCTTCCAACTTTTTCAAAATACCTGATTCCTTTGAGCTTTTATCCGCCATTTCTTTCATAACAGAAGCTATATGCACAAGTTTTTCGCTTTTACATTCTTCATCTATTGTTTTAAACTCAGAAAGTAACTTTTTGTATCCGTCAATGCATTTCTTTAAGTGGTACAGAGCATAATTACGATATTTTTTAAATTCTGTTCCGTTCTTTTCTAGGTATTTGTCTAAACTGACCTGGCTTTCTCTTAAAAACATTCTTATTTGTGCTATGATATCCACTTGCTTTATTTCTGACAGCAAGACTGTTTTGTACAACACATCGGAAATCTCTTTCTTTATTTGCTCCTCGTTCCCTAGTGAGGAGATTTCCAATTTTGCGTAAAACCCGTATTTATGATCAATATCCAGATCCTCTAAAAATTCTTTATGTAGTATTCTTAGCACGGTTCTAGTTGAATTAAGGGCAGTCTGCAACTTTTGAGCTGTGGCCAGCTCATCTACAGAGCCTCCTCTGTTACTTACTTTGTCTGGGTGATATTCGAAAGATAATTTTTGCAATTTTTTATCTACTCCTTTTGTATATTCTTCATGTTCTTCTTTAGTTTTCTTGCGTTTTCGTACACTTTCCAGACTGTCCTCAAGTTCTTGCAAAAGTGTAGGAAATTTGAAGTATGTGAGACAATCTTCCAATGTCTTTATATCAGGAGCATCTTTCACTGCGTTGTAAGAAGGTGAGTGTAGAGTGGGCCTGTTATGATTAGGCAGTTCTTTACTGACCCATTCACCATCACAATGTTTCCCACTATCCGCATCTATTGCCCAATTAATTACTTCCTCACAACTAGGTAAGTAGTAAAACCAGCCATCTGTCATTTTTATCTACAAGAAACAAATACCACAATTAATCACACATAAATCAGTCTTTAGAATGAAATATATACACGCAATTTATATTTCAAAATTTATGTTCATATCATTGATTTGTTTCAAGTGATAGAAAACTACCATTTCTTCGAGAATTGTTATCATCTTTGAAAACTCATTTACAAAATATAATTTTTCTCTGAGTCAGTCTTTGCTTTAAGATTCAATTTTATCATAATTTCAAATATTATTCATGCGAAGTTGTTGTTGTTGTTCCTAATGCCCCCTAGCCCAGACTAGATCCATATAGGGTTCGGACTGAGTAGTGCTTCGGTTTATAATAGTACCACAAGGTTCACCAAAGTCCGACTTCACTAGGTGCCACAACAATTTAGACCAAAATATCTTGAAGAATAATAAGTATGATAGGGTGAGCCCTTAGGTAGGAAGTCAACAGCGGGAAGTTCTTGTCCATTTATAATTGTTGGTAGTTTCAAAACAGAAACTATGCATATCCACGACCGGCATATTACTTGATCAACCTGCAATAATGTCTCGTCTTTCTACTCTTTCGTCAGATGAACCCTTAGGGCTATATTCTAAGCAAATAGCGAGTGTTTTAATCATCGGATAGTAAAATGTTGTATATAGATGTGTTAAATTGTCATGAGTATGGTTACACCTTAAAATGACTAAAACATTTGGTCTTAATGAAGTGCACTCGAATCCCGATAATACGCAACCCGCTTTAATACGCGAATCGTCCTCGGTCCTTTGAAAAATGTGCATTTTATGTATGTAAAAACCCCTTTTAATAGGCCCACCCGTTTAAGATGACACATTTTATCAGTCTCTTGGGAAGAAAAACCTACGTTTAATACGCGAATGCAGTTTGGTTCCAAACAGAGGAGGGTATGCAGGGAATGATGTCCCAAGCATTATACATACGACAATTCTTCAAAGTAGGCATTCCTTTCTATCCAAAATTAATGGTGCATGTCAAAAAGGCCAAAATTGCTATCTACTTAGCAAAAAGTTAATTTTTATGTCATTATTGGCTTTATTAACTTCTTTTGTTTTTTTGTAATGACTTTTTATTATTATCGACACTGTTCTTTATTTGTAGAGTATGCCTAACAAGGATTTTAATTTCGTTAACATTAGTTTTAGTTACCGTGGTTAGCAGAAATTTTTGTGTTCGTTTTGTTCAATTTTATGTGTCGTACATAGTAAATATATTTTTAAAAGACTTACAGGATTTTTACTTTACAACCATTATTTTAATTTAAAACTTTCGAACGCTCATGCTAAATAAACATATATTAATAAAAACAAATAAAATAGTCATTTTAAGGCTTAAAAACGCTTAAAAGTGTCATAAATATGTATTTTATCCATATATGGTGTTATTAGATGGATTATTGGATGAAAATTCCCGAACTTTGGTTAATATGCATTCCTATTTAATACACGAATTTTGATCAGTCCTTTGAATCCCTTGATGCCCCGGGGGTCGACTGTAGTTACTATATATGGCGTTACGGTACTGTCCGAAGGGCGCAGAAACACCTAGCCAGGGGGAGCAGCCCCTGTTTATATACCCTCAAGCCATCACGTGGGCCACTTATTCATAGTAAGAAGTAATTAAAAGTTCTGAAACTCTGCAGGTGTCAAACCAATTAATTGTTCAAAACAGTTACCGATAACCATGAGTTTTTTCCACGAGATTTTCAGTATGTCTCTGTTTTATCTTCTTTATACGTTTCGGGAAATTTAAATTTTTTTCCTTAACGTATGTATTTATTAATTAGAAAAGGAGGGTATACTTTTCCAGAGGAATTGTTCAAATGGAAAAAAACGAGAAAAGTGTGGCAAAAATAATCTGCAACTGAGTTTTCTCCTCTGTTATGGCTCTAGAGTTCTTTGACCTAACATTTATTTTATAAGCATTGCTTTGTGTAACACACACCTTACTTTATTCCCTGATTTCTTTAACAGTTTGCAGGCTAAACTCAAGTATACATTGGTAATGTAGTTTTTGTAATCTATATTTTAGTGTGTATTGTACAGTAATTTTCAATCTCTATCCCCTAAGATGTTATTATGATTATTTCGCTTTTTTGCTGTTTATGATTTCTCTGTACAGTTAGACTGGTTTTATTTAAAATACCATAAAAAAGAAAACTTATTCTTTCCAAATTGCTTATTTTTTTGAAATTTTATCAACTTTTCCCATGATTATTTTAATTAAAATTGGAAACTTGTTATGTAGCTGTTTGAAAATTTAATCTTCAAAAATATATTTCTTTTTATAGGCATAATATTGTTTCGAATAAATAAATTAATTAAAAGTGTTACCATATTTTTATACAATTCGCATTTATTATTAATTTGTATTGTTCAGAATATTTGTGTATATTCAATACATTAGTCATTGTATAATATTTAATTTTTTAGGACAATTACGGTATTCTGTGATACATATAATGTGGAGTATGTCTGTAGTAGACTTCGCCAAAAACATTTTAATCAATTCACCAGCCAGTCGAAATTATAAGCATAATGTAAATTAAAATGATTTTTTAAAATTTAAAATTTTTCTCATACGTCAATTCTAAATTTCATAATTATTAATACTTGAAAAGAATAATTTATTTATAGCCAAATTCAAACAGCAGAGAATGCAATTAAAATAGTATCCCAGTTCATAGTAGATATGTAGAGATATTAGAGTTTCAAATCCTTATCTATATGAAATTTATCAAAGATATTGTAAAAAAGATGTTCTTTTAGAATTTTTTGAAAAGATTGCAGTTACCATACCATAAATGTACTGTATTACAACGGTGCTGTTTCTATTATTGACTGAAGCGTCCTGATATGATATTAACGTGCAACTGCAGGTCTCTACCCACCGAAAATTTTCAGTTTAATGTGAGTCTGTAACATCTCAGTGGTGCTTCTATATCTTAGCATGATATTTAGACAGATATACGAAAAGTTATACTGTACTAATATTTTACAAAGCGGAAGAATTAGAGTTAAATTGATAACAAAATTTTCTAATAACAACCTAGTAAACAGAAATACAATATAGTAAATTTTAAGCTTCACTATCCCTCAAGTAGCTTAAAACTAGATAAAAATAAAAGAAAATGTTATATATATTTCTTACTACGTAGAATTAAATCCATTAAAAATAAATATCAGATACGATTTTAAATGGTTAAACTATTGGAGGCATTGTTCTATTAATATTGTAAAAACATAAGTTTTAAATCTAAGTATCAACAAATATATTACTGAAATGTTAAATATAAATCTAACATTAAGAGCCAAATATTACGAATCTAAAATTTAAAAAGTTTAAAACACGGTAATTATGGAGAACATTTCCCCTTTTCTTTCTGTTAGAGGGATAAAGGAACGGGATAGACGCTCGGAAATTATAAATGTTACACATTTTAGTACAGTTTTCTTTTTTGAAACAAAAATTCCATCGTCGTCAGCGTTAAATGTTTCGTAGGCGCTGATTGGTTAAATGGGTCAATGAGTGGTATATGATTGGTTAAAAATGTTTACGCTGACGCTGACGGATTCTATGTAAACAAGCCCTTACTCCCAAATAAATCTGTTGATAGAGTAAGCTCTTCTAATTAATAAATGAAATCAATTAGCAGATTTTCGTCGGCTTCTCTGTATATTTTTTTTCTTCCATAGTATATTGTTTATTTCGCAATTAATGTAGCCTAAATGTCTAAAAAGTTTTTAAAAATTCATTTTTTTCTTTTTTTCATGTTATTTATAAGAATCTCTTATAAATCCATACACTAAGTAAAGAATAAATATGTACTATAATTACATGAAATGCTTTGATGGCAAGGAATCAATTAGCGTAGAAAAGTCTATCCAATAGCGCCCTTTACACGTACGCTCTTTCCCGCGTGAAACCACGATCCCGCGCGATTGAGTGCATGTGTGAATGTGTCGGAGAGGAAGGGAAAGCTGCTTTGGAGCGTACTGCAAGTTTTCCCGCGCGCAATCCCGTACGCTCCAAGCACTCGCGAAAGAGCGACGTGTAAAGGTCGCTATTGTGGCTTACTTTAAAGTGAAACAAACGCAAGTTATTGAAATGATTAGCAAATATTCAAAATATATCAACATGCTGCTGCAAATTTGGACGGGATGTCAAGGGTTTAAGTCCCAGCGTATGAGCTTAGTTCCTAACGAATTATTTAGTAACACTGAATTTGGCGAACTATTAGATTTCAAAACTTCCGTAGAATATTTCATTCCATATAAAGCAAATTACTCACAACATATTATGTAAAGGAATGTCAGAAAAGGAAAATTGAGAGTAACAAATATTTTATTTTATTAAATGTAAACAAAAGAATCATAAATTCACCATATTATGGTTAGAAAATCTTATTTAAATCAAAACAAAATATCATTAATCTATGTTTAATATCATTTTCGCGAACTAAAAAGTGTCAAGAGTCAGTTTATAAAACAATCTGAATTTTTTAAATACGATTATATGAAAAAGAAACAGTGAAATTGATCATAGATATAATCTTATATCACGAGACTCTAAAAATAAGTCTTTCTAATAGTTTTGATATAACTATTTTTAAACAAAGATTATATAACAAATCTTAATTTACTTCTTATCTTTAAGTTCTTTTAGTAATTTTTCTATGCTTTCCATTCGATTGTAAGTACTGTTGTACTGGTTTAGTAAGTGATGTTGATCTTCCCTCAGCTTTGCGTTCACAGCCGTTAAAGATTGTTGATGCAGTCTTTGTCTTTCGTTTTCATTGACTAACTCCTGAATTTGCTCTTCCATTCCAATTTTTAATCTCTGAAATTCTTGCATTCCACTATGAAACGCAGTAATCGTATTCTGACAATTATCCAAGAGGGTCGTTAGAGTTTTTATCCGATCTCTTGAAACAACGCATTCAACTCTTTTTACCATATTTTCTATCTGCGTGTGTTTTGCTACGAAGTCTTTGTGCAACTTGTAAAGAGCTGTGCTGTCCGTAGATGTTACTTCCGATTGGGCTACCTTGTCCATGTCAGTAAGTAGCTCTTGCAAATCTAGAATTATAGAGCAAGGATCATCAGTTTCCGTTTCTGATTTCTTTTTATTGCCTCTTATCTTTTCCATAGCAGTGTGCATAGCTTCATAAAAGTCGAGGTACTTTTTGATTTCTTCTTTTACCTCTTCTTTGTCAGAACATTTAAAGCTAAACCATTTGAAAAATGACTTCTTGTCTTCGGGTATTTTAGAATCCCAAAATAACCTTATCTTTCCCATGTCATCAAACTTTTGTTCTAATTCCTCCATCTGTTTAACATGATTGCTGGCGAATGTAGATGCACTTACGATATCTTTATGTGTTGAAAGTAGGGATAGAGATTCATTTTTATTTTCGCCAGAACCAGATTTCTTTTCTGAATCCATGTTTACTCTTTCAGAACCTAAAATAATTTATAAAAATAGAATCAAGTTGTACATTTAAGGGGAAAAATTAATTTTCTAATTAAAGAAGCTTTTTTTATAATAATTAGAGTAAAAGCTAATGTCTAAATTTGCGCAATAATATTTGAAAGACATTTGGAGGAATCCAAACCTTTGCAGTCATCTTTGAATATGGTTTCTTATCTTTATATTTAGTTTAATAATTTTGCTGTCTTGCATTACTGATGTAATATTAAAGTATAAGAATCTAAGAAATAACATTTTTATTTGGATTATTTACGTATGAACTAAACTACAAAAAATAATATTTATATGAATCATTCCTATAAATATTTTCTTTATTCGACCATACTTTAGTAAGAATTCTACTTTTCTTCCTCCTTTATTTAAAGAAAATATACACATAGTGGAAAATTTATTTAATCCACTTGACAATATTATATAAATCAAGAATGACGTCACTGCAGCTAACAAGATCAAACTTCTCCTGTTAGCACAAAATCACAAGGGTTGGGCAGTAAATGAATGGAAATGGGTAATATGTCAGAGGAATTATGCTGTTGTGTCACAGAGCAGTGGCAAATGGTAGTAGGCCAATATGAACAAAAAAGCATAAAGGATTTGCCATATGTGCTTTGCCATAACACTTTAAGCTTTAAGAGACAATGATATGGTATGCGAGATGATTTTCAGGAACAGTTTCGGTTCTTAAAGTCATGTTTAACAACATCTGAATCAAAAGGTGTTTAAACATCGTCGCTGACAAAGTACACCCAATGGTGTACATTACCTTTGTACTGACGTAAACTTCCAGCAAGACAATGCTCTATGCCATAAAGCTCAGATTGTCCAAAGATGCCTTGAAGAGCATCTCGGAGACAACGCCTTTCTTTGTCTCTGCAATCCCCAGATCTCAATCCAATTGAACATATGTCAGATGAGGTCGAAAGACATTAGACATCTGGATCCTGAACCATCAAAGCTAAAATAACACGAAAAAACAGTTCATCTGATAGGGTCTCAGATTATTCAAGCCTACCAACGTCTCATAGAATCCATGCCAAAGGGAATCCGAACAGTACTGAGATCAAAAGGAGGTCGAGTGATGTCCTGAGTAGTTGATCATAATAATTGGCCACTTAGTGTAAATTGATAGCATATTTATATTTTATATAATGTCTTGGAATTTATTTTTCTCTTTTACCCCCGAGGATATAAAGATTTATACCGAAATATTTCTCAGTAATTACATCAATTGCAAAACTATAATTAAATAAAGAATCAATGATTCTAGCTTGAAAATTCCTTTTATTTTAGAATTGCATAGGAAAAATATGAGGAAATATTTATCTAGATATATATCACTATTATATATTGTTGTCGCTCAGAAATTTTATCGCTGTGATCTTTCGTTCATTATTTTTTCTGAGGAAATATCTTTGCTAATATAAGCATGGTTTTTTCTTTCAACACCTCAACAACATTTCTGCCTGTAACAGAAGCTTTTAGCCCAAACACATCACCTTATCCAAAATAGTATTTCCCAACTTTTAGTGGATATCATCAATACTCCAAAGACATCACTTTAGTTTTCTCGCATCAACAATAGTTCATATAATAGTTGCATCTTAAACGGGTGAATCAACCAATGATGAATATGAAGTACTTGCTTAAAAAGCGTCTAGAGGACCAGACTTGTGCGCAGACAGCAAAAAACATAAAGTTTAAGGTTTAATAACAAATAAACATTTCGAACAAAGGAGTGGATTTTTTTACTGAAGATTCTTTAGAGAAGACAACCTTCCATTTTTGT